>CM041789.1:17530645-18130645 GCA_023375725.1 Nephotettix cincticeps | reverse complement strand
GACTTGGAAGATTATGGTATTCATGGCAACCTGCTACACTAGTTTGTGAGTTATCTTGCGGGCAGGTAACGTGTAAGATTCAACGGAGTCTTTCCTTGTTTTACTAGGTGTTCTTCAGGGCTCGTTGTTGGAATGTATAATTTTTATATATTTTTATTACTCTGTTTATTAACGACATTTGCTTCAAGTTACCAACAAACTTCCTGCTATTTGCTGACGATTCCAAAATATATTCATAAATAACTGGTCCAAGTCTATTCTATTCTTTCCGTGGTTAATAGGTGTTCCTCAGGGTTCGTTGTTGGGACCTTTTTATTTACTCTGTTTATTAATGACATTTGCTTCAAGTTACTAACAAACTTCCTGCTATTTGCTGATGATGCAAAATACATTCAGAAATAAATGGTCTAAATGACTATTCTAGGCTGCAGGAGAGCCTGTATCAACTCGTGGAAAAGTGCTCTGAGGACGATATGAAATGAGCCACTGCCACTTCTGTAACCAAGAGAGGTTATAGTCATGGGACAGATTCAGCCGCTCCTGTAACCGAGAAGTAGAGGGAGTAGGTAGACATCCAGGTCCCTGAACAGCTGGAGTAGTAACAATTGTCTACTGGCCATAAACCTCTCAGAAACATTACAGCTCCTAAATCTTCGTCGCCCTTCCTCCCAGGCGGAGATATGGAGCAGTTGACCTAGCAGGGGAATGTGATAGTGACAACGCGTCGTAAACAGTCTTGTCGTAAACACCTCATAGGGCGGAGGGCGCCGAGACCTGTCGCCCTTGAACCTTACCGCGACCTGGCGGAGAGTGGGAGAACTAGGCTGCAATTTGGCCAAGACAGTTATCGTATATGAATTTCATAACACCACAATCGTTAAGTGTGAGAATTCAGTTTCCGATTCTGATTTTCCTTGACCCTTTTGAGTTTTTTTGCATGTCTTGTGGGAGGTGGCAATCTCGTTTTAAGGATTTCGCAGACTACTTATAAAATTAATAAATAAAATAATCCAATTTTAACGCAAACAAACTCGTTTATTCATATCCATTGTTTAAATAAACAGGACAATTTGAAGATGTTGAAATATAAAAAAATCCAGGAAGGTAAATTTGTTATAGTAATAAAAAAATTTAAAAATATTTTAAAAAATTCACCACTTTGTGAACACGTACAGACATGACTAACGTCTACAATCCGTAATCAGCTGTTGGGAAATATTATATCTATAAAAACTATATTGAATCAAAGCCAATTTCATGCTTGTTGCATGATTAAATTGTTAGGAAGTTTTTTTTCGACTGTAATTTGTTCAAATGTAAATAATTAGTAATATGATTTTATATCCAATGATTTCTGAATAATTCATTAATATAATGTAACGTATTGTACAGAATGAAAAGATTATATTCGCAACGTTAGTATTAAAAATCAAATGTTTACATGTTGGCCAAATGAAAAATAATTACGTTGTTTATACATATTAAATTTATTATAATAATCAGCTGTTGTATATTTTTATATTTTCCTCTCCTGAAATGTTTAAAAACTTACAGTAAGTCAATTATACACATTGTGTATATTATTCTGTGTATGACGTAAAAGACTTGGCGGGAAAATTGTAAAGTGAGAGAGCGACGTGTAAGTGAGAGTGGTTGTAGCTCAAGTGTTGTGAATGGGTCAGGTCAAGGGGGTGAAAACAAAACACCCTCATCGCTGGCGGGGGTCAACGGCCGGGGGGGGGGGTGGCTGCCATTGTAAACCTCGGTCAACCGATCGTCACCACAGAATGTAACCACCGCCATGTGTTACCTGATATTGCTACAGTCAAACCTTTAAGTAACCAGCCTTAATATAACGAATTCCTTGACTTAAGAGTCTGCATCTGTGGTATGCATCTTGAATTTTAGTCCCGTAAGGGCAATGTTAAATTCTTGCGGAACATACCTTCACTTTGGCGTGTGTAGTGGCGTTAATTATCAAAGTATCAATGTAAAACTTTGGAAGTGCATTGATGAGATGTGGCTCAAGGGCATGACTTTTTCAATATGTTCAAAAATTTAACTTGATATAAAAACAAAAATCCAGGAATATTTTACAAAATAAACCATTATTAGTTTTTTATTGAGAGCGAAAATAAAAAGTTCTGTAAGGTGGTGCCCTGGAGGACTGTAATACCTTTAATTTGACACCTCTTCCGTTAATTTATGACAGTAGGTCAAGGAGATATAGGCGCCAGAATTTAACATTGCTCTTACAGGACTAAAATCAAGATAGCTACCACTGATGCAGACTCTTAAACCGTTGCGAGCGACGTTAGGGACAACTGAAATCCGCTAGGTCGGCGCTAGTGTCGCTTATTAGCTATGCATATGGGGATGTGATTGTTTCATGCAGGCTTCCTGAGTGATATGTTTTAGATAACAATTCGATTTTTGCATATTTTTAGACCACCAAAATGACAAAATTTAGACTATACAAGAGCATTTCTGTTTTATCAAATAGCACTTAGTGAGTTAAGCACAATGTATATCAGGCTACTACAGTATGCAGAATAACTCTTTGATAATTCGATGCTGGACTTTTCTTCAGTTTATTGATTCAGTACGAAATTTTTTATCAAAAAATGTTTTATAATCTTTTAATCCGTGTAATTTTTTTCCAGTTTTGTCAATTTACGAGTAGCAAATAAACTCAATGGTCTAAACGGTCCTGATTTATACTGGAACACAATTACCACTGCCCTATTCGATAGCCTATTTCCAGCTGATCGGCGTGGCGCATATGTGCAGCTATTTGGCAACTCTCCATCTGGCTGAGTCGTGCCCTGTTGCTCCTTGCTCCCAAGCTGACACACGGCACAACTCACGCGGCCTTGGACTTTGATTGCAACCATACCAATCTTCCAGTCCGAATATGACTGCTTACAAGTCGCATATATCACGAATGCAACCGAGTGTGGAGAAGTTGGCTGAGTCAGGTGTTGCGAAAGCGGTTGGAGAGTGAACAAGTCTCGAGATCGAAAATGTTCTGAGGTTCGATATCGATAACAATACGGAAAGGAATATTGATACAGGAATATTATCGGAAAGTAATATACAGGTTGTCATTTTATTCCGTTTATCCCACTAAATTCCCAACTAAGCCTACTGTCCCAGTTTATTTAAGATGGCCCTCCCACCACTGTACCACAAATGTTTCAAACCAAATTGGGATTGCTCAAGGTCGGGATTCGAACTCTAGCACTTCCAATCGCCAGAGAAACGCTGTAGAGTGTAGATGGTTAACTAGATAGTTAGTGAAATTACGACCATACTACAAGGTAGGTATTTTAAGCCAAGTACGAATGAGAAATGAGTGTAAGATTATTGTGTCGCGATCTTGAAGTCTTGTTACTGACATGTTCCTCAGACAGAACTGTGAACGTAGAGTCCGTACCACTGCCTCTGAATAACGAACTGGTCTAATTATGAGTATGGTCGTTGCGGATTAGTATTCAATAGTGCGGATGTTAATCCACACAAGAGAACACTACACCCACCGACCATCTCTCACAACTATCCACAGGACGACGCCACCGTCCCAGTCTACGATGTGTGATGGGTAGCCACAGCCTTAAGGTTTGACTCGACTTTGTTCTCACATTCCACGTTTACACTAACCCCCCACACTCCCCGACTTAACCTCGTACCTGCGGCGATGCTCCTCATGGTCCCGGTCACGGTCCGGGCCGCCATCGTTGCTCAGCTCGTCCGCAGACACGGTGACCGTCTGCGGGGGACGACGCCCCTTCCGCCGGAACATGCGGCGCAGCCCCCGCAACGGCCGGAACCTCCGCTTCTTGGGCTCTGCAACACAGGGAAAAAACGTGACTGATTAAACACTGTCAGAAATGTTATCAACAACAATTCACATTTTTCATAATCACACTTAAACTTAAATTTTGACATGGATATGTCTTAGTTCGGTTGGCAATTTTCGCGACCAATATTTGAAACAGTGACGTCATAGGGTTAGTGAGGTGACAAAACATTCCCTTTTCATGGTACATGATCATGCATGGTCTAACCTATTTCCCAAAGATAAGTAAATACAAACATTTTTAAAGGGCGTTCGAGGACCATATACTGCCAGTGTGAAATTGGCCATTTTAAGGTAACATACTTCCTGAACAATAGTTTCTCAAAGTGCGGTCCGCGAAAACATTCTAATCAAATTTATTCAAAAGTCCCTATTTTGGAAATGAACAGTTTTGCTTTGTATTACAAAATGCACACGTAGCAATTTCAACACATGCCTATGAGCAGGGAGATTTTAGAGTGATGTCTGTTTGTGGGTGGAGGGGGATGTGCTTAAACCTAGAGACGAAACTATTGGTGGTGGATTTTCATAAAATTCGGAATGTAGGTATTAATCTACGGTATCTTGGACGCATTTTTTAAATTATTGATTTTAAGGGTATTTACCCCCTAAACACCCCCAAAAAGCATGTAAAGTGAAAATTTCTCAAAAATGGATCTAACCATTTTGATGAAAATTATATGATTATAGTCATTCATAAGATAAAGAAAATGACAACTATGAAACTTGGTATGCATCGTTAAGTTAAATAACCTAACAAAACCCACTCAAAAAGCTTGGTATTACCGGAGGGGGGTTTCCCACGTGAGATAAATGAATTTAACTTTGTTTCTCTTGTTGTTATTTTCATAAATTGGATGATTATGTTTGAAACAATAAATTATTAAATGATATTTAGATAAAAGTAACAGAATATGATTAAAGATTATCGTTTTTCAATGGACTTAATGGGAGAAAGTATGTGCCAGTCCTCTGATATTGTTTATTTCATTCTATTCTGCATACCTTTTAGTGTATTTATGGCGCACGACTGTTTTGATTTTTAAACTACTTTTTTTATCTAAAAATTAAAAAAAACTGTTGCCCGACATTAAAATTATTCTCATGGGACTAAATTCCATCATGGCGGAGGTATTGCAGACCGATGGAAACGATAGAGGTAAGGGGAAGTCAGAATCTACTCAAATTTTGAGGCAACTGTATCCGCCCAGTTGGAGCGGTCCGGCCCGGTTTGGTCCCTGCACCTGTACCGCCGCCTCGCGACCTTGACATTTGCGTGACCTTGACAGAGCCCCGTGATAATTGCAGGACCGCCGTTATCATTAGTCCCAACAGTGGCCAAGGTCGTCCGAGCCTTTGTTTGGCCGAACACAACAGCTTAATGCACAGTGATAGAACAATCGATTGAATTTAACAACCGAGTAATTTATCGGTTGATTTATTTGGTCCAATCGAGTTTTTTTTCAATCGTATTGTCTACGGATAGAAAACCTCTCATGAGAAGCCAGTTCATTGAAATTTATTTTCGGCAATGGTGAGATTATAAGGTAATTTGATTTACGTATTACGGAAATGTATTACTGTGGTGTGAACTTCTTACACCAGACAAAGACGATTTGTTAAAATATTAAAATATAAATTGTCCTTGGATCAAGGTACTTTTGATCACTTAACAACCACGAAAATTTACACATTCGTATGACGAATAAAACTTTGGTCTATGTCCACACAATAAATTTACGCATACAAAATTGCTCGAAAATTCGTTGGCGTTGGCAACTAAAAGATGGCTAAGGGACTTACGGTTTAGCATTGAATCCGAACCACTACCTCTGAATTACGAATTGGTCTAATTATGAGGATGGTCTTTGTGGATTAACGTAGTATTCAATAGTGTGGACGTTAACCCTCACAAGAGAACACTACACCCACCGACCATCGCTCACAACTATCCACAATTCGTGACCTCCAAGTAGCTGGATTACAGGACGCCACCGTCGAGGACGAAAACCATTATATCTTGATCTTCCGCAATAATATTTCTTAAATTCATTCGAACAATAAGTCGTTTTCATTCGTTCATTCTTTTTACCGGTTGGGAAACCTTCAACCGATAGAATCAACCGTTGAGGAACTACCGACTGAATCGGTTTTTTCATTCGGTTGTTTCCTACGCTAATGCATGCTGCTGTACCGAGATATCGCAATATCAACAGGAAACGACTCGGTGATTATTTTAATGGAGCGTATTAGATAGTGAGTTAATTAGGTATTCCGTTGATTCAACGAAGATAATTCAACTGTTTAAAACAAAATACACGTTTCACCCATCGCAAATTTCAGACAAGATGCTCAAGGTCTTAAATTATACTAAGGCGGTATGAGCGGCGTTAGGGACAACTAATATCCGCTAGGTCGGCGCTAGTTTAACTTATTCGTTACGCATATGTGAATGTTTCATGTAACCTTCCTGAGTGACCGATTTAAGATAACAGTTCTGTGACAAAATAATTTTCTATAATATATGAAAATCTTTTTATATAGGCTTTCAAACAATAAACACATTTGTTTGGATCATAAATCCATTCCGTGGTTTATATTTAAAGTGTTTCAGTTATGATATTCGATACCCAAATTTATTTTCGGTTAAATGTTACTGTTCAGTGTTGTAGTTCCAGGGTAACAGTTTCAGATTAAAAGATCCAGGGTAACAGTTCCACGGTAACAGTTCCAGCAGTGAATTACAGTTACGAAATTCAAATCTCAAGTCATCAGTTCAAAGTGTTCTAGCTGCAGAATCAATTCTTTTACTTACTTCCATGTGCGAAATAGGTTAGATCATGATAAATGTTTTCAGTTCATCTAAACAGCTGCTCTTATGACCGAACTATGACGTCACTAGCAATACCGGTATGACGTCACTGTTTCAAATTGGTCGCGCAAATTGTCTACACCCCCTAGAGCAACGACCGAGCTACGAATGACAACTACAGGTGTAAATTCTACACAAGAGTTCATTAAGGGTGGTCGGACCCTTTTAAAAAATGATTTATCGATGTTTTTTCTAGTTTCATTAAATACATATTTAGCTTTAATTTAAGACCTTGTTTTACAAAATCTGATCACCAGAAACATTTTGATAGCCTTTTATATGAAACACTGTTGATTTTTAACTAGGGTCTCATTTTAAAAACATCTTCTGAAAAATGAGGTTTTTACAAATAAATGTATGCTTTTCTTACGAACCATAATAGATTTCTCAATGATTTTAAGCCAAGTGTAGGAAAAATATTAATTCAATATATTTTGCAAAACCCTACACTCGGTTCTAAGGCAAAAGCATGTGTTTTAAAACAAAAAAATTAGGTTTGCAGCTTTTATGGTTTCTCAGAAAAAGGTTCACGAAGTTGACAAATATAACATGGAGAAGATTCAAGGGTCGACTCCCCGTTTCTCATGCATGGTAAAGATCCGCAGTTTAAGTTCTCAATACCTATTTCAAGTGGAATTCAATCAAAAAATTGACTGAGTTCCTGTAACAAATTTACAGTTAAGAGTACTAGTGACAAAGTAACAGTTCCAGTTGTGAATGCCCATTCCAAGTCACTAGTCGCACGTCTGCCCCGTTTGTCAGTCTTAAGTATTTACAGCCTCAGTCTGCTCGGCTCACGTCTGTGCCTCGTCTCCTCAAGTTTATTTTCTTATAGGGTGGTTGGTCTTGGAGGGGTAGTCGGAATAGAAGTGTCGTAAATTTGGTCTGTTGCGTTTAGATGATGTTTTTGTTTCCAAGGGTTTACTTCCAAAGATAAAATTGGATGAATCCTTTTCACGTACAAAGACGTCGAATACAATGGGAAAACATTTAAAAAATTATATAAGTTATATGTAGAAAAAAATTATTTTCATAAATTATTACAAAAATTTTCAATTCGATTTTTAAACACAATAATTTTTATAGTCGAAATCAAAGAAAACGGATTTTTGAAACTTCGCAAACAAATTTCGCCTGTTGAACTGAAAATAGCCTAAAACGCCTCTAAACTTTAACCCATAACTTATAGATATTTAAAGGGAACGTTTTCAGTTCATCTAAACAGCTGTTCTTGCATAACCAAAATATGACGTGACTAACCATGTGACGTAGCTAATTCAAATTTTGGTCGCGCAAATTGCCAACATCTCCCCAGAGCTACGACATATCCGTGTCAACATTATCATTTAGTTAATCCTAAAACTGTAAAAAAACTTTTTTTAACTGTGTTAGCCCCATTAGGGCACTATAACTACATCCAAAATTCGTGTAGATTCTTATCGATGTATCATTTTTGAGATGCTAGTAAATGAATCACCTGGCGTTTATTATTTTTATTTTTTATTTAATAATAATCACTTTATTTTACAACATACAGACACTACTGTAAAATACATGCAATTATTATTTTTTAAAAATCATTATTCAGAATTATTTTAATCTTAATATAAACAATAAATATGTACAATATTTAAAAATTAAAAAATTTTTATTTTTAAATAAAACATTATAAATTATTAATCCTTTTTAACTAAATAAATTTATAAAATTTAAATTATAAAAATACGATTATATTTTTAATAGAATATTTCAGTTATTTTAACTTGTTCTTTCACCAAAATATTAAAGCCTACAGAAAGTAAAATACGTCATTATATTTTTAAATAAATTTCGCGCAAATTGCCTGTGTTACTTTCACCAAAAATTAGTAAACACATTTTACAGACATACTGTAAAATTTTAGTTTTAAATAAAACATTATTTTTTTTAACTTTTAACTTTCACCATTAAATATTATATCCAGATTCTTATCGATGTATCATTTTTGAGATGCTAGTAAATGAATCACCTGGCGTTTATTATTTTTATTTTTTATTTAATAATAATCACTTTATTTTACAACATACAGACACTACTGTAAAATACATGCAATTATTATTTTTACAATAGGGAAATGCATTATGCGCCGTCAGAATTATGTTTAATCCTGGTGTGTAGGACTTTCACCCAATAAATATTAGTAACACCACCTGGCGTTTATTAGTAACAAAGCTTGATGATGTAGTAACATAAAATCCATGACGAAATTATGTTACAGATATGTGACGTGGAATGTCTGATTTTCATTATTTATGACTGACACATACTCTACATTAGTTACATTAGGCAAGAGTTACTCTTTCAGTTTATATTAACTTTCATAAAACACTTTCACGAAGTGTAAACCGTCAAGTTAAACACGATCTCTATGTATCCACGGTTGTGTTTGACGCTGGCAAACAACCTCACTTATTTGGTGTTAAAATTATCAACACACACTCCAATAACACGTAGTGCACTTACTGTTTTACACTGTAACCTGTTAATATTATAATTATAATCAGTCTCTATGTACCCGTAGTGTTTGCTATCTCCTAACAGAGTTTAACTTTAATTTAAGCAAATTTCACCACGAATAGTGATTTTCCGATATGTTTTACAAACTATATGAATAACCACTTAAGAGCCTGCATCAGTGGTAGCCATCTTGGAGTTTAGTCCCGTAAGAGCAAAGTTAAATTCTGGCGCCTATATCTCCTTGGCCTATCTTCATAAATTAACGGAAGAGGTGTCAAATTAAAGGTATTAAAGTCCTCCAGAGCACCACCTTACAGAACATCTTATTTTCGCTCTCAATTAAAAAAGAACAGTGATTTATTTTGTAAAATATTTCTGGATTTTCGTTTTTATATCAAGTTAAATTTTTGAACATATTGATCATGCCCTTGAGCCACATATCATCAGTGTACTTCCAAACATTGATTACATTACATTGATACTTTGATAATTAACGCCACTATAGACGCCAAAGTGAAGGTATGTTCCGCCAGAATTAAACATTGCTCTTACGGGACTAAAATTCAAGAAGGCTACCACTGATGCAGACTCTTAAGGGTCTGCAGTAAATAAGCCTCCATACAATTTTCGCCCCGTAAGAGCGATGTTTAAAATTCCAAAACACGACTGTCTTCAAACACGAATTTTAGATTTAAGATATTTCAGATTAGTTTTAAGTCAGGATGTGTTTAATATAAAGGTATTTATCGGCGATCTATGCTTTAAAAAATTAGTAAAAACCCTTACTGGAACCTTATTGGATTGTATCAATAACAATTTCTGCTAAGCAATAGTTTATCACGTATTTACTTAGCTAACGGTAAAAATCTTATCAGATATATATCTTGACATTAAATCCAATTTTAAATGACACTTAGAGCAAGGCTTTCTGGTACGGCGATATCTGAATTTTACGTTATTGTTATGGGAAAGAAGTTATAGAAAAATATTGTAGATTAGTACATATAACTTATTGATTAGCATTACACGTGTTCGTTTTACAATAGGATGGAAAACTCACGTATTTCAACACTATTTAATAAATATACACTTATATTGAAATTATATACAAACGGTAAATATACACAAAATATGTTTAATTGGCAATCGATTTCGTTCAGTCACAACATACAAACGGAGTAATATATTTACGTTTTTATACATTACAATATAATATATACAAAAGTATGTTAAACATACTTATATTAATAACAGTCAAACAAAGGCCATACATTCATCTTTTATGACCAAACTAGCTAGGTCATGAATTGTGGATATATTTATGCGATTTTTTATATACAATATTACAATATAAGTAAAAATACATTAAAATAAAATATTGAATATTGTTATTTATATAATCATTATAATATAATACATCTGCAGACCAAGACCACAATCGCGTCACATCAATCTCACTTATTGACTTAAAATACATAAAGATTAGATTATTTATTTACATACAATTGTAGGTAGGTATGAGGTGGATGTGATATTCCGATCTTGTGTGTGGATATACATGTCCACATGTTAATTAATCAAAGATCAATAAAATCTACAAATTAAAAAATTTAATTACGAATTGGTCTAATGAGGATGGTCTTTGCGGATTAACGTAGAATTCAATAGTGCGGACGTTAATCCACACAAGAGAACACCACACCCACCGACCATCGCTCACAACTATCCACAATTCGTGACCTCCAAGTAGATGGATTACAGGATGACGCCACCATCCCAGTCCTATTCAAGATCACAATTTCAAAAGGTAATACCATAACTTTATATGAACAACATGTATGAAACAAATACATAAATTAAATAAACTTCTCGCCAATGATTTATTACGTTGAGACACACATTTACTTGTGAGGTTGAGTGTTTTGTTTGTTAGAAACAATCACGCATTCTTGAGAGGTTTCCAAATCTCTAAAAACGACTATAAACGTCAAAGCGAGGATTGTTTTCCAGACGCTATTCTCGTCCAGAATGGCTTATTATAACGCACACGCACGCACACACGCACACACACACACACACACACACACACACAGCCACGTGTCCTATAACTAGTAAGGGGATTAGAGGAATATCAATAGCAACCGCAAAAGAATTACTGTATCCCTGTAATCTTTTTCTCACTTCAATAAGAACAATGTCGAATTCCGACAATAACTGATTCTGATTTTCTCTTTCTCTTAGAAAACTTTTAAATTAGTTTCATGTCAAATACCTCCAATGATTTTTAAATTCATAATTTAACTAATTATTATTACAACAATTAGCTTATTATCATGTCAATATATTTGTTTATATTATACCATAGAGATTGTTATACTTATACAACCTGTTATACTTATACTTATACAAACCATTCTTAACATACTATTCATACCTGCCTTAGTAAGTAATCAGTTGCCTTTCATTGGATCTATCCTAAAAAGTCGATGTCAATTATTCTTAATTTTAATTGAATGCAAATTCTAATACACATAAATTTTACTTAGATTTTAAACTGTTGGTTAAATCTAAATTAAACATTGCTGGCAAATTTCATTTGTAAAAAGTAATAGGTAAATTCGCCTTTATCGAATTGACATTGATAGAACCAATGTACTGACCCAATAAGAAAACATCTTGAATACTATTGCCAGTATGTATTTAACAAGATCTACCAGCAAATATTATATTAGACATACTGTATAGTTAAATTTTGCATTGAAGAAAAAAGACAAATTATTCATTTTAAAAAGTGGCCCCTATGAGACGAAAAGAAGGTACAATATGTTTAAGTCACAGAAGAATATTTTAATTTTCAAGACCATGTTGAACAGGATGAATAGAAATGAGCGTCAAATTAATTTATTTTATGCAGTCCATAAAATTAAGTTTTCTATATTTAACAAAAATTGTGACAGTCGTAACTACATTGAAATTTATTGATTGCAACCCAGTGAGCGGACGTTAGAAACAACGAACTCCTCAGATCTAGGATAGAATTTACAACCATCCGCCACGTGTGAACACCGGGTGTCACCAAAGACCACAGAAATTCAATTCCGTGGTCGTTGATAATCAAAGCGATTGTCAGCGTGCGAGACGACACTCCCCAGGATTAACTCTGTTCCGCTCATTAATGGACTTGGAGCTGTAAATACGTCTGTCTCCGAAAATAGACGTCTAAGACGACACGGAAGCGGAAGTGGGGAAGCCCGACACGCGACAGTCGTGTAGGACGCTCGTGTCGAGAACACGGGGCACGACACGCGACTCAAACACGTGTTGGCGGTTGCACAATATACAGGTGGACGCGTCGAATCGCTATCAAAGGAATATCGGGGCCATTTAGAAAGAGGTTAGACCTAAGTCAATTTTCCTTATGCCTCGTGTCCACCAATCGTACAAGTTCGCTGAACACAACAACGGACAACTTCCACATTTAGTTAACAAACATGTCCGATGAACATTTACAACAACTCGCGGACAGACGAATCAATGATTTGTCATGAAATTAAATGTTCGTTGAGACAGCGAACTTTTCCAGCGAAACTTTTTTCACAACTCCTCCCATCACGACCCTAAAAATGTTCGAGAAAATTTCCCCACCAAACCCATATCGTGCAATGTTCAGCGGGTATCCGAACATGTTCGGATAGTAGGGACGCGATTTTAAGAAGGCAATCCGAAAAAGATGGATTGTAGATGCTGAGGCTCCAACAAAGACAGCTAATGTGGTGACCATTGAAAATAAGGATTATGTCAAGAACAATAAACAATTTATTGTTGTATTGAAACTCCATCAAATACAGAGAGCTTGTCAATCATTAAGAATTAAGTAGTCTGTAAGTATTAAGTAGGCTGTCAACAAAGAGTGTTTGTTGAAAATTGGAATATGAGGTTAGAACAAGAACAATCAAAAAGCGATTGAAGTATTGAGTATCAAAAACTAAAGGTTTTTTTACCATTGTTACTAAGGTTATGAAAAGAACAATCAAGAAACTATTTTGGACTCTTAGACTCCAGAAAAAACAGATAGTTGTCGACAAATGAACTATTTTGGACTCTTAAGACTCCAAAAAAACAGATAGTTGTCGACAAATGAACTATTTTGGACTCTTAAGACTCCAAAAAAACAAATAGTTGTCGACAAATGAACTATTTTGGACTCTTAAGACTCCAAAAAAACAGATAGTTGTCGACAAATGAACTATTTTGGACTCTTTAAGACTCCAAAAAAACAGATAGTTGTCGACAAATGAAGATTATGACAAGAGCGGAGGTTTCGATCATATGAAACAAGGAATATAACAAGAACTTTGAGAACCGATTGTCGACAGACGACAGTTTTTATTCATTGGAAATAACAAATTTTAACGTCAAGAAATATTTACAAAACCAAAAAGCGTTGACATGCTCCCAACAAAAAACTTTTTGTCTAGATAATTCACTTTTTGACTTATGTCCTTGGTCATTAAATACTGGATTTCATAAGCTATTCAGTCTATTAAAAAATACCTTCTATTGTTGGATAACTGTAACCCATTATCTAATTGGAGTCAGTTTAGAACGGGGTAGGTTGTCAAGACCTAACCTGGAATGAAACACATAGAAGAGACGATAAGGCGGCAAGATTCTGAGGTAAAGTAAAAATAATTAGATAACCAAAATACTTCACTATTTCTATCCATGGCCTCTTTTTAATATAAAGTACTCCAACTCCAGATCCAGCTAAAACTCATTATATGTCTCTTAGTTGTTAATTCATATCGTCGAATTGAAAGTGAGCAAGCCACCAGAAATATACTCGAGATTGAAATTTATGTACACTTCTGGGATATTTTATTTCATTTTTGACATGGATATGCCTTAGCTCTGGAGGGGGTGTTAGCAATTCGCGGTCAATCTTTGAAACAGTGACATCATAGTTTGTTTAGTTGAACTGAAAACATTCCCTTTTGAAATATCAATGATATAACCTATTTCTCACAGGAGAGTAAATGAATACAAACATTTTTATGATTAACTCAACGGGTTCATAAACCCTACCGATCCATTTACAACAAATTATAGACTACTTTACTTTGATAAAAATTGCAAAATGCACTTATCTTATCGCGTCATTATTCCAGGTAGTTTCTAAAACACTCGACTTTCATCACGTCCGCCTCGTAAGCGATGACATTTTACAATCTACAATCAACTAATTCCGGTTGCACTATTAAACCTCTTACACAGTTAAGACATTAAATTGAGCGTCAAAGAGCGACGAAGCACAGGAGAGGGCGTTCCTCGTGGGGAGAAAGGGGAAACCTCATACAAGGACGTTGGACATCGCTTTACACGATACCTCTTTGACATTAATTGTTGGAGATGGTGAGTTTGCGTTATTTAAGGGAAGTCGAATGACCCCCCTGGGTCAAGATTGTCAATTTTTTTGGATTTTTTTTAACATGGATATCCTTTAGCTCTGAGTTAGTGGGTGTTGGCAATTTTCACAACAAAAATTTGAAACAGTGACGTCATAATTATTTACAAGAACAGCCGTTTGGATTAACTAAAGACATTCCCTTCAGACATATCCATTATCTAACCTATTTCCCACAGGGAATACAGTACAAACATTTTGCTTAAACTTGTTCCGCAATTAGTAACAGATCACTTGAAACAAATCTCATAAAAATGGGTCGAGTCTACCGTGATTTTATGAGTGATTTAGGCACATTTTATGGTTAACCAAGTATTCAATAACGATTTCATGAACGGTTTTATATAGTCACAACTTTTTTGAATTGAAGAAAAGGTAAAACTGCACAATTTTACCCGGGACTTTGGCCATCAATATATTTATTCAAAGAACAAATTTAATAGAATTAGTTCAATGGTTTCAGGTGAGTGTATTTCAAAAGAGGAAAAAAGGTTATGATAATATCTTTTACAGTTTTAGATCAAAAACAACATAAAGTTAACAAAATTAACAAGTTTTAATGGTTTAATTTGGCATAAAAATTGTCAAATTCTGAGAAAAAATAACTATAAAAAATCAGGTAG
This sequence comes from Nephotettix cincticeps, assembly GCA_023375725.1. NCBI lineage: Eukaryota > Metazoa > Arthropoda > Insecta > Hemiptera > Cicadellidae > Nephotettix > Nephotettix cincticeps. The sequence goes on along the minus strand of CM041789.1, from coordinate 18,115,331 downwards.
ATCCTAAGGCATTGTAGTTCCTTTCCAATGTGCAAAATAAAAAGTTTACAGATAAAAAACAATATTACACCATTTACTTGAATTTAACATTCTTCTTATAGGATGTGAGTAAAAAGGCACAATTACTGCAAAATCCTAACATGCTAAATAAAAAATTTCATTTCGGAAGCACGCTTTTCGACCCAAGATCACAGCCAACGGATATCTCACGCGCACCTCGTCCACTTCTGGCGGAAATTGTATTAAATATTAACGAAAGTGAAAAAGCAGACAATTTCCGGAACGGAGAAGAAGAGGAGGAGAAAAATACAATATTCAAGAGGGGAGACCATTATACTTTCATTAGCACTTGATGCGTATTAATGTTTCAAACGAGTTTCTCTTACAAAAATCATTTCGCACTTTAAACATTTTCGTCCACAAAGTGCACAAAGTTAGAGGTAAACACGACATAGGAGAGTAATATATAATTCTTAAATACTTAAAAGCTGTCTTACCCGTAAACTAAACTCATTACCTTTAAAATTAAATAATATTCATGCCCTTAAAGTTTTCACTTATCCTTACGGTTATTGTAATTTCGATATTTTGCGAATTCGACCTATCAAGTATACAATTTTAGTTTATAGGATTCTTGTATCCGAAAATGTAGTTTTTGTGTGACCACAAAACCAAATATAAAGTTGTTACATACTAATATTTGATCAAAGATATTTGAATGTATGGTACACTCATAAAAATTTAAAAATTATTTATTGATTTAACTTTAAGGGAACAAAACAAGGTAAAAACACCTAGGCGCCGGTCAAATTAAAGGATAACGCAAAAAAATACGAAAACAAGGGAAAATTATTAGGATTTTAAGAGGTATAGTGGTATAGTTTATGTTCCCGAATAAATGTTCGTTATCTTGTAAACCATTCCGTTAGTTCGACAGAGCCCAAAAAGAACTACATTCACCTTTTGAAAAGTTCACTGTAATTCAAAACGCCTATATTTTATCTAGACCATAAAAACCAGGACTCAAAAACATACCGTTAAACTCTTTTTTAAATGGACTGATATTTTTGTAATTTGTAGGAAATGTGCGTGTGAAATTTCAGACCATTAAAACTAAAATGACGTAACACAGTAGCAAAATGTGGAAGAATAAGTCACAGTTAAAAAAATTAAACTGTTTAGTCACTCGCATAACCTTAAAAACCAAAATATAAACAAAATAAAAAGGATATAAACAAATTGAAGTGTTACAATCTGTGAAGTTCAACTAACAGATATAGTAAAGCAATCAGCTGTTGAAAAGGAAATAGCTAAAATATAAACAAAGTTCTGGTTTCACAGTGTAGGATCCTTTTTGGGCATTTAGGGAGAAACCAAAATGAGCTATAACAAAACTGACTATCCACAAACCTTCTTCATGAAAATTTATTTAAGTATACCACTTTTCTTAGCTTATCTTCAACGGGGTCCGAACAAATAAACTTCAAACATACAAATATGTATACAAATATCCTCTTTTATAGATAAAGATTTGTAAACACAATAATTAAGGGGAGTCGATTGTCCGCCATGTTAATTTAATATAACTTTAGGGTAATTTTCTCAGTAACTAGGCTTATTTTTTATTTTTTAAAGTCTTAAAAATCGCATATAAATATTTTTTACAACTCAATGAAAATTATATAAATAAGCCTATGGTAATTTCCGATGTTCATATTAAAGGTAAATTTATTAGAAACAAAAATAAAAAAAACAGAACTGAAATATCTTATGCCGTTTAGAAGATAATGTACCTTTTGTGGGAAAAACACTATTTTCGGAGAATTAGCATTGTTTCAGTGACAGCTAGGCAATTGTTGCCAAGAAGAGCGTTACAACAATGCCCGTAACTATGAATACAGTTATCAGAAATTGATAATTTTTCACTAAAATGATAGTAAAAAATGCACTATAAATTATTAAATGAAAAATTTAACCGAAATTGACCACCGACGAGTTTTTTAACTTTGAAAAATTCTTTGTAAAGTCTTTAAACATAGGTAAAGTATTAATTAAAAGTGCAAGTGAAACGAAGGTCATGTGACCTTTTCCCACTGACCGGCCCGTTTCCATGGTTCCCTGTCCCAGTGTCCCGGTTCCTCTGTTCCATTGCGTCACTGCAGCAGTGGTTAGCGTGTTGCGACATAGCGTGACAGCCGCCACACACAACAGCGATTGTTGCCCTGTTTTAACTAACGTCTTGTAAGATGTCAATTACCAGTTACAGTTGGGCTTCATGGAGAAAACGCCCGCCGGCCGACGTTTGCGTTCGAAAATGTGTGTGAAAGTAGGCTACATTTACACAATGGTTATTTAAAATTTAGTTTACGAAACGATTTAGCAATAGCAAAAAAATATAAATGAATTACCTACCTGAAAATATTGGAACTGTGGTGTATCCTGTATTCCATCCACTTTGAGGTATCCAATTGTAAATAGTTATAAGCACTAGTTATAGTCGCCACTATTGAATACTACGTTTATCCGTAAATCCCATCCTCATAATTAATCGAGTTCGACCATTTCGAATATGAGAGGCAAAGTTGTGGTTCGGATCCCACGCTTAGATGTTATTAGCTGTTGGGCTATTAATTAACAGTTCTGTCTATAGAACACACCAGCCTTAGTAAGAAGACTAGAATATCGCACCACAATCATCTTACTAATTATTTCTCTTTCATACTTGGCTAAAAATACCTAACTGAGAAGTTGTAGAAGTGTAAAGGAGAAAAATAATAAAATATTATTACAAATAATAAGTGATTTTCTACTGTCAAAAATCAATTTAACTTATTTAAGGTTATTTAAATTTTAATTACTCTATTTATCAATTACACATAGGTTTAAAAATTACATAGAGTTAAATGTTTACTGTCAAAGAGATACGCAAAAAATACTAAATAATATATTTCGTAATTTGTTGCGGAAATTTGGCCTTGTCAGTATCGAGTATTGAACGATAATATTCGTCATATTACATAAAAGCAAAATTTTGGCACAAAAAGGAACATGTCAGCCTTAGTCAGTAACAAGACTACAAGATTGCGCCACAATCGTCTTACACACATTTCTCATTCATACTTGGCTTACAATAACTAAACATGTTGTCATTTCAGGAACAAAATAACATTATAAAAACAAATAATAAGAAAAAATACTTCATCTCCACAAATAGGCTACGAGTACATATACAAACGGAAAGTACACAGTTCGTTTCCAACACGGTTGGGAGTCAGGAAGTAGGTCTGTCAGAGGTGATTAAGGTCGACCGTTGGCGCCAAAACACCGCGTCACCTCCCAGCTGATTATGCACAGCTGATAATGAGCAATCAGCCGGTAGCCGAGGCTGCCAATCAGCTGTCTGCGAGGACAATCCGACTGATTACAAGTGGACAATGGTGATCACGAAGATTGATCAGGAGCTGATCTCGCTTTGGTTAGGATCTCGATTAATCTATATACTGTAAATAAAATTAAGAGTCTTGTCTGTACATTGCTTGGAGTTATGGTAATTTTGGTTATGTTTAAGTTATATTCTTCAGAAAAGCCGAAATGGGTCTCACCTCAATTTCAGTTGTTCTGTAACGCTGAACAAATTCTTTTGTAATGCCGTGAAAACGGAAGCCCCGACACTGACGAAACCCAGGTTAAAGTATACAGTTATATTCAATGAAAGAATTATGGAAATGGATGGTGTTTTAGAGGTGGAAAAACTCTTTCAAGTGATTGCCTAACGATTTATATTTAAATTAAATTGTTAAGTGGATAATTAATACGGATTAATAATATCTGTAACTTAAACTTTCAACTTTATATGTAAATAATTAGATAATCACTCCAGAAGCGTTGTTAAATTAAAAACACAGACGCTATGGAAAAGTCTAATAAATTATATTGAATAGATTCTACATTGTTGAAATGGTGCCCGTACCACAAGGTATTTTAAGCCAAGTATGAATGAGAAATCAGTGTAGGATGATTTTGGTGCGATCTTGTAGTCTTGTTACAGTACTGACTAAGGCTGGAGTTCCTTAATTAATAGCCCAACAGTCAATGGCATATCTAAGGGACCTACAGTTTAACTTGGAGTCCGAACCACTGCCTCTGAATTACGAACTGGTATAATTCTGAGTATAGGATTAACGTAGGATTCAAAACGGACGTAAATCCACACAAGAGCACCATCACACACAACTATCCACAATTCGTGACTTTAGAGTAGCTGGATTACAGGACGACGCCATTACGAATTTTAAAGATTCTGGAGTTTCATTTGTGTCATGACTGAGAAACGCAATATTTTGGGTGATAGGCCAGTAGGCTAACGTATCAACCTAGAGCTATGACTGGTATTTTCCCGAATTGAGTTTTATACTAAGTTATAAGTTTTAAATATCTCCTCAATTAAGTGAACGATGATTGCAAGACCTAAATTTATAAACGTGTTTTCCTTCTCTAAAACTACTAAAACATAAGTCAACAATTGTCAAACTCTCCGCTCCGATAGCACGCGGGAACGTTTCGTGCGAGAATCCGAACCACTGGAGGAAGGTTGCTTAAAATTTGCATAATTTATTCCATTCGCCGTCGTACGACGTGGTGAATTGTTTGAGAATATTGACGCAACGTAAACGGCGAGACGTAGTGAATTACGGTGTAAAATCGGAAATGAGACGAGAGACAAAGGGCGGTAAAATGTTACGACCAAGGTACGATCGTAATGTACCATTGTAGACGCGTGGCGGACGACGCCAGCAGCGCCTACCTGCAGGTGTTATCGGTGACGTCACGGGAGACAAGACTCATCACGTGGTTGATGAGCTAAAGTAGCAAACGGTAAAGATCTTATCGGCAACGTCAAGATGTTATCAAGAACGTCCAAGTTGTAAAAATTAGCATTTTTACGTATATTCTTTGTTGGAAACCCATTATATGTTTTTGCTTGGATTAACGTCCGCACTATTGAATACTACGTTAATCCGCAAAGACCATCCTCATAATTAGACCAATTCGTAATTCAGAGGCCGTGGTTCGGATTCCACGTTAAACTGTAGGTCCATTAGTTGCCATCGGCTGTTGAGCTATTAATTAACAGTCCTGTCTAAGGAAAAAGTCAGCCTTAGTCCTTACAACCTTAGTAACAAGACTACAAGATGGCGCCACAATCATCCTACAATCATTCCTCATTCATGCTTGGCTTAAAATACCCACCTGGGTAGGTCGCCATTTCAGTTAAAAGTATAAAGTAAAGTATGTGATGGTGGTTTATGTTATTTGGATTTTTATTACGGACATTTTCCATCACGCTAAGTGAAATAAAGTTTCACGACGTTTCGGGATCTAGAATCTGTTCCCGTCCTCAGGTGAGCTAAAACCTAAAACGTGGCAATATTGGGACATTATAGAACCATAATCAGACTTTAGGTGCTTGTTATTGGGTATACTTTTTTTACTGCTTTAAACTTGTTTGTTTTCATCTTTATACCGGCTTAGTCCAGATTATGTACTAACCTTGTCGTGTCCTATGCACTAGCTCACCTGAGGACGGAAACAGTTCCAGGTTCCGAAACGTCGTGAAATTTTTGTTTTACTCATCGTGATGGAAAATGTCCGTAATAAAAATATACTTACAAGTTATTTAGATTGTTATTGCGGAAAGTTTCATTACGACTAGTATATGAAAGTTTCACGACGTTTCGAGATTTGGAATCTGATCCCGTCCTCAGGTGAGCTGGAACCTACATAATCGGAATCAACCGGTATGAAGAAGTCAAAAATAGCAATAAAAAAATCACGCATACAAAAACGATAAAGGTCCACACGTCACCACGGATCAAGAAGCATTTGGCTTCTAATAACACTGTGAAAAATAGTAACGGCCTATGTCTAATCTTGTTATGTTATAGGTTACACTTCACCTGAGTAAGGAACTAGACCCCGAAACTTTGTTTAACAAATTGTGATGGAAAATGCCCGCAGTAACAATATAAATATTTGTTTTTACTTCCCTGTGGGAAATAGGTTAGATCATGTATGTCTAAAGAGAATGATTTCAATTCATCTAAACAGCTGTTCTTATTATTAAAAATCAAAATATTAAAAATTCAACACAATAGGTAGTTTCAATGGAATGGAAACCTGTTACACATTTTCCATCATAAAAATCACCACACCCCCCAAGACATATTCATGTCAATAACATATTCCCACTGTCGCCAACAATGAATTACAAAAAAAGAATTACGTACATTGTTCAAAAGACACTTGTGGTAAACATCGAATTCTCTTCAAGATAGTATGAATGTGGTTCATATAGAAAAAAATAATTATAATCATTCTTCCCGACTCAACAGAAGTTAAGAAGGCTGCTTTGAGCTGAAAACCCTTCACAAAAATGAACCAGTCAGTTGAAAAATTTAAGTTTCTATCTGAATTAAACGTCACACAATGATAGTAAATGTGACCCAACTCAATTGGAAATTCTTTTAAGGAACTGGACTTCCTTAAGCAGAATTGAAATGATCGATTTGAGGTTGAATGATAACTAAGCTGAAATAATATATTGATTAGATTAGTGTAATTAAAATATAGTCTTAATTCAGTTTTAAATACTGTAACTAAGTATAGTTGTTCAGTCGTTATTGGTACCACGGTTGCCAACGGTACGCGAACAGGTGTCTACGCCACTTCACAGCTGACCAAACAAGCAGACGACAACAAACAGCTGCACATGACGTCATTCCGCCTGTCCTACTTGCAACCATTGTTGTACTACAAATACGAGTTGAAATGAAGTAAAACATTCTTTATTTAACCTGGCAAAGTTATCCTTCAACTATTACTTTTTCCCAGTTACACGATATGTAGTAAATATTGTTTTCGTCAAAATTTTCGATATTGAGTTGAGAGCGCATATATCCGTTTAGGGGTCCCCTGAACAAAAAAAGTTGGTTTCAACGTCATATCTGTCTGTCTGTGCGTGTGTCTGGATGTGTACAGAGCCACAACCTATCCCGTTGGTCCGATTTAGATGAAATTTTGAATTTATGTATTTATTCATGGTAACTCCAAATATGTTTTTAATTTTTATTTTTAAGGGTCGTTCATCAATAGCTATTACGATTTTGATTAAAATTTAGTTGTTTATAGTGCATAGACTAAGAGTCTTCCGCGAAAACACTGAAGGTAAAGAATAGTTTGACCAACACCATTGAAACCAGCTAAACAATCCTTACTTTGTTTTTTTTAATTATTCGTATACGACAAACGGTTCCAGAGAAAAGTAAAATTTACTGCCCATGGTAAACGCAATACGTTGTCTGAGAGCTCCAAATGTTATTCTTTGGAGAGCAGTAAAAAGTCAATTCCTTCAATATTTTTCAACCGTTTACCATGAAACTTAGTATGCAGTGTAAGGTTACAACACCAAACAAAACCCACTCAAAAACGTTTGGTATTACCTGTGGGGGAGGATTTCCTTTATAAAATTTTGTATTATACTGTATTAATCTCCGGGCACCAAAAAGAGCTTCTGTTGGGATATGGTTCTTTTGTTTACTTTAGTCAGCCAAAAGGCTTATCAATGTCGTGACATCTTCATACGAATGTGCCCAAACATGGGGAATTAGTTTACCTTTTGAAATGGCGGCCTACCCAGGTAGGTATTTTATAAGTATGAATAAGAAATAAGTGTAAGATGATTGTGGCGCGATCTTATAGTCTTGTTACTCACCAAAGCTGACAATATGTTCCTTAGACAAGACTGTTAATTAGTAACCCAACAGCCAAATAGATCTACGTGACCTAACGTGGAATACGATCCACTTTTGCCTCTAAATTGGATGAATGTAGTATTCAATAGTGCATACGTTAATCTACACCAGAGAATATAATGGACCTACAGTTTAATGTGGAATCCGATTCATTTATGGCTTTAAATTGGATGACTGTAACATTCAATAGTGCATACGTTAATCTACACCAGAGAATATCACACTCACCAACCATCGCTCGTAGCAATTCACAATCCGTAACCTCCCAGTAGCTGGATTACAGGACACGCCACCGTCCCAGTCAGATAATAAGTGCAACAACAGTCAGGGAGTACTCACCATGATGGTGCTGGTCGGCATCGACGAGGTCCGAGGGGGAGGGCTCCCGCACACACGACATGAGCCCCAGCCCTCCCGATCCTTCCGCCTTGGACACCGCCATCCCGCCACCTGCAACACACGACACCTTCAGCAACTCATTCATTTGAAGGGACAGATATCTCCCAAGACACTTCACCCGTGACAGCTTTTTGCACACCCCTACGTTTCTATCTTCTAGAGAATCAGGAATCTTCCAAGTTAAGAGACCTGGAAAACTGCAACAACCTGTCAAACAAGCTCCTCAGGAGGCAGGAAACTACCCCTTTACAAATTGACCAGAGTGGAGGACCTCAACTCTGTCAGCCCTATACAATCAAAGTGTAGATGATCAGCGGTTTTCTCCTGCAGATAACATTTCCTACACAGAGGGTTTCCATCAAAGACCCACATGCGGAGTTGATGCTTCCTTAGATTGCCGTGGCCAGTGAAAAGTTTGGCATTCTCCTGCCAAGTTTCAGGAATCTCTTAGCAACTTGTCGAGATAGAGAACATAGATTAAGCTTACTTATTCTACGTAGAGTGAGCTCCACCTATCTTATCTTATGGCGACCCCTCGTCCAGGAATTAATAGTCTGAAATGCCGCAGCACATTATTTACTTTCATAAAATTTTATCATAAGGTAATTTCTACTCCATGCAACGTCCTGAAAATGCAAACTATAAGCAGAACTAGTTTTTCTAAAAACTCCTAAAATCCTATATTATAAAACCAAACCATACTGGAGGAACAAAACAAACAACCACAATTGAGGAACAAAACATACAACCATACTGGAGGAACAAAACAGACAGCCATAATAAGAGAAAAAACAGAAAACCATACTGGAACAAAATAGAGAAAAACTATACTGGAGGAGCAAAGCAAAACAGACAATGACAAAGGAGGAACATAACAGATGACCATACCGGAGTAACAAAACAAACAACTATATTGGAGGGACAAACCCATACCGGATGAACATAACGGAAAACTACATTCGAGGAACAAAACCCACACCCATACTGGAAAAACTAGAGGGACTAAACAGACAACCATAAAGGAGGAGCAAAATAAAAATACCCGGAAAAATTGCGTATTCTTCCAAAGACCATCGACAAAGCCACTTAACAAAAACAAATCCGATAAACCTCCAGATTAAAAGCGTGATCCTTTCAAATTCTAGGAACAAGATTTATTTACGTCAAAGGGACCGCTGGAACGGAACGAAAGGGAGTTAGACCGACGAGAGAGACAGTTTAACAGTTGGCGCAAAGCGAGGACGGGAGGGTAATTGTGTGAGAGGGGTAGGGGGTTGGGGGTTGGGGGTTGGGGGCCTTGGCAGTGGACCACACAGCTACAGCATTGATCGGCGCAACAGGCTCCAGCCCTTACCATCGCACCGGGGGCCCGGTTGTGCCCTTCCTACTCTTCAAGGTCACCCCCGTAGCAGTAGACCTGCTTCCTCCGTGTAACGATACAAACTAATCTTCGTCATGGAATAAACACATCTCAAAATTTGTTACTCCACGAGAAACCGGAAGAATTGGAAATTTTCAGTACACATTTAGTATAACTTAATGGCATAAAGCTGTATATCAAGTTTTATAAAAGTACTGGGAGACCGACCTTTGCTCGGATGAAACGAAACATGCATTAGGTAAATTTTCGTCTCGGAGGTCTGTCGCGTTTCATTTTTAAACCTAAAAAACGCTACTTTCAAAAATTTCCCTTAAAAATTCACATTGAGAAAGAGTTCGTTCATTAATGCAATAACTGGTAAGGTGATTAAGTGTGTCAACATGAGTTTCTACTGAAAATAACTGTCATCAAAAATCGACCGCACTAATACTACGTTTAAGGTAGGTTAGCAAATTTATTTCACAGGAATAGTATATCAATGAAAGTTAATTTAGGTACTATCCGTATCCATTTCTGTGTCATCCTGTACAGCTGCACGGGTTGAAGTTTCATATAATAAGCAAGAAATCAATTTATACTTTTCTCAACATAAATTAATACTGGGGCTCCAAAACATATAAAATCCGGTCGATGCAGAATTAATTCAAATTTGTGCTTTGGTGTGACTAATTCTGCTGAAAAATTGGAATATTTTAAATAGGAAGCTTTTATAACCCCCACCCCCTCTTTCCCCGTGCGGCCAATTTTTTAAACTCCTATAAATGCATATAATATTTTCAAGTCTGTATCGAATTTCACATCGATTGGATCGAGTTATCGAGTTCGTAAAACAAACTTTAATAACAGAGCAATCAATAAATTGTATACTATTTGGCACGATATGCAAAGGAGAGACAACAATGGAACTAGATCATCTGAGATCAATATCATGTTGCAGCGTAATACACAGAGAGCTCTTCAGTCTACGTTACACGTATATCACCAGTAGATATCATTGCTGAATTGAGTTTTCTAGATAAATAATATAATAATATTTTATTTACTTCCCTGTCGAAAATAGGTTAGACCATGGATATGTTTAAATGGAATGTTTTCAGTTCATCGAAACAGCTTTTCTTTTAACCCAACTATGACGGCACTAACCAAATGACGTCACTTTTTCAAATTTTGGACGCGCAAATTGTCAACACCCCTCCCAGAGCTAAAGTATATCCAATATATGTTTATATCACGTTAAAAATTGCAACACGAAATTTTATTCATAGTGCTATTTTTACTAATGGGTTTTAATTATTGGCGAATTTCCAATGGAAAAGTGTGCTACTGTATTCATATGGCCCGCATGGTCTCAGTTAAGCCAGGGACCATGATAGAAGTTCATAATTCAACCTCCTGATCACATTTTTGAAGGTAATTTAAACTTTTTTTAACAAAGATTATTTCATTTTCATTCATTTCATTCAAAACAACCCTTATTGCAACACACCTGTATACTCAGTACTATGAAAGGAATAATATAAATTCTATAAAATTCGCTCTTCTCACGCCAGCGTGCTGCGTATGATCTTGTTTTTAAAATAATTTTATAGTACTAATAAAATACAAATCGACAATTTTGACCCAGGAGGGCCTTTCGACTCCCCTTAACTATGGATTGAAAAAACGCAAAAACATACTTTTCTTACAGTACTAAATAACTGAATAATGAAATGCTATTACTGAAAATGAATTACTGAAATGGCTAAACATAGCTCATTCATTGTTAAGGATAATCCACAGCTGGATCAAGCGTCGAATAGTAAATCTTTGGTTACGACTTTGCTTAAAAGAAATCTACATTTGCATTATTCGGGTATTCGTGGTCAGAGTAGGGGGGGGAGAAGTGTCAGACGAGGGGGGTTCTCCAATCATGGGGAGGCCCTCGCGTCATCGTGACTCGTGACTCACTCCTCCCGTCGCCTCCTGGCTTGCTAGGGTGTCTACTCATACTTTGTCCAGGACCGTGGCGTGTCCTGTAATCCAGTTACATGGAGGTCACGAATTGTGGATAGTTATGAGCGATGGTCTGTGGGTGTAGTGTTATATTGTATGTGAATAACGTCCACACTATTGAGTACGTGTTCGTAATTCAGAGGCAGTGGTTCGGATTCCACATCAACCTGTAGGTCCCTTATTGACTGTAGGGCTATTAATTAACGGTTCTGCCCAAAGAACATGTCACCCTTAGTAACAAGACTGCAAGATCGCGTCACAATCATCTTACACTCATCCCTCATTCATACTTGCCATTTCAGTAACTATCTACCAGGGGTTGGAACTCCTTAAGCACCTTCCTTACTGGTGTGAAACATTTCCTTGAAACCCATCAGAATATTTTTTGTCACAACATTATTGGATACTCAATAGTCGTAAACAGATGGACGAGGTGTCAATTTTAATGGAAAGTGGTTACTTAATTGAATTATATTATTAACATTTTAACATGGATATGTCTAAGCTCTGGGGAAGTGGTGATGTTGTTGTGTAACGAAACAAAAATTGTAGCGGAAGTTTTGTTTGGATCCGTTTCCATAGAAACTACCAGAGATATTGACATGGATATGTCTTAGCTCTGTGGTGGGATGGGTGTTGGGAATCCGTCAGACCAAAATTGTAAAAGTGACGTCATTTAGTTATAAGGGCAGCTGTAAAAATTTTATTCTCCGGAAAAACTTAATTACCACGCAATTAAGTCAGTTAATTAAAAATTTATCTTTTATATGGTAGAAAATTTAGAAAAATGAAAAACATAATTCCATAATCGTTTAACGACTATGGCTGGTAATACTGTTATAACGTTACGGTCATAAAAACATAATGTTCTTGTGGAGGTGAAATTCAAAATGGCAGAGGTTTAACAGAATGTTAAATATCCTTTTAATTTCAGCTCCAAGGGGAGTTGCCGTAGTGACATGGGTCACAAGAGGTGATGTGACAGATCGGTCATGATCTGACAGGAGTCAACCGTTGGTCTAGATCCAGCGGCTTTTGACACTGGACCAAGCTACTGCGCCGGGAAAATTATTAGCTCTATAATTTTTTCTATCACACATCGTTACACTCTAGTTTCTAGAAAACTAAACGCAATAATCAAAACTTTATTTATTATTACCTTTCCAAAACATCGAACTACCCATAAAAATATTTTAAAACACTTGAGAATGAGAAATGAGTGTGAGATGATTATGGAATGATCTTGTAGTCTTGTTACTGACTAAGGCTGACATGTTCCTTATACAGGACTGTCATTTAAAGGACCCAAAGTGTAACGTGGGATCCGAACCTTAATTTTGAAAAATGAGTATCCTCTTTCTGGATTTAAGTAGTATTCAAGAGCGTGGACGTTAATCGAAATTGTAATCCGTTTGGGGAAAGACAAATTTGGATTTAAAAAGGGGGAAAAGAAGACAAATTCACCTTCACATGTCTAAAACGGCAATCTCCGCAGGAAGGTATTTTAATCAAGTAATAATGGGAAATGAGTGTAAGATTATTGTGACACGAACTTGTAGTAGTAGTAGAACGTGTATATGACGCTCAGACGTTTGGAGTAAAGTAGAACTATGGCACCCCTGTAAGAACAGTGACGCAAGATTATCTACAACCAATGGCATTTAAGGGACCTAAAGTTTTACGTGGAATCCGAACCAAATTTTTGTGGGTTAACGTAGTATTCAATATTGCGTACGCTAATCCACACTAGAGAACACTAAATCCATCGACCATCGCTCACAACTATCCACAATTCGTGATCTCCAAGTAGCTGGATTACAACACACGCCATAGTCCCAATCGAAAGTGATTCCCAAGATTCCAACTGTCCGTCCTGGGACGTGTAGCAATTTACCACCCTCTCGTCGTCGTGTAGCGAGAGTAATTGACGAGCAACTAGATCGGAACCCCGGCCCAGATAGGATGTTTGCCCAACTAACGCGATGAGAGATGAGAGATGCTAGTCGCCGGAGCTCAAGTCATGCGGAATCTTCGTTAACTATCGTATCAGTGATGAATCACGATTACGATTTTATCGATAGTCGAAGTATTATCGGTTAGTTTTAATCAAATTATTTTGAAGTATCTTACAGGACTATGTTTCTTCTCGTGGCCAAGTTGTTGTCTGTACAGCAATAAAGATGATACCGCAATGACAATTACGATTAATATTACATAATTATCTATCCACAAGCAATGCCCATTAGTAAAACTTAACAAAGGGTTTTGATAAGGAGGAGGTATATAGTTTTTGGTTTTCGTTTTATCGGTACCTTTAAAATATAAAACACAATGACTACCATAAACAAAAAATATCTGGTCATGTGACCAAGGATGTCATTTCCGTTATTCTTTGTGCATTTCGTAAATTGCTAACAACCCCTCCCTCCCAGAGCTTAGACATACTGTATTCATGCCCATACTCATGTAGGAACTGGGGAGCGCGCAGGTCTAGGGATATAGCGCGGAACTTTAATGCCCAAGGTCCCGGATTCTAATTCTAATACCGCCAATCACCAATGGTTTTTCGCTAAGGGATTATGTCGACACCAACTATGTCTGGCCTGAACTAATGTGTAAAATTGTTCCGGCCGAGGGTCTAGACAAAAAAGGCCGGGGATCAGAAGGGGCGACAGAAAAAAACTCATGTAGGAACAAGTGAGACAAAATGACAGGACGTCTCAGACATTGTACGAAATAGGAAATTATTAAAAAGGCACAATAGGTAAAAGGTTTCTGGACAGAAACCAGAGGCGGTTGACTTCTGTCATGTCATGAACATTCACATATGGTTGGTCTATGATACTTACGACAGTACAGTATCTTGTCTCTAATTTACCAAACACGCCCTTGGTAATGGACAGATGAGGTTTATAAACTTAAATAAATAAAAAACATATGGAGGATAAAATTCAAGACTATTTACTCAAGGTCGTGTACTGATAATATCGTTGATCACTCAAATTTATGGATTTGTGGATCCTCTTTCTCTTCTATTTGCTACGAGGAACTCAAATATAACGCAATAAGGTATCACTGTTTAAACACAAGTTTAATAATCCGAAGTACTCTGACACCGAGTTTCCAAGAACTCTGCCAAGTATGTCAAGATATCAGATAATGCGATAGGGGAGGTGTTGGATGAAGAGGGTGGCACCGGGGAGGTGGTTGGTGGTAGGGGGTGAAGAGTGAACTGATATCGAAGCAACGGTGGTGAATATAATAGAGCCGCGGGCGGGAAGTTGCTTTTCGGAAGCGTTTAAACTTAAACAACCCCAACTTTTCCACAACTTTACAATCCCCTGCGTCACAATTCCTTTCAAAAATATTCTTTTAACATATAACTTTCCAATACTTTACTTTGCTCCACTACAGCGCTAGCGTTTTTTATATTAACACATTTTTTCTTACTTTAAAATTAACAAGGAATAACGTAATAAAAAATAGTAGAGCAACGCGTGTCCTGTAGTCCAGCTAATTGGATGTCACGAATCGTGGATATTTGTGAGTGGTGGTCTATGTATACGATACTCCCTGGTGTGGATTAACGTCCGCACTATTGAATGTTACGTTCATCTGCAAAGACCATCCTCATAATTAGGACAGTCTATAATACAGAGGCCAAATTATGGTTCAGATTCCACAATTGTAGTTCTGTAGGTCTCTTAGATACCTTGGCTGTTGCCCTATTAAAAAACAGTCCTGTCTAAGAATATCTGTCTCAGTCTCTACTCCGGTAGGTCGCTATTTCAGAAATGCAATCCTTTTTCACAAAAGGTAATTTTTGACTACGATAGCTCTATACGCATCGTTGAATATGACCGCAATAAAGAAACGTCGCAGAGTTACCACTGGAAGGGTTAAGAGGGAAATACCTAAAAAAATTCACAAAAAATACCATTTTTCGTCTTCACTTAATGAAGTTGCACCGCCATAAAGAAGTCTCATCAGCTGCCAATTAATTAAGTTTTACGATCTCCCCATCCCACTCTCCAGCCTAAAGTTTATCCTCCACACAGTGTCGAGTACTGCGCCAATACCCAACTCCTACACCCGATCCAGTCGGGTTTTCTCGCCCACAAAATCTCGTTAGGGTTTAAAGTGTCGCCAAATCGTTTTCGAAAGTAGTAGTTGTAAAAAGTGAAACGCTAGGAGTCGTAAACGCTGAACGTGTGAACGAGGCGCAGCAGCGTCATGATTATGGTCAACGGAAAAGATATTTAGCTACCTTGATGAGTAGGAAATTGTATAACAACTGGAGTAAATGGATTTTGGGCCGCGAAAGTTGGAAATACTAGAAAAAGCTCAGGAGCTCGACATAGAGAGCTGCACGGTAACTCAGGGGTATCGTTGCTCTGGTTCAGTAAGTCAAAGGTTTCGGAGACAGTGTAAGTACATGAGCGGTCACCTCTGGCTTTCCTATGTGACTCACGCCGCACTGGTACACCGTTGTCTTCCCTAGGTCCTGGTGATGGGTAATTGAAACTAAAAAATAAAATAAAAAACTAAACTAAGCGGATTCCTCCTTGGAAGGTTCTAGCGAGACCAGAAAAAAGGACAAGGGACTCCAGTAGCTGTAAATCTTTCAGCCGGGCTTTAAAACTGTCGGGTCGAATGTCTGAATACGATTAGGAGATCCCCTGCAAAGCTAGACAGTCACTACGACCATTGTTGGTTTCATTGCACGAAACAGGGTATACGGAATTCGTAAATATAGGGGGTGAAAGTGTGGATCAACCAAAGGTAAGGGAAGTGTGGGTCACCCAAAGGGGGGAGAAACCCGACTACTTAAAACTCTCTAGTCCTCTGGATCTCTGCTATTACCAGACAAGTATGAATGGGTCACCAATTCATCCAGGGGGAATTCAACTTCCTAGTTCAATATCAAAGCAACAAATAGAAGCAAAAGGTGATCTAATATGGAATAGGCAAAAAATCACCTCATATTCTCAACTATGACCTATGCACTGGAACAAATAACACAAAACCAAGTGTAAGATGCAGTCCGACCTCTTAATCTAGAAGGTATTTAAGTTTCGCCAAATAAATACAGATCCTCCAAACCACCTTTTATAAATGAACCTTACTCCCTGAACCCCCAAAAATTTAGTCATACTCTCACTAGACAAGAAGGAAATAATCTCAATCTAGTAGATACTCAATGTTTCGCTAGATAAATACAGAACCTCCAAAGCATCTTTCATAAATGAGTCTCACGATGGTTCCCCGAAGTTTGCAAAGGCTCAACTTGGAGTCAAACTCTTACCAGACAAGAGGAAAATAACCTATAAATCCAAAAGGTGCTCTTAATTACGAACAAATCTTGGCCAAGTAAATAAATACAAATTCTCCTGAGCAATCTTCAAAAATAAACCTCCCAGAAGTTTTCTGAAAGCCCAACGTTGAGTCAAACTCTTAACAAGAAGGAAAACCTCTCAATCCAGAAGATAATCAAAGTTTCACCAAATAAATAGAGATCCTATCAAACATTCATGAATTAATCTCAGGATGAAGCTCCCAGAAGTTCCAGGCTCAATAGGAGGTCAAACCAGAAGACAAGAAGGAGACAGTGGGACAGGAGCGTCCGTTACTCCGCATGGCCAAAAGACTAATCACCACAGAGACAGATTCATTTTAATGACCTCGTTTCGAATCCTGAACCAATAAAACCAGTCGAGTCGTCTACTAACTGATGGTAACACGATGATAACCCCAAGAACTCCGCGTCCGCTGGTCATCTCCGGTCGGTCCCAGGTGGGAACCACTATGCCACATTTTCTCACCACCTTCCGGATTTCCTCGGTGAAATTTTATGATCAAAGTTGATGATTACTCAAACCATTTTGTAAGGCCGTTTCCTTTGGAGCGCCTCAACATCAATTGAAGTGTGTGAAACAGAGAATCATTTCATTATTTGATGTGCAAGAAACTATTGTAATAAAATTCAGTTTGAAATCTTTTTAATAATTTGGAGTAACACAAAATTACGTTTTATAACTGCCATTATTCAACTTATTTATTTACTCCCCCACCTAAAAATCATTCCAAGTTTAGTAAGATTTTCTGGGTATAAAGACGTATAGAAGATATTTCTATTTCCAGAAAGTCATTTAAGTTCACCCAAATCTATTTTACTTCCTTTGCTTCTTTTTCTGTCGTCTTCTTCCAAGTATCTCGGGGTCTACATCCTCTTTTAAACCCACGAGCATTCTAATCTAGATCCTTTTGAACAGCTTCATTAGACTTCCTTAACGTAGGAACCCCTCAGTTTCTCTCCTGGATCTGCAGTTTTATTTATGGCTGTCCTATCTTTGTCTGGCTCTATCTCCGCAAGGGTATCAGGCTAGTATACTGATGAAGGACGCAGTCAAAAAATAAGTTGAGACGTAATCGAATGGCATTTGTACAATTTCTCTTACTATTCACTGGTGAAGCGCCAAATTGCCGACGTTAAAGACCACAGTAGGAAGGAAGTAAAGGTTCACTGCCGCCGAACAGATCGTTCGACCGCTCTGAGACATCGCAGATCGGAGTAGCGGCGTGCGCGAGCGGGAAAGCGTGCCTAACATTTGTTGCGCAACGGCACGACCAATGCCGAGTCAATAGGGAGTCAACCTTTACATCGCTTCCGTGGTGCTAAAACTGCTGCTCATAGCTAATAAATTCAATAATAGTACTGTCGACAATGTATCTCTTTGAAACCATCGGGGCTGGTCAATTTTTGAAAAGAAAATTACCCAGATGGGGGTCTCCAGAAGACAAACTCGCTGTCCGCGAAGAAAGAAAATTCAAAGAAGTCCATAATAGCTGGCTAACGTAAAATAGGTGTACTTCGTAGGTGGTAGGTGTACTCTAGGCAATTGGAACCAGAAATGGAGGTGGCAAAATAGATCTCAAACTTGCAGAGACTCTCTACCCCGTAGCTCTTAGATATGAGAAAAATGAGGTTTCAATTAATTGGTGTAGATCGTTTAAAAAAACAATTACACAATGGCAAGTTCACCGGATGTTTTAATTTGCACTGATTTTAGGAAAAGGTATTTGCTGTTAAGGACGAGTATCTAATAACTTCCAATCACACCTGCGTCTTCCAGACACTGCCAAACACTGTATTCTTCTCCAATGCTACTTGCAAGACTTATAATGTCTTCCTATAACATCTGAGGACTTGGTCGACTTCCCAAATATCCTAAATACGAAATTACGATAATAGTAATTTTGACTAAAGAACCTGAACGTTATAAATTCTTCAGGCTGGATCAGATTAACCAATTCCACAAACAGATTCACTTTATTCCCGAAACAGTATTTAATTCGCAGTAATCATACTGTATTTTTTCAGTAGCAGGAATGCTGTAAAAGTGTCGCTGATTAAAAAAAAACTATACTCTAAAAAAGCGTGCACGCTTAACTCATTAATGCCACGGTCTCAAATCTCACTTAGAATATATTTCAAGACCGGTGCAACACGGTGGACAATTTTAACATGGATATGCCTAAGCTTTGAAGGGGTGTTAGCGTTTTTGTGTAACGCAACAAAAAGTGCAGCGGAAATGTTTGTTTGGATCCCATCTCCAAGGAAATTACTTGAGGGATTGTATTGAATTTTTTTTTCACAACTTTAGATGAACTGAAAAATTCCCTTTAGACATATCCATGATCTAACATAGTTCCCTCAGGAAATTAAAAAAAAATTGTTTTGACTCCCAACTACTATTGATAACGATGTTGTCAGTGGTAATAACGCGAACTAAACATTCTGCCACTAGAGTTTAGCCAGGGTTTATTCGTTTTCAAATTAAAACTAACTCCTGAAGGTATAAAATGAAACTATAACGAGCCATTTCAATGGGTTTTATTTCTAAAACTCTATCCTCCTCTCACCCCGACACGTTCAGGGTTAGTCTTAACGTCGTCCATCATATCCGCACGTCACGACCAGCTGTCTGGGTGGTCCCGGTCCGCCAACAGACGTCTTCCCCACTCACAACAAGTCAAGCCACACTTGAAATTCCACAGAGTAATGGCCGAGATACGGAGAACGAGTCGATAAACAGAGAGTATAAAGTTATCTCGAGATCCGGCGCGACGGACCGTCAACCCGGCTCGGACAGTCTGACAGGTTAATCGCGATCTGCGGTAAACCTGAGGTTTATCCGGATTGTAGATTGTTTCAAAGTCGGCTTTGCGACGGTGAGACGCTTTAACATACAGCGCATTTCAGTCTATATTATTGACATAGATATGTCTAAGCTCGAGGGAGGGCGTGTTAGCTATTTGCGAGACGCAAAAAGTGAAACGGAATGACGTCATTGATCACGTGACAAGATATTTTTCACATCCTCGGTACTCGCCAAACGGATTAGAACGTGGATACGTTATATTTTTTTCGAAGTAAAGTACACCCAGCAATACAACATACCCCAAAGTACAAAAGAATCAGCCACCCTTGAACGTATCCATGATCTGAGCTATCTCCCACATGGAAGTCGTATTTCCAAAAAATACATTATTTCCTGTATGGATTTTCACAATTTTAATCTGACACCTATATAAAAATTTACTCTACGTATTTATAAGTTGTGAATAAAAACATGAAACAACAACGGGAATAATTTGCTACTTATCAGGGAGAGGGAACCAAATTTGAACATCAACGCATAGCACAAACGCTTTTAGAGAAAATCTGTCCACAGCCCCCAATTTTTAGGCATTATTAATCATAATTACCCTTCTGAAACGACGATCTACCCAAGTACGCATTGGTGGCGTCGTCCTGCAATCCAGCTACTTGGAGGTCACGAATTGTGGATAGTTGTGTGCGATGGTCGGTGGGTGTGGTGTTCTGTTGTGTGGATTAACGTCCGCACTATTGAATACTACGTACATCCGCAAAGACCATCATCATAATTAGACCAATTCGTAATTCAGAGGTCGTGGTTCGGATTCCACGTTAAACTGTAGGTCCCTTAGTTGCCATCGGCTGTTGGGCTATTAATTAACAGTCCTGTCTAAGGAACATGTCAGCCTTAGTCAGTAACAAGACAACAAGATCGCGCCACAATCATCTTACATCCAATCCTCATGCATACTTGGCTTAAAATACCTACCTTGTGGTATGGCTGCCATTTCAAATAATCTAATCTAATTTAAAGCAACTTATGAATGAGAAATGAGTGTGAGAATATTGTGGTGCGATCTTGTAGTCTTGAAAGGCTGATATGTTACTTAAACACCAAAAAGACATCCAATGCCAATGCCAATGACATAAAAAAGAACATTAGTTTAAAGTAGGATCCGAACCACTTATACCTTGAATTATGAACTGCTGTTGTCACGAGAATGGTCTTTGCAGATGAACGTAGAATTCGATAGTGCGAACGCTAATCCACACAAGAGAATATTGCATTAGCCAACCATCGCTTATAACGGTCCACAATTCGTGACCTCCAAGTACAGCATTTGGATTACAAGACACGGCAACGTCCCAGTAATCTCTTTGATAATTTCTGGCACCAATGACCTTCCAGCTGACTGGTGACAGCCGCACAGTACGGAGTGACTACAGCTGCCACTGTACAAGGCCACTGTTGCTGTTATCACCCGTCAGATGCGGGAGTCCTTATCACTACCCGCATTATCCTGATACTTCCGCACCCGGTGACGCTTCTACAGCTGATGTCTACCAAGTATTATTCACCACCATCTCAATAACACGGAGGGTGTTTTACAAGTGGATAGTAACATTATTCATCAGTCGTTGTTAAATTTTTAAGAGAAAAGCACAAAGCACATAACTTAGTTACAGTTATTTAATGTGCAACTGGAAGTTTTCAAGTATGAACACATCCTTCCTATATGATCATTTCGACTGGGATGGTGGCGTCATCCTGTAATCCAGCTACTTGGAGGTCACGAATTGTGGATAGCTGAGAGCGATGGTCGGTGGGTGTGGTGTTCTGTTGTGTGAATTAACGTTCGCACTGTTGAATACTACGTTAATCCGCAAAGACCATCATCATAATTAGACCAATTCGTAATTCAGAGGCTGTGGTTCGGATTCCACGTTAAACTGTAGGTCCCTTACTTGTCATTGGCTGTTGGGCTATTAATTAACAGTCCTGTCTAAGGAACATGTCAGCCTTAATCAGTAACAAGACTACAAGATCACGCCACAATCATCTTACATTCAATCCTCATTCACACTTGGCTTAAAATACCTACCTTGTGGTATGGTCGCCATTTCAAATATTCTAATCTAATCTAATCTAATCTATGGGGAAGGTAAAAAATAACATAACTTCAGCCAGTCAACAAGACGAGGTTTTCTTTTAATCCTATTTACCCTACAACAGGAAATCCTCAAATTCGTTCAGGTAAGGAGTCTTCCGATAGGAAACGGCCATAAATTTCTGTAAAGACATAAACTGTTAGGAGTAATTGGGTGTTCTAACAAGCGCGCATAAAAACAAGAAATACTCAAATGAATTGGTCAAGGGAAACCGGTGGTCGACAACTCTTGTCTGATTATTAGCGGCCACCTTTGTGACTATTGCCGCTGCGGTACCTTCCTGTCTTTAATTCACCGCACAGACACTTTGACCATGTTGGTCAAAATGTTTGTATTTACTTCCCTGTGGGAAATAGGTTATATCATGGATATGTCTAAAGGGAATGTTCTCAGTTCATATAAACAGCTGTTTTATTCTTTTATATTAAAAATTCAGTACAGTAGCTCTGGTAGTATTATGGAAACCTGTTACATATTTTCCATCTTAAAAATCACAAAACCCCCTCCCCAGAGCATAGACATATCCATGTAAGTTTTTTATTTAATTCCCTGTGGAAAATGGGTTAGACAATGGATATATGTCTAAATCGGTTTTCAGTTCATCTAAACAGCTGTTCTTATACTCATAAATTAAAAATTCAATACAATAACTCTAGTAGGGTCTATGGAAACGGGATCTAAATACTTGACTTCTACTGCACTTTTCACGTTACAAACTGCTAACATCCCCCAGAGCATAGACATATCCATGTAAATATTGTATTTACTTCCCTGCGGAAAATAGGTTAGGCCATGGATATGTCTAAATTGAATGTGTTTTCAGTTTCTAAACTCAAAACTGCGACGTCACTAGCAAAATGACATCACTGTTTCAAATTTCGGTCAGGCAAATTTTCAACACCCTCCAGAGCTAAGACATATTAATTTTCGAAGCTCTAAATCAATAAAACATACAAGTTGTATGGAGGTAAAACTTTGGAACCAATGCAAGGAGATCGTTGAACCCCCGGTACCTATCGCGTAATGCGGTCGCTCCTGGGTGATCGGAATGTCCAGCAACTCGTCACGTCGGTCCACACCCTGGCTGTCACGCTCAAGTGCGGGAGATCACAACGCGACTGTCGATTACGTCGCTTACCCGATGTCACGCTCGCCCCAGACCTGTCACGCTGTGTCAACCTGTCACGCCTTTCACGCCCCCCTCCGACCAACGACCATTCAGTTTTGGTCCGAAGAATCCGGATTACCGAAGCCTGTGATACAAAATCATTAAACCAACGTGCGGCTGTAGATTATATCGTCAACGTATTTTATATTTTTACTGTCATATGTTGGTATCCCTGTTGAACAGATGTTAATCTAAATATATAAAACAAAGTCGTGTTAGTTACACGCATTATAACTCGAGAACGGCTGAACCGATTTTAATGATCTTTGATTTTTTGGACTCCTCTCTGCTCCGGTCAGGCTTTAGGAATATTTCCATAAATTCAATTAGTTTCCATTTTATAGCGTTTTAAATTTCTAATGTTAACCTTATGGGGACTAAGTTTGTTTAGAAATGTTCTACAATAAAAACATTTGAATTCTTAAGCTACAGCTGTTGTTTTACTTTCCATTAGCAATATTCTTTACTATCCAATGCTATCTGAATCATTCATTAATGTAAAACTAAGAAGTAAATCTGTACTGTACAAAATGAACAGATTTATTCACCACGATAATAGTTTACGGTTTTTGGCGAGATCGGATTAAAAAAATTTGAATCTTTGTGGTAATGCTATTTATATATCTTATTGTTTCAGTATTGTTATTAACTATGCCGCGACCCAGAATATATATTTTATGTTTTAGTCGTGTCTTTATGACGAAATTTGACATAATAGGAGACTTGAACATGATGTTTTCACTTTGAAATGCGCATAGTCGCATAAGAATGAACTGATTGGAGGATAACGTTAGTAACCTAGTTAATTCTCAAACAGTTCAGGAAGCAATAATATAAAATGAATAGATGTGTGAGATTGGCGAATAAGCCAAGATGAAGTTAAGTTGTTTCTTGTTTGTTCAAATTGCAAAAAGTATGTTTCGTTAATGATGTTATATAATTGAACAAAATTAAGTTGTTGTATCCACTGCATGTAAAATTATTTTTATAATTTTTTTAATAGACTTTTTAACACACTAGCCTTCCCAGAAGGCGTTTCGCGGTAAATAATGGAAGTTGTAAACACTAGCGTTTGTAGGAAAATAGAAAATTAATAGTCTTTCAATAAATTAGCGAAGGGTTTTTTGGAAGCTTGAGTTGAGTACAAAGTGTATGTATGAAGATGATTGATCTTAATTTAGGAACATATAGACAACGCTAATTTTGAACATCAAACGCTTAGTAATATTAAACTTTTACCATGGTAATGGGAAAGAGAATTCTAAAACTGCAATGGTTGAGGGATAAAAACTGAACATCAAATTATGTATAAAGTACAATTCAATACCTCAAACATGTAAAAGTTGGAGCGTTTTCAAACTGAAAGAGATTATCCTCATAATTAAATCAGCTCATAATTCAGGGCAAAATTATTGTTAGGATCTTACGTTAAACTGTATGTCCATTCGATTCCATTGCATGTTGGTCTATTAATTAACAGTCCTGTCTAAGGAAAAAGAAATTCTTCGTAACAAGACTACAAGATTGCGCCACAATCATACTTGGCTTATAATACTATCTGGAATAGTACTACTGTATCAATATTACTATACTTATCTATCAAGCACAATACAAAAACTATATTGTCATTGTATTGGGCATAATAGAAATTACTATTAACAACATGATCACTTGAAAACGGGAGGAGTTTCTCCACCTCCAGAAACGTTGTTAGTTAAGAGTCTGCATCAGTGGTAGCCATCTTGGATTTTAGTCCCGTAAGAGCAAATTTCCGTTAAATTCTGGCGGAACATATCTCCACTTTGGCGTCTGTAGTGGCATTAATTATCAAAGTATCAATGTAAAACTTTGGAAGTACATTGATGAGATGTGGCTCAAGGGCATGACCTTTTAATAAGTTCCAAAATTTAACTTGGTATAAAAACAAAAATCCAGGAATATTTTACAATATAAATCATTATTATTTTTTTATTGAGAGCGGAAATAAGACGTTCTGTAAGGTGGTGCCCTGGAGGACTGTTATACCTTTAATTTGACACCTCTTCCGTTAATTTATGACAATAGGTCAAGGAGATATAGGCGCCAGGATTTAACATTGCTCTTACGGGACTAAAATTCAAGATGGCTACCACTGATGCAGACTCTTAACAACATACACGCGATGGAAAATACTAATAAAAGGTATTGAATATTTACTATAAAAGTAGACTATTGCATTTTGAAAAGCATTATATAAATAGTCAATTTTGTGTGTAAAATTAATCAGCAGATGACTAAGAGTGTCCAAACAGTCGTTATCGGGCTGCAGACATCAGGGTGAACAGTTCACTGAGTGTTAAACACACAAACACTCGACATCTCGACTACAAAGACGATTCTCGTGTTCGTTTATCTGTTTCCGTCGAGTTTCGTCACCAACGAGACACTCTGTTCAGATCATAGAAGCAATTTCGTACTCGGCATCTTTATTTACAGACACAAAATTTAGGACGATTTACAACTGATAATAACAAAAATTACTGGATTTTACTTTTAATTACTCTTGAACTTAAAAAAATCTTTAATCAACAACTCATAAAAAGATGCTTTTTGGAGTTTTGGAAATGTATTATACTCAATATAGCAGATTACTCAGAAAAATCAACAATATTATAGAGGAATCTATATCCGTATATGGGATTGATTCCATAAGATTATTGAAAGAGTATGAAGGTTCGCTGCGTTGAGGAACACTAAAAGTAGGTATTTCTGGCATAAACAATATTTTTTTTTTTTTTTTGACATCGATACGTCTAAGCTTTGGGGTGTATTGGCGATGCGGAAGTGCCGCCAATTGGTTAAAAGAACAGCTGTTAAGAGGAACTGAAAAAATTCCCTCTAGACGTATACATAATCGAACCTTCTTCCCACTAGGAAATAAATAAATACAATATTTTTTCAGGATCGTATCAATGAAGAAGGCTGCTCGTTCGAGTTTAAGGGTCTGCAGTACTTCTATCATCTTGGATTTTATTACCATTAGAACAATGATAATCTATTGGAAATCATTACTAATCACTTGATTGTCGTAGAAAGATAGATGTTACGTCGAATTAAAGATAAAGTAGTCTATCTATGGAATTACATTTTCCATTTTTCTATTTACCACTATCATGTACCATTAATGATGTCACAAAACTAGCATGGTTATTTTGAGACTAAATCGAAATAGTTCGCTACTTTGGACCCTTAAGGCCAAAACAATTTTGTCAACGGATTGTTTTAGGTTAAACCTGTGGCCAAATAAAATAATGTGGATAAACCGAGGATCAAACCCAGGACCTTTAATTTTCAGCAAGCCTCCGCGCAATGTGGATAAACCGAGGTTCAAACCCAGAGCCTTTAACACTCAACAAGCCAGGGCGCAATGTATTCCTCTCCGTAATGGACCTCAAATGGGCCATTACTTGGCTGCTAACCCAAACACTCCCCTCTCCCGGGTCCTGGGGGAGGGGTAATTGGTAACGCGATCCGGGATCACAGGGAGCGTGGGACAGGAAGCTCCCTAGGGATACAGCGGGACAGAGGCGAGGGGCTCCTCATAGCCCGGTCCCATTGTTGCGAATTTGGGGGTGGGAAAGGGTGACGGACTCTTCTAACTATACTTTGTCCGCCCACTTACCAATTTGCCTATAACACTCTACCATGGTAGTTGAAAGAAAATATTCTATGGTGTGGATTATCGCCTGCACTATTAAATGAACTATTCTATAGTCTAATTGAAACAAAATACCCTTCGTAAGTCAGAGGCAGTGGTTCGGACTCCACGTTAAACTGTAGGTTCCTTAGAAGCTGTTGACTGTTGTATTTATCAGTTCTGTCTAAGGAACATGTCAGCCTTAGTCAGTAACAACACTTAAAGACCGAGCCACAATCATCTTAGACTTATTTCTCTTGTATTCGAAAATAAAGTCCTGCGCAAATATTCGCCACAAATGATGGCGGATTAAAAAAAAAACAAAGAGTTAGTGGCTTAAATCCTAGGTTTTCTGGGAAATTTACTGCGGAGTGAAGAAGGTACAAGACTGAAGGAGGTGTGTACAGCTCTTCCAGCTTCCCAAAATGAGATAGTATGGCCAAATAAGGGAGGATGTGAGTCAGTGTCCCAGTGAAGAGGGAGAATGGAGATGGAATCAGGGAGAGAGACGTGGAAGTGGAAGAGTCTGATCTACGAGGCGAAGAATCGACGGAGACTTGGAGTACCCCAGCAGTAAGTTAGTAATAATAATATGAAAAAAACTGTGTTCAGTTAGGATGCACCAACACAGTGCATGATGGTCAGTACTGTGCTAATAAAAACGGATTTACTGAATCTCGGCCAACGTTATTGTGTTTGCCCCTCGGAGTCAAGACTCTCTTAACTGGGGGGGTTACACACCCCCCAACATATATGTGTAGCCCACTCAAACTATAGAGTTTCCCATAGTTGCCCATAGGTTTTGGCAAGAAGGTAATTTTGCTCTAAAATGTGAAAAAGAAGACAAATACCTATCTGAAATGCAACCTGCTCAAGTGGGTATTTCAAGCCAAGTATGAATAAAAATGATAGTGGCACGATCTCGTGGTCTAGACACAAACTAAGGTTGACACGTTCCTCAGAAAGTACTGTTAATTGACTGTCCAAATGAAATCTAAGGGACCAAAAGTTTAACGTGGGATGCGAACTAAAATTTCGCCTCTGAATTACAAACTGGTCTAATTATGAGGATAGTTTCAGCCGATGAACGTAGTACTCAATAGCGCGGACGTTAGTCCACGCCAGATAATTCCACAACCATCGACCACGCTATTAACTATCCACAATTCATAAAGTCCAAGGAGCTGGATTACAGGACACGATACAGTCCGAGTCACATTTCACTGAGAGAAAAAAGGAAACATTCCTTCAACACAACCTTCCTACCTCCGTTTAGGAAACAAACCTTCCTAAACGGAAGTACTCTTCCACATGACTGCCGGTATCTCACAAATATTAATATCCTCATCGCAGCAGACCTGCATACTCGGCGAATTTCAAAATCAATAATTTGACAAGTTCGATCAACATCTGGCAATAAATAAGGCAATCGTCTATTCTCCATAAGATGGACTCCAGAAATAGTATGCAGAATTGCTGCTGTGTGGAACAATGAAAACAGGAATTTTTACCATAAGCTATTTTTATTTTGACCATATACCAAGTTTTATCAACATCTGTCCATAAATAAAGGAGTTTGACTATTCTCTATATGATTAACATGGGAAACGAGCTGCTAAGATTTTTAAGCATAAATGGGCGGATCATAACCACGTGAAGCTAAATAAAACGTTTCATCCAAAAAATATAGGGTTAATGATTAAAATATTATTTTTACCTTATACTCCTTAATTAACATTGGAATCCCAAAGTAAAACGCACTGTCTTTAGTATTTTTAATACCTCGGTAAGTACTAAATTGTGTAACGTTTTGAATTGAACTTTTTAAAATATTTAAAAATTAAGAATGAATCCCAATTTTGGGGTACAAAGCCCGGTAATAGCTTCCTTTCTATGGGGAATTCACTAAAACGAACGTAAAATGCCTTGTATGAATCAGTGCTTAAAATCCCATGGACTATAACACTAAACGAAACCTATTTACTTTGCATCATCTATAATCGTTAAATAACTTACGTCTAAAAAGAGACGACAGCATAGTCTGGACAACTACTAGACGAGATATGACGTCATCAACACAACACCCCTCCGCGCACAACTCCAAGTCAAGTACTGTCACCATACACAGCGCTATCTAGTGTTGGCTTCAGTTAAACATGTAGTGTTGATAACACAGTTTGCCTGGGGTCAATCAGACGTTGGTTAGTTTTAGTCGATAACATAGAATATCGATGGAACACTTTTAAAGATATTTTCAGCCAATTATGAATAAAATAAACGGTAATAAGGATAGAATTGATTTAGTAAACACAATAAGAACTACATTGAACGCTCTTAGACAACGTACTGTGCTTACCGCAGACACTAATTTAAATTTCCTCTGGTACCACTAGTCGTAGGCTAATAATTAAAAAACTAATGCATACTCACGAATTTCGAATTATATAAATCAATAATTTACAAGTTCGATCAACATCTGGCAATAAATAGGAATCGTCTATTCTCCATAAGAAAATAGTATGATTGCTGCTGTGTGGAACATGAAAAAAATTTTTACCATAAAAATTTTATTTTAACCATATACCAAGTTTTTTTCAATATCTGTCCATAAATAAAGGAGTTTGACTATTCTCCATATGATTAACATGGAAACGAGCTGCTTGTAAATGAAGCATAATAATGGATCATAACCACGTGAAGCTAAATACGTTTCATCCAAAAAATATAGGGAATATTAAAATATTATTTTTACCTTAACTCCTTAATTAACATTGGAATCCCAAAGTAAACGCACTGTGAGTATTTTTAATATCGGTTACTAAATGACATAAATGCTTTTTATTTTTTAAGCTGAATATGGGTACAATAAAATTATATTTTATAGTAATCGAAAAAAAATTTTGGGTACAAAAAATTTACTTAAAATTTTTATGTGATATAAAAACGTCTCAAAAAATCTCGCAATTTAAATTACTGTCACACATAAAACTATATCACATATTAATTAAATTTTGCCAGCTTATTATTATAAAATCATATATATAAATTTAACACAGTCCGACGAAGAAAAAATACAGTTCGTATTTATAACCTAATAAATTTTTCCTGCATTTCAGGAAACGTAAAACGTAATTAGTTTATGCAACGATTGTGTTAATCCAAGTCAAGATATCGTTCATACACTATTTGTTACGACCAACAATATTCAGATAAAAACAAAGTATACCATTTATTGAATATAATCTTTCAAACAACAATTGTTTTACTATAATCAGGTCAATACTAATGTCAATTTTTAAATATGTAAATCAGCTATTCTATTCTCCATAAGAATTTAATGGGCAGTGAATACGTACTTTATACTTTATGTAGATTTTCTGCCGTAAGAAACAATAAATTTGCTTTTATGGATGTATTGATAAAACCTATCTAAATGGTCTTGCACACCAAATTTTGAACGTGTGAGTTAATGATTTTTAGTTACTCTCCTCAAGATTAGCATTATAAAATGTAGGTATATTGTGTTTACCATGTTGACTATCTTAGTAACCGATTGGCCTAGTCATGGGAAATAATCTTATTAAATTATACACATCGACCCCTGTTTTTTACATTCGTTACAAAATTAATATGATTAAATACATATTAATAAAATTTTTTATTAATTATTATTTTTTGAGTTTTCTATCGATTACATTTTTTGATGAAAAATAAAATATTCTAATATTTTAACTGTAACCCAAAATTTTTAATAATTCAAACTGAAGACGACAGTTTTATCTCGACCCCGGATGTCGTGTTATGTATCATTTGGAGCCGTTGTCTGATGGACTGTATGAGGTGTAGCAACAGTAGACGTGCATCTTATAAATATAGATTTTATTTCCATAAATATAAACCTATTTTTTAATTAACAGCAAACACCCCAACATAAAAGAATAAGTAAGTGCTACGTTTTCATATGCCACTCCATTAAACATAAATAAACAATAAATTTTCATATGCTTGTACACATTCATCAAGTTTTAAAAAATGCATGTTTATAGCGTAATATAAAGTGAGATTTTTGTAGATACGTAAATTGTAAGAGAAATAGCCTACTATTCTGGTAACAATAAAATGTATACATTTATAATTTGTAATATTTTAGAGTGCTATTGCTTTTAATAAAAATAAAAATTTTTTTGTAATAGCCTACATAAATGAGTAAATGCTAAAATATCAACTCAAGCTATTATAAAATAATATTGGTTAATGTTGACTATCTTTCTAGTCATGGCTCTAAATAATAAACAGATGTTTTCTAAAATTATACATAAATACATCGAAACCCCCATTTTTGGGGTACAGAACCCCAAAAAAGGTGTAGTTTGTGTAGTCCGATTAAGTTTCCACATGAAGTCGTATATGATATTACAGAAAGGAAGAATTCCATCGACATCCAGAATCTACATAAATTAATAATTAGAATTTCAATGAATTGTTTAAAAAAAAACAAATTAACAATTTCGGTTTTTAATCGATCGATACGTTATCACCTCTCGGTATTTGTTAACTACAAATAGTGATTGTTGTCGTATCTCTACGGTGTAGACCGTGTGTAATAACCGTGAATTCCTCATCATCATTAACGACCAAGACGACAGTGTTTCACCGGACCTCGCCAGAGATGATCGTCGTGCTCTTGGTCCTGTTGGAGGCTGTAGCGGCTCAGGGTGTGCGGCTCGACCCTTGGAGAGTGCAACTAGTGGTGAACGATTTTATTTCCATAAATAAAACCTCCCATTTTTGGAGCGATAATTACTTAACAGCAAACACCCCAACATACCGTACGAAGGTGGGCTACTTGTTCAATGATGTCGGCTTCATTAGAGACTACAACTGGCTGCCGGTGCCGAGCTCCGTCGCAATCTCAGCTCCACGCAACGGCACCACGACAGCGTCTATAGACCTGACTGGAATTATTTATCATGTGGAGATGACATACCGTTTTACCGTCGGAAGATGGAAGGCTGGATACATTTTTGTTACATTCAACACAACGCTTACACTCTTCTTGGATTTCAGCGGAGAGTCTCTATGTGACGTCCGTTTATCAAAGATAAAGAATTCGAGATTTGTCGTAATAGACACGGATATTGATGCATATTCGCTTGGATATCACAACATGACGGAGTATGCGGAACTATTTTCTCCACCCTCGCTGCTAGGTAGTGCTGAGCTTATTAAACCCGCATTTGAAGAAAAATTTTACAACCGGTCCAAGAAAGCGATGGATGTCACAGCATCCAAATATTACAAGGATTGCAAGATGGACTCAAACGTTTAAGTTCAAAACCGGCCTTCATTGCCAACACCAAAGGTCAAATATCAAAGAAAAAATATTTAATTTTTTTTTAATTACCACCCATAAATTTTATGATTTTCATTTTAAATATTTAAATTCATGAAAGGGAAAAAAAAACAAGAATTATTTTATACAATAATTATTTTAAAAGAATTGCAAAAAAATTTAATTTGTTTATTACTTTAGAGATATTTTATAAAGTTTTTGGGGAAGTATTGTTTTTTTTGTTTAATTGAAAGTATTTATTATTTTTAGATATTTTTTGTGTGGGTTTTTTTTATTTTTATTTTTGTTGAATTTGTTTTATTTATTTTTATTTATTTTTTTACTTTTATTTTAAAAACTTTTAACAATTAAATTATTTTTTATTCATTTTTCAAGTTTTTATAAGTTTAAAAAAATTATTTTTAAAGTTTTTATAAAATATTATGATTTTAATGTGAAATAATAATGTATTTGTAGTTTAATTTAATTAATTTAATTGAAAGAAAAACAAACAGCAGTCAAATCAATATTCGTTAATTTATATTGGTAATTGATTTTAAACCTATTTTGAAATCATACTATATTAAAAAGTTATTTTAACATTATAGTGGTATAAATGTTCTTATTTATTTAATTGTAAAGTCATGCTAAATAATAAAGCTGGATATTGGTTTATTTTCTTTGTACTTATATGTTTAAGACTTCAGGTTAACATTTTGGTATGATAATATTTCTTCTTTAAACTGAATCCTACAACCCGTACAAAAGTCGGGCTTACTCCTAATTGTAACTAAAATTTTACTTTGGATACCCGCCACAAGTGTTTTTCATGTTCAGGTACATTTTTCCCAAAAACTACTAAACCTATCGACCTGAAATTGTACACAATTTTGATTAAGGGAGTTTAACCAGCCTAAATTATAAAAGGTATGTTAAAAAATTATTTTTTACTAATCTTAAATTACTCAATAAATAATACAGTATAAAAATAACTAGTATTAAAATCTCTAACTGTCCATCTATTGGTTACATTTTAGTTTTCAAATTAAACAACTGACTTGACTAGAAATGTGTTGTGACCACCTGAACACTATCATTTAAAATCTCCCTTATGTCAAAACAATACACCTAAATACCACAAAACCTAATATTGTTTCCAACCTAAGCTAGTACAAAGCCAAGCAGCGAGTTTCCACAAAACCGTAACACACGAACAAAGGGGACGACGAGCTCTGCAAAGCACCATTTCCACAGCAGTTCCAATCTTCCCAGGAGTATAAAAGCAAGAGCGTCTGTTTTGTCTATGTCTAGTACCTGTTTTCTTTTAATAACACTCTTTTATTCAATGTGACTCTGATAATCAGCGCTCGAGAAAAATACCTTTTATTTTTACAGCAACATAAATTTCTACATACATAAATATTGAACCAGTAATACATAAACTCTAATATCAGACACCACTTAAGGCAAATTATAAATATATTATTTATCAACCAATATCCAATCTCCGGTCGGAATGGTGCAATATATTTAATAAACTTGCATTTCTAATATTAGATAGGAAGAACCTATGAATTCCTATGAAACCTCCTATAGAGATATAGCGATACTGGTGGCTTTGAAAGTAGGACTTCGTCAGGTATAGCAATCAATACTGATGGCTTTGAAAGTAGGACTTCGTCAGGTATAGCAATACAAGCGACTGGAAATCACGCCTCGGGTATTATTTCAGGTACATCTTTTATAGTATATTTGCTATATGTTTTCGTAGCTGCGAAAATTATACCCACGACAGCTCGGTACATTTAGAAAAAACATATATTGAAAAATCCACAACAAACTATTTTAATACTCACTTCACTATGATCCCCACATTTCCACAACTGTAACCTGAAAAAAATAAAATTTAATTAATTTTAATGTATTTTTATTTCATGAACATTTTATTCCATTTCCCCGAAATCTGTAGTAATTCATACAGTATAAAGGCATATTCATTTAATTACAACTAATAATACTTCTGATGTAGTGCAACGAGATTGGACATACTACACGTCACGAAATCTTCCTTTAAAAAATTCGCTTTCGCGCACCAGTTATTTAAATAATTATTTTGATGGTGAGAAAATTCCTGAGTTCCTAAGTACCTTAGATATTATTGTATAAGCAGTCACGTGTTTTCACAGAGATGCATCAAGGAGACTTCCATCTATTATGAGGCAACCATGACGTGTAGCAAGTCTAAACCACGTGGGATTGTTTAACAATGAACGATGTTGACAGGTGCGCGTGCGCCAGTCTGCAGCTGGGAACCGACAAACAGAAGCTAGCGGTGGTGGCAACTAGTGATCAGACTAATTTACGTATGCGCATTAGTAAAAGAGATTCTACAGCCAGAGGTAGAGCTACTTATGGGACAACCGATTAAATTCAACATCCGAATGATCATTACTGACATTTTCTAACACAATTCTAAGTAAAACAAAGTTCTTGGATCTAGAATCTGATCCCGTCCTCAGGCGAGGTAGTGCCTAAAACATAACATGATTACAACATAATTCAGACTAAACCGGTATAAAGCAGAAAACGAAAAAGATTAAAGCAGTAAACAAATTTACAAACAATAGCATTCATTAACTATCAAAATTATATACTGGATATATCAGATATTTATGACTGGGATGGTGGCGTCATCCTGTAATCCAGCTACTTGGAGGTTACGAATTGAGGATAGTTGTGAGAGATGGTCGGTGGGTGTGGTGTTCTGTTGTTTGCATTAACGTCCGCACTATTTAATACTACGTTAATCCGCAAAGACCATCATCATAATTAGACCAATTCGTAATTCAGAGGCCGTGGTTTGGATTCCACGTTAAACTGTAGGTCCCTTAGTTGCCATCGGCTGTTGGGCTATTAATTAACAGTCCTGTCTAAGGAACATGTCAGCCTTAAACAGTAACAACACTACAAGATCGCGCCACAATAATCTTACATTCAATCCTCATTCATACTTGGTTTAAAATACCTACCTTGTGGTATGGTTGCCATTTCAAATAATCTAGTCTATACTTTATACCGGCTTAGTCCGGTTTAAATACTAATCGTGTTATG
Source organism: Nephotettix cincticeps (assembly GCA_023375725.1). NCBI lineage: Eukaryota > Metazoa > Arthropoda > Insecta > Hemiptera > Cicadellidae > Nephotettix > Nephotettix cincticeps. The sequence continues at coordinate 18,080,131 of CM041789.1, read as the reverse complement.
TTTTACGTACTACCTCGACTGAGGACGGGGTCAGATTCCAATTCCCGATACGTCGTGAGACATTGTTTCACTTAAAATGGTGATGGAAAATAGCCACATACTATTGTGGTTGATTTAAATTTGTAATACATTAGAACTTCAAGAATATAAATGGAAGGTAACGTTAAAATTTCTACCGATTTGAATAAAACTCTACAATGTGATCTCCTATGGGTTCCGGCTATAATTCGAATTGCTCTTTTTTGGAGCCTAAAAACGCGTATAAAGTTTGATTGTGAGGTAGATCCCCAAAGAATAATTCCATACCGTAATCTTGATTCAATGAGGGAAAAATATATCAACCTCATGAGAAATAAATTTTGATATTGCGCAAATCTACTTAACAAAAACAATTGAGAGGACAGCTTGGAACACAGCGCATTAATATGAGGTGTCCAGGAAAATGACCGATCAAATATTATCCCCAAGTATTTTACTTCCGATTCTAAGGGTAATTCAAAATCATTCATAATCATCCCAGGACTGAATTCAGTACGGTTACTTTTTGAAAAATGCATGCAGCTTGATTTGCTTGGATTTACGTGTAAATTATTGTAATTAAAATATTGGTAAAGATTTGATAATTTAAGAAAACTGTCAATTTCAAGATTATCCAACGATTTATTTTCAAATAGGATAGCCACATCGTCAGCGTACATGGTTAGATTCAAATTTTCGAAAGTTTTAGTAATGCTGTTTGTGTATAAAATAAATAGGATGGGACCCAAAACCGAGCCCTGAGGAATGCCAAATTTTACTTCTAATTTTCCGGATTGTATGTCATTGCTAATTTTGACGCTTTGAGTTCTGAATTGTAGATATGATTTAATCCAATTAAGAGATAAGCCCCTAATTCCCATGTTGTAAAGTCTTTCAAAAAGCGCGCTGTGGTCCAAGCAATCGAACGCTTTCTGAAAATCTAGAAACACTCCTACAGCTTTATTATTTGTTTCACTTAAAATCGTAATGGAAAATAGCCATATTAAAAATCTAAATAATATAAATCCACTATCACCATGAATTACAAACAAAGAATTACGGACCAAGCGTTTTTCACATGTAATTTTTAAAAATTTCTAATTTTATATTTCACCATTGGAGTTAGCTTAAAAAACTACACAATTAAGTTCCTTAAAGTTTTTCTCTATCTTCAACGGTTACCGAGATGTTTGAGGCTCCAATGTTAATCTTATGGAGGGTTATGAAAAATTAATTTTTCACTCATTATCTAATATTTTTGGATGAAACTTGATATTTAGCTTCATATGGTTGAGATCCATACATTTGTGCTAAAAAATCATAGTTTATGTGTTTATCATGGCAGCAAACCTGCATACTCTTTTCCCATGTTAATCATATGGATATTAGGCAAACCCCTTTATTTATGGACAGATGTTGATGAAAGTTGGTATAAATGTTAAAAGTAAAATTTTTGATGGTATAAATGGCTACCTTCAGTGATCCTCACAGCAGCAAACCTACTCACTCTTTCCCATTTTAATCGTATGGAGAATAGGCAAATAATTCTCATGTTTATCGACAGATTTTGACCAAACTTGTCATATATTATTATTATTATTATATTGATTTGGAAATTCGCTGAGTACGCAGGTCTGCTGCGACGGGGGTGTTTTTAATTTACAAGGCACCGATCCCCCATTAAAGTAGTCAAACAAATGTTAACAATTAACGTAAACCGTACAAAGCCGTACAACTCGCACACGACGCGTTGTCATTCCAATTCCAATCAGAGTAATTCAATAGGAAACCCCACATGTAATTGAAGCCCGCCAGTAATTGAATTATCAAACCACGGCTGACACTACGAGGCGCTGACGGCGAGTGGGTGCGAGGAGGTGTCACCTGCGACAGATCGGATGATGAGAGATGGAAGACAATGGAGTCCTTCACCTTCCCGGGGTCCAGGGTCGAGGATGTGCGATGCAGGTCACTCGGTCAATAGTACTGTCTCTCGCCGGTAGGGAGCGTTGGCGCTGATGGCTAAATGATATGTATTATTGCAGTAATACAATTGTAAAAAATTGTGTAGCAACCGCCAATAAATTACTAAGCTTAAAAATAAGTTAAAACAATATAATACTGTAAGTTAAAACCTAATCCAATACTATAATACGAGCAAGGTTTGTATATATATATATATTTGCACACGGATCTCGAAAACGGCACCGAGGAATTTCTTTAAATTTTGGGAATAACTAATTTCCGAGTAGAAAATAAGTTCTAGATAGGTCTAATGTCCAGGAAAATTCGTGTTTTACTGTAATATTAAGTTTTAAATCTAAAAATTTAACATTACGCTTATGGAGAATAAAATGTAAACAATACAAACCAAAACAGCTGTTTATAACCGTTCTTGATTGAAGACGGCTATTCACAATATGTGAATAGAGGTTTTTTATAAATATTTATTTTATGAATTAAATAAATGCAAAATTATCAGGATACTAAACAATTTGTAAAAACTTAAGGGTAACATAACTGTGCGTAATAAAAGCAGGAAAGAGTATTTCCAAAATCTTCCGTGTTTTGATAGAAAACACCTAAAAGACCTTAACCGGCACCACTCATTTGGCAGACGCCTTGGTCCAGCGGTAGTGTGTTGGCCTCGTACTATAAAGGTCGCGTGTTCAAACCCCTTCAGGGGCAATACTTTTTGTTCAGTGCTATATTAATTATGGTGTATTAAATCGGTTTTATTTAAACCACATAAATGTTTTCATTGATGTGTTTAAATTTTTCTAATTAATTTTTATAATACATGTATTATTCTAAACGAGCAAAGCTCGGTCACCAGGTACTATTAGTATTAATAATACAGATAGTAACCCCTGGGGATGAAATTTGGTCCGAATGACCTCCAGCGGTGGGCCGTGAATTCATCCTCGGAGTAAAAAATATAATGTATTAATTCGTGCTTCTACCTTTTTTGAATAAAGTGTAACTTTCCAGGTTTTTGAGGCTTTCAGGGAGACTGGTAAAAAATTTACCCCGGCCTGAGAAGGAAGGCGTTCAAATGCCGCAGTCCTGTGTTGGTTAATGCGTAAGCCATCCCTTGTTCTAGTGCCATAACCGTGTATTGCATTGCCACGTGTTGGGCGGCTTTGGAAGCGGCAATAAACGGTTGTCTCCAGTATATAGAGGGAGCAGAGGGTCAAAATGCCAAGTTCCCTGAAAGTGGTCCTACACGACTCCCTATATTGTAGATTTGCAATGATTCTGATGGCTTTTTTGGAGTCTAAACACCCTTTCAAACTCCCTTTTGGGACAGCTTCCCCATAGCCGTATCCCATAGGAGAGATGAGGATAAATTAGGTCATAATAGGCCGTGATCAAAACTTTAACGGTGCAAAATTGTTTAAGATTGCGAAGAGTAAAAATGCATGAAGTAATCTTGGAACTTACGCCATTAGCGTGTACCTGCCAGTTCACCACTTTATCCAGCTGCATCCCTAGAAACTTGGTGGATTCAAACTCTTTAAGAGACTCTGGTGTAGCCTCAGTGTCACGGTGATACAAAACAAAATTTATGAAATTCGTCTTGGAATGATTCGTGTTTAAATTTTCGGACCGAGTTCAAGTTGATGAATGATTCAATTTCAAGCGATTGAAGGGAATCTGATTCAAAGTAGAGAGTCGTTTCATCTGCATATTTTAAGACACGCCCACTCGAAACTGAGGAGCTGATGTCATTTACGTAGAATAAAAAGAAAATTGGACCCAGGATAGATCCCTGCGGGACTCCTTGGGAGAATTGTGAGGTTTGTGACCTGACCGAGGAAATTTGCACATACTGACTCCTACCACTCAGATACCAGATACCTACCACTATGATACGTAGATACTCTTAACTGAAATAGCAACCTACCCAGAGCCAAGTATACATTTCACTATTTCATTTCCTTCCGATGGCTTAAAATATTCCGTATAATATTCCACAGGATTTTACTAGCTTTTTCGGGATCTCCTAATTCTCCACTATCCTCGGCCTTGTCACAGATTTAAATTTATCTTTTTGATATTTCGTAAACGAGTTAATCAACTGATAAAGACGCGTCCACCAGCTGATAACGCTTACTCTTATCTCATCGAGCTCGTGTTTCGGCGATTGCTTCAAAACAATGGAGTAATGTGTAACGAAAATTAAAAATATTAGTTACTGAAATAGCAACTTGTCCAAGGCAAGGTATTTCAAACCGAGTAGGAATGAGGATTGAGTGTAAAGTGATTGTGGCGCGATCTTGTAGTCTTGTTACTAAGACTGGCATGTTCCTTAGACAGAACTGTTAATTAATAGCCCAACAGTCAACGGCATATCTAAGGGACATACAGTTTAACGTCGAGTCCGAACCACCGCCCCTATATAGTGTAGACTTAAAAACATACCAGAGAATGTCACAACCCACCGAGTATCGCTCAAATGCAAATGTATTATATTTATAAATTAATATAAATAAATTGAATCACAACTCGAATACTTGAAGTTACATTCTCCACTTACACTATGGTGAAATTGTGTATCCTCTATCTAAACCCCTTTTATTTCAAGTCGCTGACATAATTAATGGGATTAAAAATAAGACCACTTGTTTTGCCATCTTATTTTTTATTTAAATTTATTTCGTAGCGGCGAGTCAGATTTTGTCATGGAGTAAATAGCCACCATAAAGGAAGTCAATTTTATGTTTTTGCATAAACTTGTTCCGCAATTAAAAACACATTATTTAACAAAAATTTCATAAAAATCGTTTCATCAAACAGTACACCGCGATTTTACGAATGATACAGGCGCCCTCTTTTGTAAACCAGATTTTCAATTGCGATTTCCCAAAAGTTTAATTTTGGGTCTCTTATGTAACTTTTTCTGAGGAATCATTTGAGCTGTCTACACCATTTGAAGAAAATGTTAAGCTGCACACTTTGACCCGGGAGTTTAGTCAACTTCTGAAGATGAAATGTTTTATTTTATGTTATAAAATAAAAAATATAAAAAAATATAAAAAATAAAAATTAAACCCCCGGGTCAAAGTTTTCAAGAGACTATATTTTAGACTTATATTTAGAAATTGGAAAAAAATTGGACGATGACTCTTATAGTTTTTGAGAAAAAGGAACATAAAGTTAACAAAATAACAGGGGGAGGATAGGGCTATCCAACTCTTCTTAAGTATCAAAGGTTAAACTTAGCTTTCATTTAATTACTTAATTTTACGTCATAAATTAAAATTCTAACAAAGCCATGCGGATTTCAGTAGTTATTAAAAAATAAATGTCTAGATAAATAAATCTAAAAAAAACTAAAATCTAAATAAAAAACTAAAACTTATTCATCAAAAATCCATAAACTCAATTCCACTTTTATTACGATAAGGAAATTGTAACGACCTATGAAATGGACGAAAGAGTTTCCAAACCCGACAAAGACAAAAAATAAATCGTTTCCTCTTCTTCATAATACTTCTGGCAAGAAGTATCGAATAAGGAAACCTGTAAAATGCAGTTGGAACATTTGTATTCGCGATATGATTCTCTCAGATCGATCCATCTCCAAGTCGGACACCTGATTCCAACATCACATTACTCTATCTCATGTTATATCTCATAACACAAAATTGTACAATATAACTTGGCTTTAGGGCGCCTTAAATCGACCTATATTTTGTGTTACATTTTATTCTTTGGAATTTCCTCTGTACAATGATAATATGTTCCACCTAATATAAAAATGATATAAAGTCGCTGAAAAATGTTTGTCTTTACTACCCTTTGTGGAATAGGTTAGATCATTAGATCATTCTAAAGCAGTTATAGTATTACTTCCATTACAGGGGCTTGTTAGCATCACGTAGAATAGACCTGCAAAATATTCAGGAATAAATGTTGAGTAGTTATTTGGCAACAGGTCGATATATTTTGCCGATTATCCAATACTATAAAACGAGCAAGGTTTTTATATATATTTGAACACGGATCTCGAAAACGGCTCTAAAGAATTTCTTTATATTTTGGAAATAACTAATTTCCGAGTAGAAAATAAGTTCTAGATAGGTCTAATGTCCAGGAAAATTCTTGTTTTCTCGTAATATTAGGTTTAAATATAAAAATTTAACATTACGCTTATGTAGAATCAAATGTAAACAATACAAACCAAAAACATCTGTTAATAACCGTTTGACAGTTCTTGATTGAAGATGGTGGGGAAAAATATGTGAATAGAGGTTTTTCATAAATATTTATTTAATGTACTCGTATATATAATCAATGCAAAATTATCAGGTTACTAAACAATTTGTAAAAACTTAAGGGTAACATAACTGTACGAAATAAAAGCAGAAAAAAGAATTTCCAAAATCTTCCTTGTTTTGATAAAAAACGTATTCATTGTATTGCTTGACACCACTGTAACAAACCAATTAATAGGTGTAAATTAAATTTCTCTTTTGCTTTTCAATCCTCATTCCGTTTCTAACAAAATCAGTTGATCACAGGCTAATAATAACTGTATGGATAAATAAAAACAGTAAATGATCGGCTATAACTATCTATATTCTATGACTATCGGCTACATTGAGGTTGGCTAAAAGACCTTAAACGGCGCTTTCATGTGGCAGACGCCTTAGTCCATAGGTAGAGCGCTGGCCTCGTAAAACGAAGGTCGCCAGTTCCATCCTCGTCAGGGGCAGTACATTTTGTTCAGTGCTATATTAATTATGGTGTATTAAATCGGGTTTATTCAAACCAAATAAATGTTTTCATTGAGTAATAAAAGTGTTTTAATTTTTCTTATTATTTTTTTAATACATGTTTTATTCTAGACGAGCAAAGCTCGGTCACCAGGTACTTCTATTCAAAAGCATAGGCCGACGTTCTTCCCTTAAGATTAACTAACTCAGTCTATCCAGCTGTACTACTGTAGTTTACGTTTATTAAAGTCTCGAGGGAGTTAGTCAACAAAAGTATATGCTATTTTTCAACGAGACTTAAAACATAAAAAAACATTTACATGAATAAACAGCTTTTGATTGATCTTGTTTCAGTCCTTAAGAACGAGGACTATGCAATTTCAATGTAGTAGCAAGTTTGCCAACCTTTAAATGAAGGCGTTGTATTGTTACGCATATCTAGATCACTATTTTTAGCACCGGGTAGTTAAAATCGGATTTCACTTATAATAAAATTAATAAAGAATAAATTACTCGTAGTTTAAAATCCATCCAGGTTTATCTTAGCTATATTTGAGAACTATGTATCTGATTACAAAATAAAGGAAAGTATTTGGATTCGTCGATATTATTTGCAAATTCTTGATTTTCATCTATCCACTAAGTATAACATTTTTAGATGCCCTTTCATACGGCAAAATGTACAAGATTTTCCAATTAAAAAATGTCCTAGTGATTGCTTTAATTTAATATATTTATTATAAGAAGTGAACACCTGCCCTTTTTTAAGTACTTTCCAAAAACGTGAATTTTGTCTTGTAATTATTTTGAACACTTCGTGAAATTTGAAAGGGAATTATATAATTACGTAAGTATCTGATTGGAGATTCAATTTCATCATTTACTCAGAGGCTGCATGATAAACAATATCTATAAAATTAACTCTAAAATACTATTGAAGCATTGAAAATAGGTTTATTAATATAAATAATTATTAATATATAAATAATCCGATGATTCTTACATTTAAAAATTCGTCTGTTTTGTGTTTCAGAGTTATTTACTTTAGGTACGATTCCTAAGCAACGACTAGAACAATTTTACTAGTAACAGCTGAGGTCACCCAGATAGACATTTTAAGCCAAATATAAGGCAGCTTCTTAAAGTGTACCACATAAGATGGTTGTGGCACGATCTTGTGGTCTTGTTCCTTAGACAGAACTGATAATTAATAGCCAAACAGTCAATGGGATATCTTAAGGGAGCTACAGTTTAACGTGGAGTCCGAAACACTGCCTCTGAATTACGAACTGGTCTAATTATAAAGATGGTCATTGCGGATTAACGTGGTTTTCAATAGTGCGGACGGTAATTCACACAAAAGGAAAACTACATTCACAGACCATCGCTCACAACTATCCACAATTTGTGACCCCCAAGGAGCTGGATTACAGGACGTCGCCGTGGAGTCTCCGGCACCTCTTGACTTACTTGTACAGCGCCTTTACCCCTGAGTTGATTCGGTAACTGATAAAACTTATTTCCATGTGACTGTTTAAGTTTATCGTGTTGAATTCCAGGAATCGACAGGCTTAACATTTCAAATCAAAAGTCAGTACGATTTCCCTTCGAAGGTCCCTTTTAGTTTATGATAAACAATTGATTAACAATCAGTTACGGCTGAAATCGTCGTCTAGGAATATTAATTTTACAAAATAAAAAAACCAAGATGGCGCAGGTATTGTAGACTTTTAAAAATTCAAAGTACGTATTTAAAACTACGCTCTAGCAAAATCTAAGTAGGGGGAGAGGGGGGCGGACATCCTGCAATGATAGAGAGCTGGCCGCTTCCGGTGCAACACCCAGCAACAGATCAGCTGATCTATACAACAGCTGAGGCGGTTGTGAACAGCTGGTGACCCAGTGCACTACTTACTCCCACGTATTCAGCGATCCTGCCCAGTGTCCAGTCGAAATTGGTTATCGACAACTAGTACCAATATTATTCAATATTTTTATTGGACTTTTCTAACGCGTGATTTTTAATTACACGACGTTTCTGGAGTTGGAGAAACTCCTCCCGTTTTCAAGTGATTACCTAATAATTTATATTAAAAATTGAAATTTTAGTGGTACTGTGCGGATATTAATTATATCAAGTAAGCATAAGGGAGTTGTCATTAAGATAATAAAAAATCGTTATCTAATTAAAATTGTTTTAAAATAGAATCAGAATCCATACAGATGTTACCAAGCTCTCATCTGTCTAAACTAAATTATAACCACCTACATAAAAAACTTAATAATAGAATAAAAAATCAATGAAAATATGTAAAATTATCAGTTTACATGATCTTTATCTTAAGTCAATGTAATAAGAACATTAAATTCCTTAAAACTAAATGACGACATTAAATTTAAAAATCATTAAAACGTATAAATCAAATTGTTTAATTAACAATGAATGCTACGGAAAATAAATTATATCAAAAAAGTAAATATCTACATATGGGAACATATCAATAAATTAAATCAAGCCATTACAGGTAAGCCTTTTATTTACATCCTTAAAAATCTATAACCATTAGTAGGCAAAGTGTTAAACATTTAAGGCACACAAACATTCAAAATTACTGTCAAATTTGTTTATATATCTAAGAAAAAAATAATAGTTTCTCCTTTTATTGTGTTTAAATCATCATCAAATACACTATCAATATGTATATAATAAATAAATAAAGCTTACTTATATATTTTTAAATGTTTTATGCACTTACAGTATTTCTTTTTTAATCGAATATAATATTGTTGATTGAACGCACGAAGTAGTAGACGATTCCTTTTTTGACTGTGAAAACTCAACTACAGGGAAAGTGGATGACAGTTCACTTTTCCACTTCATTTCACATCATTCACGTTGTTTTACAAGTCCACCTTTTATAAAACCCGGATGACTTTCCGGATTTTTTACTCCAAAATTGAAATCCTATACGCTAACAAATGGTCTATTTCGTGGGAATTTATACATTTTTGGCACCAGTTGGGCCATATTGCGCTCTTCCCTCCACGACGACAAGGTAAACCACATTTTTGCTATTAAAGCTAGTAATGAAATTCATTGCTTCCATTATTTAAACTAGGCCAGTTTGTAATCACGGCCAACAAAAGCAGTATTTTAAGCCATTAATGCATGATAAATGAGTTCAAATAATTGTGACACGATATTTTGGTCTTTATTACTGACTATAAAAAAATAAATAAAAAAGTGCATTAATTGAACATAAATACAGTGTTCATACATTGTTGTTACTGTCTAAGGACGAAGTGTAATACCTGAAGGAACTATTTTAAGATTAGATTAGACTATTGAAATGGCAACCTACCCAGGTAGGTATTTTAAGCCATGTGTGAATGAGAAATGAGTGTAGGATGATTGTGGCGCGATCTTGTAGCCTTGCTACTCACTAAGGCTGACATATTTCTTAGACAGAATGTTAATTAATAGATAGCCCACCAGCCGATGACAACTAATGAACCTACAGTTTAACGTGGAATCCGAACCACGGCCTCTGAATTACAAATTGGTTTAAATATGAGGATGGTCTTTGTGGATTAACCTAGTTTTCAATAGTGCGGACGTTAATCCACATAAGAGAACACTAAACCCACCGACTATCGCTCACAACTATCCACAATTCGTCACCTGGATTACAGAACGTCGCCACCGTCCCAGTCAATTTACGTGGGATTCGGACCAAAATTTTGACACTGAATCATGAATTGGAATTATTAAGAGGATTATCATTGCGGATGAACGAAGTATTCAAAATTACAGACGTGAAAATGTTTATAATATAACAGGAAACAATAAACTGAATATCTGAGTTTCATGGTACCAATTTACACACGAGGGTAACATACCTCCAGTTATGTACGTGATTACATGGTCAGAATGTTTTAGACCAAAACATAACTTTCTAAACTCATAATGGCATTGGTTATTATTTATTCAATATACTTTATTGGACTTTTCCAACGCGTCTGCGTTTTTAACTAAACAACGTTTCTGGAGGTCGAAAAACTACCTCCGTTTTCAAGTGATTACCAAAATAATTTACGTAAAAAATTGGAAGTTTTAGTTACAGATATTAATTATATCATGATGTCAATAATATTATACTTATCTATCATACACAACTCAAAAAACTATATTGATAACGCAACAAATAACCACAAAACTCCGCCTCCAAGATAGCGTTCGCTCAGTACGCGAGTCGGAGCACTACTGCCAACTGCAGCTTCTTTTTTGTATTTTTCATGATAGATAAGGTAAACACTTGAAAACTGGAGGGGTTTCTCCGCCTTCAGAAACGTTGTACGTTGTGCACTTAAAATACAAACGTGTTGGAAAAGTATAATAAGACATTAATTACTGGTAAATACTAAAAGAGGTTAGAATATCCAATCCAATTAAGATTACGTAAAACATGAATTTATACCACGTCAAGCCTTTAAACAACTTCGTAAGAATTTTGTTTCCAAATTATATAATATTTTTTTCATACGTAGGAAAACACACATTCAACAAAAAGGTTGTTTAATATTTCCAAAGAGAGATGTGAAATATCGTATTGTAAAAGAACTCGCTAATTACTAAATTCTGACGGTAATATAATTTCGATTGAAAAATATTCAAGTAGATATCAGCATATTTTGTATTTATAATTATTTATTAAGTAGGGGTTAAAGTATAAATGTTAGTCGTTTACCGGCACCAAACTTAATAACTCGTATAATCTTCACTAAACTAAAACTAGATTTCCAAAAATATTTTTTATTTAAAAAAACATAAATAAACAAGCACTTTTTAAAGGAAAAGTTTACAAAAGAAATTGCGACGCGCAATAAAATTTAATCACGAAAGTTTACAAAGTGAACTCGACTTTGTTGAAAAAGCAATTACTCGACCAGGACCGTACCTGTTGCTATCGGTTTAAGTTTTTCCAAAGTAACAGAACCTTAAGTGTCCTTAGAACAGTTGAACGGTTGTTCAAAAATCAGCTTAAGAGATATTGGTTACTTACTTACGTAATATTTCTTTTACACCCACAAAAATCCGTGTGGACTCTGATTCTTTGGTTAAAATTGTTCCCTATACTTTTCAATGTTAGGAATTTTTTTCGGGAACCATAAGTGGCAAAGCTTTGATGTTTTTTGTCTGGAAGATGTGCTCTTGTACCAACTTAAATTTAGGGATTTCAAAAAAATTAAAACTCAACGTATTTTTTATTGTTATATAAAAAATCTTTTGTAAATAAACAAGAAAATATCTTTAAATTGAACAAAGAATTTTTTTTATAAATCCCTGAGTTAAAGTATGCTCCAAAAGCACATCTTCCACAAAAAAAACGTCAAAGCTTTATCATGTTTGGTGAGAAAAATTAAAATTTCCGGCATACAGAAGTATAGGGAGTAGGGAGCTTTTTCCGTTATACGTATACTTCTGTTTAAGAAGCTGAATAAATTGGAGAGTCTGTGATTGAAGTCCATTTTAAGTAAATTTCACACGTAAATTTCAAAATAGTTAGAAGTTTTAATTTTTTTGTGTTATTTAGTATTAACACAAACCACTATATCAAAAAATCTCCGTTGTCGGAGCTTAATAGCTTTATTTATGATATGTAAGATGCTCTGCGGACTTAAGTTAGGTCTTGGTTATTGGTATTTTTTTTCGTTAATAACATTTTTAAACAGTAAGTAACCTCCGAAAAACCAAGAAACCATTGGTTCCGGTTTACCGTAATTTAAAAAGGGGTATACGTATAACGGAAAAGATCCGGGAATAGTGCGTCCCTTCAAAATACTTCAGTAGCATGCATGTATAATTTTTGTGTTTTTAGTACGTACAAACCTTAATCTCGGTTTTGCGGTTTGTAAATATGCAGATGTCTATTAAAAAGATTCATATAGAAAAAGTATGCATCGATTGTTAGATTGGAATATTAACGAATCGAATGTTCAAATAATATTAGTTAACCAAATAAATTTTAGTCATGAGAAATAGTTTATTTATGCGGTGTCACGCATGACTGGGACGGTGGCGACGTCCTATAATCCAGATACTTGGAGGTCACGAATTGTGGATAGTTGTAAGCGATGGTACGTGGATGTAGTGTTCTCTTGTGTGGTTTAACGTCCACACGATTGAATACTACGCTAATCCGCAAAGACCATCCCTATAACTAGACCAATTCGTAATTCAGAAGACGTGGTTCGGATTCCACGTTCAACTGTAGGTCCCTTAGATATACCATTGACTGTTAGGCTATTAATTAACAGTCCTCTCTAAGGAATATGTCAGCCTTAGTCAGTAACAAGACTACAAGATCGCGCCACAATCATCATACACTGGCTTAAAATACCTATCTTGTGGTATGGTCGCCAATTCAATAGTCTAATTTAATCATGAATACGCGTACTACAAGCCTTGAGTGATTTTCAAGATTTCCAGGTTTTGTAAATTTCACGTCTCGCTGAAGCTTCCTACGTCTAAAGGGTTGAAAGAGTTCTCCGCTCCAGTAACACCCAATACCCTACGTTGTTCACTTCCCTGTGTCTCTGGCTCTATTGTCGATTCTGTCACCGCTTTTATATTTTTAAGAAACTCGTATATTCCTGCATGTATAAATATGAGTTAGACATGCACCAGTTGAATATATGTACCATTTGATTTATATCCTGTGAAAAATCCGAATCGCTTTTTATTAAAGAATTAATTTTATTTTAATATTAAATTATCTAAATTTATTAAAAGTAATTTAATTAAATATTTTGTTTTAGCCCCATAAGAACACTGTTTTTATTTTCAAAAGACATGTTTTTTGATGAGGTATAATCCATTTTATCTGTTTTATTGGGCACACTCACCTTTTTTTTATTTTTTGTGGCTGGAGCACGTCAGTAACACATAACAAACACAAAATATCGATCCAGTCACTTTTTTCCGTATCGTGTTTAGGCCTAATCACGAACGCCTAACCACGACGGGTCGTGGTTAGGCGTTCGGCCCGCGTGCGGGAAAAGCAAAGTTTTTTAAACCGTGAAGACGCGGGACGTTTATGTTTCGGGCCCGCGAAACGTCGGACCAGCCACGAAAAATAAAAAATAGGTGAGTGTGCCCAATAAAACAGATAATAAAGAACAATGTTAATTTTATAATCCTGGATACACGAAATTCGTCAACAACGGTTGAGGTGTCAAATTGAAGGTAAAATTGTTATCTAGGGAATTTCATATGTAACTGTTGTATTTGATTTACAGGTAAAATATACCTATCACGTAGTTTTATTACAAAAACATAGAAGTAATTATATTTTATAAAAAAATAAAGTGAAATGGTACATGCAATTCCTTAGACAACCACTGTAATTTTATTTGACGTTATCTATTTTTTACGAATTTCATATAGCCAGTAATGCCGTAAAAAATTTACAGTTTCTGTGGGACATTATTGTAAAACGAAAAATTTTTGGAGTAAGGCAGACTTCAAAACATTGCTATTCGTTTTAAAATTATTAGTTAGTAAACTTTAGACTCCACAAACCTTAACATACATTTTCACTTCATTGCGGTAAATATGTTTTTAAACATTGATAATTTTTTTAATGTTCAACGTCATCACCTAAAGATTTTTTCCTTGTTCTTCAATATTCATCAAATTCAATTTTATTCAAAAACAGTCGAGTTAGTATCAACTGCAGGGAAATTTAACAATAGTACTTTTTTAACTCAAAATTAAAAATTTATCTAGTAATTTATAAATTCAGATAAATATTCCCAAAAACATGAGTTTTAAATAATTTAACACTTTAATGAGCTCACCATTTACTAGAGTCCAAATTTCGATTAAAGTATAATGAATTATTGAAACATAAAATAAAACTAGTTTTAATCTAGAATGGAAATGTGGAATTTTTTATTTCGTATGATTTCTTCTAAAAGATTGAGTATGAAGTTAAAACAAAAGTTTAGGGAAAAATTCACAATTGAATATTAAATTGCTTTCCGGTGGAAATATGAAGGAATAATTCATATACCGGGATGGGAGGGTTAATTTAAAAACGCCTCCACTAGTAAATTGAGAGAATTCTCAGTGATGGAATTCGTTTCCACTATTCTCTCCCTATATTTACTGTCCCCCACCTCACCACTGCCCCATACTTCGCATTACTGCTTAATTATCTAACACAGAGCTTCACAAAGTGGGGTCCACGAGCAGTTTTTTGGGGTCCGTGAAAACATTCTAATCACATTTATTTCAAACTATCAGTAACTGGCCATCCTTTTTACGGTTTGTAGGTTTCTGTTGTTCAGTGATTCAGTACACACATAATACTGGTAAAAGTGTCAAATCTTGTTAGGTAATTAAATTTGACAAAAAAAGAGTGACGTATGCTAGATTAGATTAGGGTATTGAAATGGCGACCATACAACAAGGTAGGTATTTTAAGCCAAGTATGAATGAGGATTCAGTGTAAGATGATTATGGCACGACCTTGTAGTCTTGTTACTGACTAAGGCTGTCATGTTCCTTAGACAGGACTGTTAATTAATAGCCCAAAATCCAATGGTAACCAAAGGACCTACAGTTGAACGTGGAATCCGAACCACTGCCTCTGAATTACGATTTGGTCTATTTTAGAGGATTGTCTTTGCGGATTAACGTAGTATTCAATAGTGCGGACGTTAATCCAAACAAGAGAACACTACACCCACCGACCATCGCTCACAACTATCCACAATTCGTGACCTCTAAGTAGTTGGATTACAGGACGTCGCCGTGGAGTCTCCGGCACTTCTTGACTTACTTGTACAGCACCTTCACCCCTGAGTTGATTCGGTAACTGATAAAACTTCTCAGGCGCCTGATTAACTTTATCGTGTTGAATTCCAGGAATCGACAGGCTTAACATTAAATAAAGAAATTCAAATCAAAAATCAGTGCGATTTCAATTTAAATTCAAATTCAGAAAACACTCAGGTTTATCATTGGAATTCAATCCCATTCGATAGTCGATAGTAGCTTTGCGTCTTTACGATCAGTGAAAGCGTAACTCTGAATACAAAAGGTAATTCGCATCTGAATGTGCAGTGATGGATATTCCCAAGGAACGTTGTCCGCACAGCTGAGCCGGTCAGCTGATGGTTCCGCTCGTAAACCTGACCTCGTCAAATTACCCACAACTTCACCTTAAATTACCCTTTTCCCGCGAAAATTACCCTAGAACAAATAAACGTATGGTTAAACTAAATGCTTTGTTTTAAGGGGTTGCAGTACCTATGCCTTTTACTGATTACACTATACTTTTAACTGAAATGTTAACCTACCCAGGTAGGTTTTAAGCAAAGTATGAATGTAGGATGAGTGTGGTGTGATATTGTGTACTCTT
Organism: Nephotettix cincticeps; assembly: GCA_023375725.1. Taxonomy (NCBI): domain Eukaryota; kingdom Metazoa; phylum Arthropoda; class Insecta; order Hemiptera; family Cicadellidae; genus Nephotettix; species Nephotettix cincticeps. The sequence continues at coordinate 18,063,963 of CM041789.1, read as the reverse complement.
GTTACTGACTAAGGCTAACATATTTCTTTGACAGGACTGTTAATTAATAGCCTCCATATATCTAAAAAACCTACAGTTTAACTTAAAATCCGAACCTCTTTCTTAGGATTACGAACTGGTCTAATTATGAGTTTAGTCTTTGCAGATTAAGGTCGTATTCAATAGTGCGGACGTTAATCAACACAAGAGAAAACTAAACCCACCGACTATGTCAAACTATCCACAATTCGTGTCTTCTAAGTAGCTGGATTATTGGACACGCCACAGTCTTATACGATAGTCGAAAGTATAATTATCAGTCGATTATAGATTATAGAAAAATAAAAATACTGGAAAATGTAGCTCACTACATAACGACTTTGCCTTCAATATTAAAAATCCATTATCTGTTTCCGACCAATGATACTAACATCCAAGATGACGAACAACTGACCCTCCAGTGGTCTGACCTTCGTGTCTTGTGGTCCTACTTGTTCAACGTCCGCTAGCTCGAACGCGGAGTTTTAGTTTCGTTGGGTTACAACTTTCCGAACGTACAAAATAGGCTAAGTAGAGTGTTTTATTTACAATTTAATTGTCTCATATTTTTATCCGGTTGGTTTTCTATGTAGAAATAACCCTTTGTTTGTTTAAATGTAAATTACGTTAGGCACTTGAAAACGGGAGTAGTTTAACAAACTCTCGAAACGTTGTGTATATTTTAAAACACTGTACGCGTTGGAAAAGTCCAACTATATGTTAATTTAAGTATTACTATGTCATACAAATATGGAAAAAGTATTCCACAAAACAATACATGCACGATGGTTTGCGACTTTTAGTGATTTACCAGTTTAAAATAGTATATTATTCTGTAAAATTACCCGCGAAAAAGGTGATTAACCAGGAGTAAACGGTCGATGTGAGGACGTGGAGTCGCAAGTATCAGGTTCGCAGAACCAACGGCGACCTCACCTCGCCTCTGACCCACATCCTGCACTCCTGCTATCCAACCATCCTGCCAGTCCGTTGCGATAATAACCTCACGTTTAGCCTCACAATGGTCGCCGCTTTGATTACAAATTTATCGCCATCTTAGCGAATATCCTACAGGGAAATCAAGCTATTCTGGCATCCGGAATGGTGAGAACGACAGGATTTCTTTTCGTTTTGAGGTTCCTACGGATTATGGAAGAATAAGGACTAATTAATATTTCACTTATCAATGTATATTTTTGAACGAAATTTGGCCAGCTTCATGTGGTTGAGATTTTACAATTAATCTATGCTTAAAATCATAGTTTATCATGGCATACTCTTTACTAACCTGCATACTCTTTTCCCATATTAATCATATAGGGAATATGCAAACTCTTATTTATGAACAGATGTAGATGAAACTTGGTATAAATGGTCAAAATAAAAATTGTTTACGCTAGAAATACCTACTTTCAGTATTCCTCACAGCAACAAACCTGCATTCTCTTTCCCATGTTAATCTTATGGAGAATAAGCAAATAACTCTCATGGCAATCAACAGATAATGTGAAACTTGTCATATATTATTATTATTATTATGTTATTGATTTGGAAATTTGCTGAATACGCAGGTCTGCTGCTAAGGGGGTATTCTATTTTATTTTTAAGTAAAATATCAAATACCATTAAGTCTTTACACTTATTACTATATTATTTGGAGGTCGCCATTTCAAATGGTAATATAATCTCGACTGGTAATTTGAATCCTATTACCATATCATATTAGGAGAGACTTACATAGTATCTTCATAATTCTTAACTAAGAAAACATTTTTTTCAAATTCTAACCATTATTTCATAGAACATTTATATTTTTATTTTCAAACAAACCAATTCACCGATTTATTTTAGAATTAAAGCAAGTTACAACATTTTTTCCATTGCTTCTTTGTAATACTGTGAAAACGTGGGGTTTTTTGTTTTGGAATGTTTAATCTCTCAGCACCGGATCGCATAAAATCCTCACTAACAACAAACGGATGGAGAAAATTGGCGGAAACTCGTAACGGAACCAATAAAGGACGACTAGAGTTAAGGTCAAGCAATATATTTGGATTTTCGGAGCAAAAACCTCGTTACCGATGCATCGATTTGACGTAGCAATAATAAATTAGGAGAACATTTAAGTAATTTTAGAAGAATTACATTGTATTAAATTATATATTATTAAAAATATTGTAATTTATTCAAAAATTTTGGATTTATGAAAATACTTTGAACTGATATCTGTTAAAGATTAAAAATTTGTTAAAAATTTGGAACTAAAAAAGTCTGATTACTTATATTTTATTTATTATTAAATATTCTTTTTACGCATTAAATTATAAATTAAAAATCTGTCAATCTATCAAATAGAACATCTTTCCTCTTCAAAGACCAATTTCAACATTCATACATTCTTAAAACACTAACATTTTTTTTTAAATATTATTAAGATACATAAACAAACCATTAACTAAGAAAAGTTGAAATAATAATATTTAAAATGTTAAAATAGATATTAAATTATAATAAAACATCAGATAAATAAGGATGAAAATTGGTTAATAATACAAATTTTAAGTTACAAGCAATAAATATTTAGTTCAATAAAAAAACTGTTACCAATACATGTAATTGATTTAATAAAGAATTTATTATTATTATTATTATTATACATTAAATTAGATTATTGAAATGGCAACCAACCAAGGTTGGTATTTTATGCCAAGTATGAATGAGAAATAAGTGTAAGATGATTGTGGTGCGATCTTATAGTCTGGTTATTGACTAAGGCTGACATCTTTCTTAGACAGGACTGTTAATTAATAGCCCAACAGCCGATTGCAACTAAGGGACCTACAGTTTAACGTGGAATCCGAACCATGGCCTCTGAATTACGAATTGGTCTAGTTATGAGGATGGTCTTTGCGGATTAACATAGTATTCAATAAAGCGGACGTTAATGCATACAAGAGAACACTACACCCTTTGACCATCGCTCACAACTATCCACAGTTCGTGACCTCCAAGTAGCTGGATTACAGGATACCGCGATCGTCCTATTCGAATATAACAAAACTTGGGCTCCCTGACTGGGTATTTGATAAAATAAGTTAGTTAAAGTTCATTGATTAAATAGTTAAATACTTAATTAAAACTCGTAAATAGTAATTGACCTAATTGATAGATATATTATTTCAATTTTAATAGTTAAAAGAAAACAACTTCCAGAACGTTTCTGCAAACAATCAACAATTTTCTGCATAAATTAAAATAGATACAGGTGTTTTAGACGTTCATGGAATATTATTTACTATGCATTTAAATTGCTACTTGGCCTTAATGGGAACTAAAATGCTATTAAGATTTTCCATATAAAGTGATATATGACAATATAGTCTGTGTTTATGTACACCATAAATAAGTGTGGAAATGTAATTAGTACAGTATATACATATTATTTTTAAACTTTTTCAATCATAAAATAAGTATTATTATAGTTCAATAGTATCCTAGATGAGTAATAAGTAAATTTAAATACAGTACTTTACAAAATCGGAGTTATAACAATGATTTTATTCTTATTTTTATGTGCAAAAATCAGTTTTCAGCTAATTGTTAAACGTTTGACTTAAACTATTATATTTAAGTATATAAAACTATCAAACTAAAATTATAGTTAAAATTAGCTCTTAGAGTAAGTTTTTAAATATTAAAAATCAATTTCTTCCTTATTTTCCAATCAGTTTCCTACGAAACTTAGTATGCAGCGTAAGGTAACATCACACAACGAACCCCACTCATAAAAGGTTGGTATTACCAGTGGGTGGTGGGGGGTTGTCCCCCAAAAAATTCAAACAATTAATTTAACTTGGTTGCTCTTGGTGTATTTTTTCAGTAAAATCGGATGAATAATTTTTATACAATAAATTATTAGATGCTATTTAGGTAAACTTTAAAGAATAAAATAGTTTATTGAAGATTGACGTTTTTAACTTTACTTAAGAGAGAAAGTATGTGTCAGCCCACTGATACCGGTCATTAAGCACAGCGTATTTGATGCCTAAAGTTTTCGCAAACATCTCACCACCGGTTTAAAACTCTTACGAAAACACTAATTTACATATAATCAGCAAACAGTGTTATTAAATTCAATTTGGCAACACTGGAAGGATGGCAACACTGTGCGCAACCAGAGCATAGCAGCCGACAGGCCGGAGACCAAGAACTCCCAGACCGAGACAGTCCGACCTCCAACTGACTAATAAACAATAAAACTGAATTAGAAGAATTAAACTACCATATAAGCGAAATTAAATTGAATTAATTGTAAAATACTTTATACTTTTAACTGACCAGGTAGGTATTTTAAGCCAACTATCAATAAGAAATAAGTGTAAGATGATTGTTAATCCAAGATCTGACTAAGGCTAGCATGTTCCTTAGACAGAACTATTAATTAATCGCCAGTCAATGTCGTATCTGAGGGACCTACAGTTTGATGTGGAGTCCGAAATGCCTCTGAATTACGAACTTGTCTAATAATAAGGATGTTCATTTCAGATTAACGTAGAATCTAATAGTGCGGACGTTAATCCACACAAGAACACCACATCCACCGACCATCGAACACAACCATCCACAATTCATGACCTCCAAGTAGCTGGATTACAGGACACGTCACCACGTCCCAGTCATAAAAAGTATCGGTGAACTGACACTTACTTTCTTTCTCCCTTTAATATTTTTTGTGGTGGGTTACCCCAATATGCCCCAGCCTCTAAGGTATCACAGGTGAGTATTTTCAATCTGAAAAAGGAACTCAAAGATGCTTAAAAAATTGAAGGACATATAATAATGAATTACCCATAAAGATCAAATATGGAAAGAAAATAATGCAGGGTAGAAAACCCTACATTTTGTGATTCTTTCAACGAACCTTTCATAATGACAATGTTCAATTCAAACAATCGCTGTGTACGCTTTTTGTATAAGAAACCCTTCTGCTTTGTATCTTATTAAAGTGTATTTTAAATCTAGCGGTTTATCGGTTTTAATCTTATTTTGTTTCATTATTCAGGAGATTTAACACAAAATTAACATTATTATTACGGGACTTAAATCAAAGATGGTTAATCCACTGCATAAAATTAAGACGAAACATGTACTGAAGTAAGAATTATCATTTTAGTTGAACTGTTGATGAAGTATATAATATCATAAAGTTAGTATTTTTATGAATTACCGTAAATAAAAAAATAAAAATCAGTTCAGGGATTACTAAAATTATAATAACAAATACAGAAGAACCTCGATAGTTCGAAAACTTATACAACTCGTAGATTTTCTCTGTTCTCCTAAAAACCTCTAATATATAAAAATCCGACAGTTCAAAGTACGTACACGATGTCCCAAAAAAACTGTACAATTTTAAATTATTATATAATACATCCAAGTATTCATACCTAGCACGTTTTGACTATGCTCATATCATAGCTGATCTATTAAGTTTTATTCAATAACAATTTTGACTATCAGCTCATTCATTGTTGTTGACTGAAGTAAAAATTAAAAACATAGGCTTTCTCGTTCGTTGCAAGACAGAAAACGCAATGTGTTCGGTGGTACATTCAAAGTAAGTCTGATATTGCTGTGCCAAGAACTTTTAGAACACGCTATGTGGTAGATGTCCTCCATCAAGAAACAGCACTAAAGCCTGGTATGACAAGTGCATGGTGCCTGAAAGCTTAGAACACTTGACAACACCTTCCCCTTTCGATGGGTTGGATACGCTGGTCCCCTGACATTACACCCTGTGTTTTTTTTGTCTGGGGCTACGTCAAGGACCAAGTCTATAAGACAGAAGTTTCAAATGTCTAAGAATTAAGACAAAAACAAGTGCGGCCTTTGCTAACATAAATGATGAAATGTTCCATAGGGTGTGAGCTGAATTGGACAGCCGTATTGACTATCTTTTTGCCAACAATGAAAACCAAGTAGAAAATCTAAAGTATTGACAAACATACTGGAAGTATGTTTGTCAATTTAAGGGTAGTTAATTTATTTTCTTATTGTTAATAAACGTTTTATACGCAAACAAAACTGGTTGGGTTTTTGGGACACCGTGTATTTTTAACACATAATTTAGCCTGTTAAATTTTGAATTTTTTTTTACTTGAGACTATTAATTTCAAATTATCTTCCGTTCATACGAAACCTTACCCCTCAAATCCAAAATTAACCTCTACAATTTGAAGTAGTCGGTTTCAATACGCCTTTCGGAATTCGAAAATTAAAAAAAGAAACAAGCCAATTGTGGTCCAGTGTATTTCCACAACTACTCCAGGTTCGGATCGTCAGTGGCGTTGTTTTCTTTCCTTCGTTACAGCATTAATAATATAAATATCAAAGATTCCAGTTATCGCGTGGTAAACTGTTCGACTTCAAGTGAATTTTGTTTTGAGAAAGAAGTACAAGTACGATTTGAAGATTCTCGCTAAACTCTACGATTCAAACTTCCGAATTGAACCTGTACAATTAGAATTTAAAGAAAGCTAAACTCTTTTGTCCAAACTTCCTTCAATTCGAATTAGCGAGGTTCGACTGTATTTCAAAATCCCGTCGTCTAGTTGCGCACTATTCTAATCCGGCAGATGTAAGCGTTATATTTACACGGGTCACATTCTAAACTCTCGGCTGAAATAGAACTTCTATAACCGTCTCGCTCCGTCTCTTCCCATCTGCTTGTTATTTTCGACAAAAGAACACTAAAATCACCCAACGTCACGTTATATATGAAACTCTCGACAGAAACTTTAATTAAGTGCAATAGGAAAAAAATCTAAAAATACATAAATTTGATATTTTGGATTAATAAAAGTTAAACGGAACAACAGTTGTAAAAAATACATAGAAATATTTGTGGGGGGGGGGGGGGGGGGGGGGGGGGGAGGCGAGGTGGGGGGGGGGGGGGGGGGGGGGTTTTTGTGGGGGTGGGTGGGGGGGGGTGGGGGGGTGGGGGGGGGGGGTGGGGGGGAGGGGGGGGTGGGGTTGGGGGGGGTAGGGGGGGGGTGGGGGGGAGGGCTGTCGGGGGGGGGGGGGGGGGTAGATTCGGTACATACCCAAATTAATTGTATATCTTCTGAAGAACTAAATTAGCTGTATAATATGTTATAAATAAATTTTAAAACAGCACAGAATAAAAACACAAAACTACCTACAATAACTTACGACTCAAAAAGCATTGAGAAGAAAAATCAAATTAACTTTTTAGGTTTAACCATGGATGAGAACTTAAACTGGGATGAACATGTGCACAAAATCTTAATTAAAATTAACTTGGGTATCTTTGCATTATCAATAATGTCTCATTATTGTAACTTGGAAACATTGTAAAGTATATATTTTGTACATGTTCACTCTCATCTTTTATTCGGCATAGCATTATATGGCTCGTCAAAAAAATTAAATATGGATAGTATTCTGAAGCTTGTTGCTTAAAATAAAATAGCTATCAGAATCATGCTTAAGCTTAAACAAGATGATTCGGCCTAAGAACATTTTTTTTTTAATTGTTACAGTTTATGAGCAATGTATATTTGTAACAATTTTCATTGCCAAAATCAGGAGTTAGAGATAAAATTAATACCACTAACCATCTATTATAAATTAAGGAGAAGAAATGACATTGTTCAGCCTCACAAATTAAAATTCTTTGAGAAAACCCCATCATTTATTTATTTCTAGAATGATTTTCCCAGGCGTTCTCACTACAACCTACTATATGCTGGTAATATTTTTCTAAAATTTAAAATAATGCTAAAAAATTACCTAATTAATGTAGCAATCTATTCTTTGGACCTTCCAACTCCTATCATCAGCAGAGAGGTACCTAAGTTTTAACTTAATATTTAATTTATTAATTACTTTTACAATTTTGTAATGCACCCACACTTTGTTTATAATGTCTTGTTTTATGTTGCTTTCTGTTTAGCTCTGACAGTATTCCCTGAACCACCCATGTCACGACTTACGAATAAAGATATTTGACTAAAACTATGAACCTGTGGGAACCTTAAACGTCATCGGCTGTTGGACTATTAATTAACAGTCCTGTCTAAGGAGCATGCCAGTAACAAGACTTCCAGAGAGACGTGACGCCACTGGTTGCGTATTTGAAGCCGTGAACCCACAACAACAAACGACAAACGAATGGGAGAAACCTACTTTGCGGACAAAAAAATGTAAATTAATAGCCGTGTTGCGGGCGGAGCTGCGGCTAACGCGATACTAATGCGGTCTGCGGCTGTTCCGGGCGTATATACGCAACGTGTTCGGCGATCATTTGGGTAAATGTACAGGGTGTGTCTGAAACACTTAAAAACGAAACATTACTTTTTGAGGGCGGTAGATTTTACTACCTATACTTAGAAACCCTACCTACTTACGTACCCTGAAATAGACAGCAAATTTGTGCGTTGCATCAATCAGAGGTAGGGGTAAAATGACATATTATTGAAAAAAAAACACAGATTGGGATCACCAGAATCTGATTCAGGGCATCGCTGATTGACGTTTAAAATCCATCAAGTAACTCATGGACTTGCAAAAAAGTATGATTATATTTGATTTCTTTCCTTAAAAACAAATTACAATCGTCCTATATGACTATGCCAGTGAGCTATTTATTTGTTAAATGTGTGTCATACATAACTAGTGTTACCCTTCGTACCAAACAGATTTATTAGGTTTACGTTCGCTGGCAAATATAAAACATAATATAATTATTATTACCTTTCTGAATTTGTGGCGTATTCAAGTATTTTAAGCCAAAACCTTGTAACAAATGAGTGTATTCATATGGACTTGTAACATTAAAACATATGAAAAATTGAAAATTGAGACAGACTATACATCATCTTACACCAAAGTTCCTATGATCATTTTATAGCCCGGTAAATACACACTCTGGCAAGTTCACGCACGCACACAAAAATCAAATATTCAAAAGTAATACAAAATATCAACTATTTCACTTGTAAACATGAAAACATTGAAACCTAGGACGGTCACGGCAGCTCTTTCTTATTGAAACAGCTGCTGTTCAATATCTTAACTAAGACAAAATACGTGTATAACAAAACAAGATTATTTCCCCATAAGATTAACATTGAAACTCTGAAGGCATATAGGATATAGATTTATGAGAAAATCGTCACGCAAACTATTAGACTTTCTTAATTTAGGCCTAAAGAACCAGTATATCAAATTTCAGCCTCCTAAGTAATTTGGAAGTGGGAGAGTTAGTGATGAGTGAGGGCTTTGACGTTTATGTATACAGAAGATATTTCGTTCAAAATAGGACCTTATATGAGCCTGTCTTACTGGCGAAATATTTCGTTTTGAAACCAAAAGTACCTGTATTTTGACATCTCAACCATCCATTCACGACTGTTGAGTCATAAACAATGTTGTCACAAACTGAACATTTATCTTATGGCACTAAAATCCAAGATGGCATCCAGGAGACGAGAAAATAGTGCAGGTTTTTGCAAAACTTTGCATTCCTAAAGATACGCTATTACTTTACCCTGCATAATACTATGACTTACGAATGAGCAAAAACGAAGAATAGGATCAAACGTAACCTAATGGGATAATCAAATAACAAGGCACTGATGATTCTTCACTAAAGGTCCTTCTTAGTTGCAAATCTAATAAGGACGTCAAACCATTCTCGAGTGTAAAAGAAAATCAGGAAACACTCCTGGTAGAAGTGCGGAGTCAAAAGAGGTCAACGGACATGTGACATAACCGCGTCTGGAGAGGCTCCATGACGCAACGGATGATCCAGTGAAAGCGATCATCATTATACGGGCATTATCCCGAGCCGGGGACAAAGGACAGACGAGTTGCGTCAGTAAGTGATGACAAACTGAGTCGTTACCGTACTGGGGCGCCGCAGCGAGTGCCCGGTGAATGGCGAGGCAGGAAGAACAAGGAACACGACGGCAATTAGGGAACATTGAGCAGAATTCGACAACCTCTTTGCTTTCAAACTCTCAACACGATGACGATCTGGCACTTGAATGACTTTGCGATTGGAAGAGAGTGGGTATTTTTGTCAGAGCAGGAAGAAAGTCAACCAATTAGGTTTACGATTGTAAATTAGAAACTTTGTTAAGAATTCGATAACCTCTTTGCTTTCAAACTCTCAACACGATGACGATCTGGGACTTGAATGACTTTGTGATTGGACGAGAGTGGGTATTTTTGAAAGAGCAGAAAGAACGTCAACAAATTAGGTTCACGATTGTAAATTAGGAACTTTGTTAAGAATTCGACATCCTCTTTGCTTTCAAACTCTCAACACGGTGACTATCTGGCACTTTAATGACTTTGCACTTGCAAGAGAGTGGGTATTTTTGAAAGAGCTGAAAGAACGACAACAAATTAGGTACACGATTTTAAATTAGGAACTTTGTTAAAAATTCAGCTACTTCTTCCCTTTCAAACTTTCCAAATCAGCAATTACGAAAAAATAAAAAAAATTGATGTGCCTTTTCAACGATTAACCAAATCTTTAAAAAGTTACTATGTAATAGGTTCCAAATGTTTCAACAAATTTTCTTTTTGTAAATTATATTGCCCTATTGTAAAGATGAAGCCAAAATTGTATGAGTGCTTGGTCAATCGTCTCTTACTCCCTTAATGAGTTATTTGAATTTAGTCCAAAACCAATAATATTGTAAAATTTGTATTGAATAATACTGAGTAATAGTTTAGGAACCATTGTAGTAATTGTAATCAAAACTGTTGTAAATATTTTTGTACATACTTTGTATGAACACGAAGACAATTTTTATCGTATTTGGAAGTGACACTGGAAAGAGAGCTGAGTTTCTTTTAAGTGCGAGAGGACGTCAATAAGCTTCACGATTGCTCTTAGGAACTTTGTGAAGAGTTCAAAAATTCCATTGCACTGGAATTATCAACACAACGATGGTGCTTTCTATGATTCGTTTATCGAAGAAAGTATGATTGATTGAGGAACTTGATAAAAAATGTGACTCCCTCTAACATTTACCACTTTGCTATTATCATTACTATTATTGGTGTCATCTGCAATTAATTGGATTGCTACATTTGACAGCGGGAAGAAAGAAGCTCTGAAGTAGCAAAGAACTTCAAAACATTACATGATTTTAATAAATAATTTTTGTCAATCTTTTTTGGAAACTTTTTAAGATTGACCATCGGATGTGGGTTTATAAACCTCACTCCTTTAAATTGTACTAAAGGAAATTCTGGCAAGGAAATTTTAAAGGAAGGTCTGGCACTGATTAGAATAACTTTAAGAACTAGATCAGTAGCAGTATCAGACATAGATCGGTGGTAAAATTGAGGTTTAAAATTTCGGTAAAAGTTAAAAGTGACAATGGAACCTTCACAATATGTCTTCTACGTTACCAAATGATACTTAAGCAACTTCATAAGTAGCAATAGGAAGAATACAGCTAGTCAAAATAAAAATCTTAATTTCACGTATGTTACTGCGAAGAGCGTGAAAAGTTCACAAACCACTTATTATTGTTCGTTATTAAGAGTTAAATTCATGCGCTGAGAATAAAAGTTGCATTACGTAACTACACGCTTTAAAATCTCAACATCTTCCAAGATTATGTTTACACCAAATCTAATCCGATATAACGGAAGTGAAATCCAGTTGTAAATTAAACCGCAGCGTCACAGGTCCGTGTAACATGATCCGCAGAGTTGCGTCCGTCGACCTCAGATCGGAAGTAAAAGTGATGATGGAGCCACAAGCTGATCAGTCAGTCTCGGCGACTGTCGCCAGCGCCTCCTGTCAGTGACCCTGCAAATTGCAATCGTCGTCTGCACGCTTCCGAGGTGACTTCTAATGGCGTGATTGGGAAACTGCTCGCTGAAAAATCAGTTTTAGCGATGATAGCTGTAGCGCATTCTGTAAGTGACATAGTAAACTACAACTGTCGTCTGCAAAGATCCGACGCGACCTCTAATGGCGTGATTGCGAAACTACGGTTTGAGAAGTCAGGAGCGATGTAAGCTACCGCGTCTTCTGTCAGTGACCCGGTAAACTACAACTGTCGTCTGCAAAGATCCGACGCGACCTCTGATGGCGTGATTGAGAAACTACTCTTTCAGAAGTCAGTCTGAGCGATGATAGCTGCAGCATCTTCTGTCAGTGACCTGGCAAACTACAACTGTCGTCTGCAAAGATCCGACGCGACCTCTGATGGCGTGATTGAGAAACTACTCTTTGACAAGTCAGTCCGAGCGATGTTAGCTCAGACTGACTTGCAGCACCTTCTGTCAGTGACATTGCAAACTGCAACTATCGTCTGCACGGTTCCGTGGCGACCGTCCCGACCTCTAGTGACACCGTTAGCAGCGTGTGGCTCGCGTATGCCTATCGTGTTACGTTGAGTATCAAACTCTAAACCACAGACGGAGTGGTAACTGTATCCTCGGAGCATGGACGTGTGTTGTGGGTGCGCTCTAATTCTTCGAAAAGGTCGCCGAATTATATTTAAGACTATTAAATTCAATTCAAAATCTCTTTATTCATGCAATATACATGTTATACACAATAGAATAGTGTCTACGTATTCCTTAATGGCTGACTTACACTACGAGAAAAGAAAACTATTAATTAACACATTAATCCATATTAATTTTAGTAGTAAAGCCATGAGGGAGTGAAAAAGTAATCCTTTAAGAAATATAACAGTCCATTTTCTCAAAATATTAAAAATTACGGTGGATTTTTATAATTTGTTTTTATTTCTTGTGTTATAAGGGTGAACCACTTCTACACTTTTTCATTATTTTTTGCAATGATTACTGTATCAAAGATATACTGACCATTTAAGGTTATAATATTCAATTCTTTATATTTTTCTTTTGTCATTTCATTAAAATTTAGTTTATATTTAATTCTAACACCTTTTTTGCAATTTAAGAATTTTATCTCAATTTGTTTTTGTCGCCGTTTCCAAGACGACAAACACAAAACAATTTTGGTGACATACACCAAACGACGTATGGGAATTAAAATTTGCAAAGTATGTATTTTTTTAAATTTTTAATTATAAAAAGTGGACAACATAAAAATAAAATACATTCCAGGATGGTACCACCGCTTTGTACGTAATATTTTTTGTAAGGAAACCAGTAAGCAGCTCATTTTGTAGCAACTTATATGGAGGCTCAATAAAGTTTTTTTTATTTCTAGACTTTCTCGAAAGTAATACAAATTGTTAAATTTGATAAAATGAGTTTACCAGAAAATTTTCTATAAATATTATTTACTATGAAAAGTTATATTAAGTGTACACGGGTAACTCGTATTTATTATTGAAATACACCAAGAATTTCCTTACACTCCATATTTGCCTTTGGAACAGATAATCGTTAGACAAAAGGTTACATAGAAACCTTTGTCTTACTAGGTCAGCAAGTTATTCCTGAGTTTTGTGTCGTTAAAAATGTATTTGTTCTTTACCGAACAAAATGTTTACAAGATTTATTGGTAATGTCTGCGCACATTCGTATCTTTATCACATCAGCTATGTTTGACTTGGCTAAGCCAAAGTGTTCTCCTGAGCAGCCGCTTCGGAAATTCAACTAAAATTTACTTCCAGACTATCATCCATAAATGGTGTCATCGAATTTCCAAGATTTTATATTTATGGGTTTTTACTATAAACCACACGATTGATGACATTGGAAATTCGACAACCGGAACAGATCACACATTCACCCAATAACATTTATAAGGAGACATTACAGAAAGGTCAAGGCGATGTGGGGAAATGGAATTCGAATTTAATATCATCCTCCCCTCCCACCGCCCCTCTGCCCACGAGCAACAGACCCGTATATTCAATTTCCTCGGAGAATTCGGGTCGAAGATTTCTACCAGATGGCTTTAGACTCAGATGTCCAATTTCGTCATGAAATCTACTCAACATAGTTCAGATTTCAATGCCCGAAGAGTTACACAATTAGTGTTAAAATACACAACTGAAGTGTTTTGCTTATTTTATTAAACGTTTTGAGGTTTTTGCTGGCGGAAAAATCGGGTATAACCTAAAAAACAACAATGTTCATTTATAATACTAGCAAAAGCCTCAACCTTATAATAAGATTTATTCGGATACATCACTCCTTAAATACTCACTCATTAAATATATATATATATGAAGACCTTGTCAAATAAATTCGAACAAGAGAAAATTTTATAGCCTTTTTTGTAAAGATAGTATTGATTGGTTCGTACATAAGTTCAGACCTTATACACTTTATACATTCTCCTGGAAAATGAGTCTTTTATAAATGTACCTTTTTCTCAGAAATCATAAGAGGTATCTCAACGATTTTATGTCATAGTTTGGTTATAAGCTAAACAGCTGTTTAGATGAACTGAAAACATTCATTAGATATATCCATGATCTAACCTATTACCCAGAGGGAAGTAAATACAAACATTGTTTAATTTAAGCTTGATTTTATCCTTGCCCCTTTTAGCTATCTTTATTCCCAGTCTACGATAAAACCGAACTAGTAAACCGGCTCTTCATGGTATTAAACAATGAGTTTTAAATTTTTGGACCAAAAAGTGAATAAAATATACATAAATAAAGTTTATTTAACTTAATTCGATCTGGCGTGAATGTTACTACGAGTAATGAAGCTGTGACAGAAATCAACGTATGAATGCATTTTAAAGTTGTCCCTTTAACAAAGTATATTCGCCATTTCCACGCACGAAACTACCTCTATAATTGAGACGTCAAGGCGGCAAATGACCGTTACGCAACCGCTTTTGGAACGAAAGTGGCTGGAACTGTTATCAAAAAGGAACAGGAATAGGAACAGTTTCTCGGGTCACTGGTCACGGTTATTTCACAACGTGTGTTTAATACCGCATGTTGTCTGGCTTGCAATCAGCCTTTGTATTGTTCTCGAGCAGATAGCATATGAATTAGTATGGATACGTATATCCATATAATTTAGAAGTATAACGTTTAAAAATTCATATGTATCGGTTTACCTCTGGAGGGGGGGGTGTTGACAATTTGTAAGATGAAAATTTGAAATAGGTTTTCATAGAAACTACTAGAGTTATTGTATTGAATTTTTAATAAGTAAGAATAAGAACAGCTGTTTAGAGGATTGAAAAAAAATCCCTTTAGACATATCCATGATCTAACCTGTTTCCCACAGTTTTGATTATTACTACCTCATTACATTTCAGAAATGGCAACACAGATAGATATTTTAAGCCTTGTGTGAATAAGAACAAACTGTAAGATGATTGTTACGCGATCTTGTAGTCTTGTTACTGACTAAGGCTGGCATGTTCCTTTAATTAATAGCTTAATAACCGATGGCAGTTAAGGGACCTACGGTTTAACGACGGATCGAAAGCATAATTTTGTAGAAAATAATAGTGTATGCAATAGTGCGGACGACATCGGAGAATATCACATCCACTGATCACTGCTCGTGACATTCAATATTAGATTAGGTTATTGAAATGGCGACCATACCACAAGGTATGGTATTTTAAGCAAAGTATGAATGAGGATTGAGTGTAAGATGATTGAGGTCTTGTTGCTGACGGCTGACATGACCCTTAGACAGGACTGTTAATTAATAGACCAACAGCCGATGGCAACTAAGGGCCCTACAGTTTAACGTGGAGACCGAACCACTGCCTCTTTGCGGATTAACACAGTATTCAATAGTGCGGACGTTAATCCACACAAAAGGACACTGCATCCACCGACCATCGCTCACAACTATTCACAATTCGAGACCTCCAAGTAGCTGGATTACATGATACGCCACGGACGTAGTTTTACTTACATGTAGATTTATTTTGTAATAAAGCACTAACGTATCCCAGGAAAGCTGACACTTTATTCCAGAACGACGGCTACAGAGCACCAGGAAAGCAGCTCCTCGCACCGTGGCGACGCGTTCTGATTCGCGCGTTTTTGTCCTCGCTTTTACTTTCCTCCGGGATTTGCCCGCACGCTCGGCCTTGTCACTGTTTTAATTGTAAAACAACGCCCCAACTTCCGGCGGTGCTCTCTCTGACACTTTCACTGACTTCCGCCTTATCAGTTGACCCCGAGCACAGCAGAAGGAGAGGAGCATTCGGAAATCGGAATACCGACATTTAGTATTTTGTTGCGTCACTTCAGACGTTTTACATAATACACAAAAAAACTAATAAGTTTTTTACAACAAAAAGCCTTTACTGTTATTCCACACAAGACAGAGATAGTGATATCTTTTTCAGTTAGACAAACTATCCAAGTACGCTACTTACTTTTACTTTAGGAATCACTTTGATTAATTGATTAATATGAAAGGGCAAGCCTTGCGACGAGCGCCTTGTAGTCTTGTTACTGACTAAGGCGGACATGTTCCTTAGACAGGACTGTTACTTAATAGCCCAACAGACAATGACATATCTAAAGGACCTACAGTTTAACGTGGGGTCTGAACCACTGCCTCTGAATTACGAACTGGTCTAATTCTGAGAATGGTCTTTACGGATTAACGTAGTATTCAATAGTGCCGACGTTAATCCACACAAAAGAACACTACACCCAACAATCATCGGTAACAACTATCCGCAATCCGTAACCTCCAAGTAGCTGGATTACAAACCGGTCATCCTCAATTTGGACTGAAACAATTGGTTTTTTAAATGTTCCAGCGTAACTGAGTTTAACGAATAAGATAAGGCTTTGACGATGTGCCGGAACGGTATCTCCGAGGAAACACGTTGGTCCAGTAAGTCAAACGTCCCTGGTTCGAAAACAGTGGCGACGACTCCTGTCATGAGTTGTCACCTCTGGCTCACATCGCTATGGTACTTCTCTGTGATCTCGGCACCCGAGGGCCCTTGAACACTTTTTTTTCTTACCCTCATACTTACTCCTTTATTTTTACTACTTTTAGTGAAATTGCGACATACCAGGTATTTTAAGCCACATATGAATGAGGAAAGAGTGTAGGAAGATTGTGGTGCGATCCTGTAGTCTTGTTACTGACTAAAGCTGGCATGTTCTTTAGTCAAATAACTAATGATATCTAATGGACCTACAGTTCAACGTGGGATCCAAACTACGAGAACGGATTTTTGGCAACAGCCCAGCCCCCACCGAGTGTCGGAAACCTAATTAGCCCTTGACCGCGGCCTTATGGCAACTACGGTTTCATCCCAAAAATTCTCCCTGAAAATCCCTGCCTCATTGTTTAACCCCACAAATTATAACTTTTATCCCTTAAAGTCCATCCCTCGCCCCGGAATCGCCGAAATCAGGAGATGTAAGAACGACACGGGGTGATGGGGTAGAATTCTTAGAAGAACGAAGTCTTAGGACGACTTTAAAACGAAAAGAGATATCACAACTAAATTTGGTTAGGTTAAGTTAAGAAATATTATCGTTAATTCTTTCCTCAAGAAGGCATGGGTTTAAATAAGACCGACACAAGTAACTCTAAACATAGTTCAAACTGGACAACAGTTAGTTATTAGACGGCTGAACCTCACACTTAAAAGGAATGGGGTATCATGCGTTGTGCTTTGTTATTCTTTTCTGTCTTCGCCCGCCGCCTCCACTCTAGCTCTTCTCTAGCGCACTTTCTCCCTCATCCTCAAACCCCGGCACGAACGAAAATCCGTAAAATCCCCGCCAGGGAGGACAGCAGTTGTTCCGGGTCAAGGATTTTGACACTCCCGCGTCCCCTGCGATGACGAATGGGATAAGCGAAGTGGTCTAAAGTCCTAGACTCCAATTTATACCTAACGACTTTCGATAGGTCGATGTTTTTCTCTCGCGACCTTGAGATTGTACTGCGGTAAGGGGACGTCCGTCACCATGGAACCGCAACTGAGTCACTAGTGGTGGGAAGGTCCAATTGAAAAACCCCGACTGAATCGGTTGTTGGACCTTCCAGACGTAGAATGTTTTTCTCGTCGCGACCTTGAGTTGGTACTGCGGTCCGGGCACGTCCGTCACCGCAAAACCGCAACTGAATGACGCCTAACGCTGACCGCAGTGAACAACATATGATTACAGTTCCCGAAATTTGGCGACCATACACATCATGACAACCATATTCGCTACACTGTTGCGTCACCATTTGTCACACGAATTTTCACACACTGCTTCAATTTCGATATCCATCCTCAAAGAACTCAATTTTGAAAACCCCTTCTTGTAAAAATGTAATTGTAAATAATTGTAAATTAACTTGTAAGAACTTTTGAATTATACTTTCAATTCTTTTTTTCTTTCGTAAAAAGATAATTTCTTGTTAATCATCGTATATAATTGAGTTTTAACTAAAACTTCTAGGAAAAAACAAAAAAGACATATCCATGACAATAATAATTAAATCAGCAGATAATTAGTTTACCTGTAACTTGACACCTTATCCATCTTTCTACGATTATCGTATAACCAGTGAAGCTGTCACAAAAGTAACACAGTTTTTATGAGGCTAAAACGAAATATTTTCGTAAGGCAAACTTTTAAAGAGTGATTCATTTTGGAACCCACACGTTTAAGGTGTTTCACATTTAATTAAGTTCCCAACAGCTCGAGTGTTCAGGCGTGCGTGAAGGAGATAAAAAGGACGAATTAAACACTAACAGTTAGCGGCTAAAACTGCGTGTGTAGGAGGCCTTGCTAATTAATTATTGTTTTAATCTGCAGTAACGTGTTGAAAATCGCACTCTTTTTTAAATGTTTCCATGAAATGCGTTCGTTTCCTGTTTTTGTGTCATCAAATAACGATAACATAAATAAGAATTCTTTTCTTTTAATTCTTTATCGCTTTCGGTTTTTTACAGATTGCGTAATTACAGACGTGAATGTTATTCAGCTAAGATTCTCCGAATGGATTTCATCGACCCGATAAATTACATTTTTAACGACATTTCTTGTAATAAGTTATCTTTCCTTTAAATTTCAATGACTAATTTTATCTCATTCGACTTTTCTGACACGCCTGTGTTTTTAAAACGTTTCTACAAGGGAAACACTTCCGTTTTCAAGTGATTACCTTAGAACTTAAATTTAAATCGAAGTTTTTAGTTATAGGCATAATATTCCTATTGTTAAATTAAAATAAACCCATCTTTTATACACATGAGTGGTTTCTACACAAAAACAAAGACATGATGGTAAAGTCAAATAAGATAATAATAGTCATTAATGGCCAACGTCAAAAATTCCAATAACTCGATGAAAACTATTTATTCCTGAAACCGCTACAAAAAAGTTTTACCAAATCTCAGCCAAAAGGAGTAATGGTTACGTTGATATAGGATTTTTTCTTAAGGTTATGATAATTAAGAAAATCTTTAAAATATTATTAAATGCTAAACATCAATAAAATAGTAATCATACGCTCGTGTTAATGAACTACATCGTATTGAGTACTAAGTATACAGTTTTTACATTTCATTTCACTAGTAGATTTATTACACGTTTTAACTGAACATTTTTTAAATCTTAAAAAATAATACACGAATTAAATTTACTAATGGTGACTATCCGGTATCGAACGATATTCTACCAACAACTGTAATTACTAACAAAATATTCAGAAGAATAATTTTGTGAGAACAAAATCTCGTGTCCTTGACTTTAAATATAATCGTACATAATAAAAGTAGAGCGTAAAATGTCACGCATGTTGTTTAGGTAAACAACGCCGACACGACTGGATCTTGCACGGTTTCGATTTCTAAGTAGGCTACGAAATTCACCAGATTTAATCAGTTCCTGAGGATCAGAAACGGTCGTGGAAATGTCAGTCGTGGATGGTAGAGATAGGGACAAGACCGTGATATCCGGGACATACAATCGCACGACGTACTGACTCAACGAAACAATCCAACTCGTACGAGTACTGCCTCAACGAAACAATCCAGAACTCGTACGACGTACTGACTCCGAAATCCAGGACTCGTACGATGTACTGCCTCAACGACCCAACAATCCTGGTGAACTCGTACGACGTACTGACTCAACGACCCAACAATCCGGGGGAACTCGTACGATGTACTGCCTCAACGACCCAACAATCCTGGTGAACTCGTACGATGTACTGCCTCAACGATCCAACAATCCAGACTCGTACGTCCTGCCTCAACGACCCAACAATCCAGGGGAACTTTTACGACGTACTGACTCAACAACCCAACAATCCATGGGAACTCGTACGACGTACTGACTCAACGACCAAGTAAAACAGGGGAACTCACCACCCAACAACACTGGGGGACTCATTCGACGTACTGCTCCACGATCCAACAATCCTGGTGAACTCGTACGATGTACTGCCTCAACGACCCAACAATCCAGGGGAACTCTACGACGTACTGCCTCAACGACCCAACAATCCAGGGGGACTCGTACGACGTACTGCCTCAACGACCCAACAATCCAGGGGAACTTTTACGACGTACTGACTCAACAACCCAACAATCCATGGGAACTCGTACGACGTACTGACTCAACGACCAAGTAAAACAGGGGAACTCGCACGACGTACTGACTCACCGACCAAGTAAAACAGGGGAACTCACCACCCAACAACACTGGGGGACTCATTCGACGTACTGCTCCACGATCCAACAATCCTGGTGAACTCGTACGATGTACTGCCTCAACGACCCAACAATCCAGGGGAACTCTACGACGTACTGCCTCAACGACCCAACAATCCAGGGGAATTCGTACGACGTACTGCCTCAACGACCCAACAATCCAGGGGAACTTTTACGACGTACTGACTCAACGACCCAACAATCCATGGGAACTCGTACGACGTACTGACTCAACGACCAATTAATCCATGGGAACTCGTACGACGTACTGACTCAACGACCCAACAATCCATGGGAACTCGTACGACGTACTGCCTCAACGACCCAACAATCCATGGGAACTCGTACGACGTACTGACTCAACGACCAATTAATCCATGGTAACTCGTGCGAGGTACTGACTCAACGACCAATTAATCCATGGGAACTCGTACGACGTACTGCCTCAACGACCCAACAATCCATGGGAACTCGTACGACGTACTGACTCAACGACCAATTAATCCATGGGAATTCGTACGACGTACTGACTCAACGACCAATTAATCCATGGGAATTCGTACGACGTACTGACTCAACGACCAATTAATCCATGGGAACTCGTACGACGTACTGACTCAACGACCAATTAATCCATGGGAACTCGTACGAAGTACTGACTCAACGACCAATTAATCCATGGGAACTCGTACGAAGTAATGACTCAACGACCAATTAATCCATGGGAACTCGTACGACGTACTGACTCAACGACCAATTAATCCATGGTAACTCGTGCGACGTACTGACTCAACGACCCAGCGATCCTGGGGAACTCAACGTGGATTGTGGATGTCTAACGGTTTGTGTGAGTATCTTGGGGAACTCTTACCACTTGTATACTATGCCCTCTAGAGACTACGATGCAACAACCCCGCAAAAGTCGTATAACCTAAAATCACCACGAAGTAACAGGTATGAGTGAAATCGTACAACATCATTAACTTACACCCTTGGGTTTCTGCTAAAATAGCTTCATTTGAATAAATATAGGAGGAATAGGCACCCAATTAAATAACGTTAAAATACGATATGTTAGAGAGGCCAACACAAGATTTTCCAAATTTATCATTGGGTTCACTTATCCTGGGGATTATGATACAAAATAAAGACAATGTATAATATTTAATTTTTCAAAATTTTAAACTAGTAAGTTTATTTTGTAACGTTCTATGCCAAAGTAGTTACAGAATTTCTATTTGAAATAAAAAAATTTAATGTTTACTTTTGATTAAAATCACCCCTATCGAGGAGTAATAGTTTATCCGCCAAATCCAATCAGCCAGCGGCAATCGCTGAGTTTCCAACTAACGCAAAGCCGCCGTCAAAGGTAGAGCTTAATTGAAGGGGTCACTCCAATTGGTGGGTTGCCGACTCTTTTGAACTCGGATTGCGAATTAAACGAGGCTAGTGAAATTATAATCCGTAAAAACTAAAAGCAAAGCTAACGAACTTTTGCGACAGGATTAACGTTTGAATCGAGTTTGAAATAATTTATGATAAATTTAAAAGTGACTTATAGCCAACAGTGCAAGTACATCACTCTAAAAAGAATTCCCAGCCAAATTCAATTATACCTTGCAGAGGAAAGTAAAAATAAACCACGAGTTGTAATGGCAGAGCAATTAGAGTAGATAGGAGACCGACATTCCGACGTGTTCCCACATACTAATCAGCGGTTATGTGGCATCGCCAAGTGTAGCGTGGCAAGGTCACTTGCCTGGTGTGTGCTCACACGGTGACTATGTACCTGGATACACATATACACGTGTTCCCACATCAGTAGTTATGTGGCTTGGAATTGTTGCGTAGCAAGGTCACCAGGGCGACGATGTCTAACAGCTGACCCGATTACACCTCTTAGTCCTCACCGCCGCCACCAGATCGCATCACAGTACCGTATCACCAATTACAACAACCGTTGTTAATCTCTCAGCTTAACTCCGTCGATTGCCGCGCGGTCGACGTACAACCGCAACGACGAATGCAAAAACCGCCGATTGGGAAGAGAAAGACGGGCGGGGGAAGGGAAGAGAGTGGAACGGAGTTGTGACGAAACCGTCGTGACGCCTTGAGGCCGGTAACCACTGGACTCCAGACGCTGGAGCTGGAGCGATCTCGCACTGGAGCCGGTCGACGGCGACTTCCTGGCCTTCGGGCACTTCCTGGGTTGCGGACCACCCTAGTTTGAATACGTAAAAGGAAGCTTCATAATAATGTTGATAAAAAAATCAGTTCATTGGACCAATTTGGTTATTTTAATGAGTTTAACTGGAATGGTGGCGTTACCTTTAATCCAGCTACTTAGAGGTCACGAATTGTGGATAGTTGTGAGTGATGGTCGGTGGGTGTAGTGTTCTCTTGTGTGGATTAACGTCCGCACTATTGAATACTGTGTTAATCCACAAAGATCATCCTCATAATTAGACCAATTCGTAATTCAGAGGCCGTGGTTCGGATTCCACGTTAAACTGTAGGTCCCTTAGTTGCCATCGGCTGTTGGGCTATTAATTAACAGTCCTGTCTAAGGAACATGTCAGCCTTAGTCAGTAACAAGACAACAAGATCGCGCCACAATCATCTTACACTCAATCCTCATTCATACTTGGCTTAAAATACCTACCTTGGTCGCCATTTCAATAATCTAATCTAAGTTATTGCCTTTTTCTTAATAGACCAAAACTTTTTCACTCGTTCTGATTATACAATTCTCTCAGCCTCTGGAACCACCCGTCCAAATCTCTGTTTGTTTGTTTTTAGTTAATTTCGTATTTAAGTCACTACTTGTTTTAAGGCATCTGTCTTCTCTTCTAAGTCATTGAGTATTTTCTGTTGTGCCCTGATATCCTCCTTAATTTATGTGATCAATCTAATGTTATTCAATAACTTCTCTATTATTTTGTTTCCTGAGCGAAGCCAGTTTTAGCTCTACAGATAAAAAATATTAAACTACATCTTTGAAAAACCTAATTAATCTCAATTAATAAATGTTTCAACATAATTACTCTCTATACCATTCAGTACATAATGTTTAAGGCTAAATTCTGTAAAGGAAACTAGAATAATATATATCTTAAGAATGTGTGAACAATTTTAACTTGTATGTTTCACTTACAGTTTTCGTGCACTGGTTCTATCCTGAAACAATACAAACAGAATAAATAATTCGAACCAAAAACACATTAAGTATACAGGGTGAATCATCATTCTACGTGTAAAAACAATGCAAAAGCCTGTATAAACTTAGGTCCGGAAATGCTTTGTTAGCGACATACGGCTTAACAAAGTTAACTATGTTATTGTAGGCCTAATGTGAAACGCGCGTAGTTTGTTCTGAATAAAAATTCTTTTCATCGATCGCTTATGCACTTTCTGTATACTTTATCTGTACTATTTTGTTCAGAATTAAATTTTCTACAAGTTTTATTTTAAAATTTGATCTGTTTATTGGTAAAATAATAAAGCTATTGTGGCGAAATGTAAAAATGTATATGACCATGTGACATAGAAAATAAAAGGACAACAATAAAAATAATCTAAACTGTAAAAGAATACATCAAATTTCTGTTACATTAACAAAAACTTTTTTGTGGAAGCATAAAATTGAATGTAATGCCATTTTTTTACTATTTGAGTTGTGGTCGAAATTTGCTTCTTGTGTATGATTTGTGTTAAATGTTAAATTTTGACTTGGATATGTCCTAGCTCTGGGGGAGGTATTGGAAATACGTCAGACCAAAGTTTGAAACAGAAGTGACTTCATGTGGTTATAAGGACAGATGTTTAGAGGAACTGAAATTCCCCAAAGGGCAGAAAACGCATTTATTGTAAGCTTTTTATTTGTTCTTGTCATGTTTTAAGTACCAGCACACATGAGGACGAGATCAAATTCCAGGTGCGAAACATTGTTAAACTTTGTTTTACTAATCGTGGTCGAAAATGTCCGCAATAACAATCAAAATAACATAAACCCATCATTAACAATGACTTTCAGACAAAGAATCTATGTAAGGAAATCGCTAAACAATCTATATTTACACGAGTAGTTACGACTAACCAACAAAGCCACCAGTCGACCTGTATCGGGCGCAATGCAGCGACGTATATACGCAGTGACGTATAATACGCAGTCAACGGTGCGTGCCGCGTTTATCGATCCTGTTAACCGCTTCCTGAATTAATATACCCAACATTTCCTTTGTTATACGTCCTTCATGCGTAGCCTCGATCGTAACATTCGTCAAAACAATGGTTTACAATATTTACCTACGAAAGACTTTACCTAAAAAAATACTATGTAGCATTATTCATAGGAATATAACATAAATAATCCTGACAAAACGATCTAGCTATTATTTCTGGATAAAAAATAGGTATTTTAAGCCAAGTATGTATGAGAAATAAGTGTAGGATAATTTTGGCGTGATCTTGTAGTCTTGTTACTGACTAAGGCTGACATGTCCCTTAGACAGGACTTTTAATTAATAGCCCAACAATCCATGTCATACCTAAGGGATTTACAGTTTAACGTGGGATCTGAACCACAATTATAACTCTGAATTCTGAAATGGTCTATTCATGAAGATTGTATTTGCGGATGAACGTAGTATTGAATCCTCAACTAAAGGACACACTACCGTCAGCATTTATTTATTCGTGTGATATAACTAGATTTTGCTAAATAAACCAAGCTACGCCACAATGTAACACTTGCATCGCCGAACCCCAGACGCGTCCTCTTATGCAAGCGGCCCGGCATTTCTCCAAAGCAGGTGACCGGACCACTGGCCTGGTGGTAGGTGCCACATACCACATACCAGCTGGTCATTATGTAAAGTACGGGGCAGTCGTGGGTTCACTGAACTACCAACCTCAACTCCTTCTCATGTTTTACTCCCCTTTTACTCATTCCTTCACACGTCTTATTTTACTTTTACTAACTCCATCGGTACCTTATTCCCTTCTCACGTACTCTTATATCTGATCCTTTTACTCACTCCTTCACACGTCTTATTTTACTTTTACTAACTCCATCGGTACCTTATTCCCTTCTCACGCACTTATATCTGATCCTTTTACTCACTCCTTCACACGTCTTATTTTACTTTTACTAACTCCATCGGTACCTTATTCCCTTCTCACGTACTCTTATATCTGATCCTTTTACTCACTCCTTCACACGTCTTATTTTACTTTTACTAACTCCATCGGTACCTTATTCCCTTCTCACGCACTCTTATATCTGATCCTTTTACTCACTCCTTCACACGTCTTATTTTACTTTTACTAACTCCATCGGTACCTTATTCCCTTCTCACGTACTCTTATATCTGATCCTTTTACTCACTCCTTCACACGTCTTATTTTACTTTTACTAACTCCATCGGTACCTTATTCCCTTCTCACGTACTCTTATATCTGATCCTTTTACTCACTCCTTCACACGTCTTATTTTACGTTTACTAACTCCATCGGTACCTTATTCCCTTCTCACGCACTCCTATATCTGATCCTTTTACTCACTCCTTCACACGTCTTATTTTACGTTTACTAACTCCATCGGTACCTTATTCCCTTCTCACGCACTCTTATATCTGATCCTTTTACTCACTCCTTCACACGTCTTATTTTACTTTTACTAACTCCATCGGTACCTTATTCCCTTCTCACGCACTCTTATATCTGATCCTTTTACTCACTCCTTCACACGTCTTATTTTACGTTTACTAACTCCATCGGTACCTTATTCCCTTCTCACGCAATCCTATATCTGATCCTTTTACTCACTCCTTCACACGTCTTATTTTACGTTTACTAACTCCATCGGTACCTTATTCCCTTCTCACGCACTCTTATATCTGATCCTTTTACTCACTCCTTCACACTTCTTATTTTACGTTTACTAACTCCATCGGTACCTTATTCCCTTCTCACGCACTCCTATATCTGATCCTTTAACTCACTCCTTCACAAATCTAATTCTCTTTTACTCATTATTTCGCATGACTTGCTCACCATTTACTTATTTATTTACATGTCGTCTTCATCACCCCTTTCACAATCCACCAATGTCGTATTTCCCTTCTTCTTATTCGTTAACTTGTCTTATTCCCCTCTTTCTTATTTCTTCACACGTCTCACTATTCCACTTTTATTCACTCCTTCACATACCTAACTCCCCTTAATCACCTCTTAAATCGATTCTCCTTTTACTCACGCCTTTCATGTCTTATTTAATCACTCCTTCATATCACTTCTCTTTTTATTCAGTCCTCCAGATGTATTATTCTCCTTTTACTCGCTCCTTCACATGTCTTATTCTCCTTTTACTCGCTCCTTCACATGTCTTAATACCCTTTAGATTATTCCTTCACATTTATTACCCCCCTTCCTCCTTCCTTCACATGTCTTATTCAAATTTTATGCACTACTTCATATTACTTCTCTTTTTATTCACTCTTTCACATGTCTTATTCTCCTTTTATTCGCTCCTTCACATGTATTAATTCCCTTTTGATTATTCCTCCGGCACAGTGTTAACTTCTTCAAGTACGTTAACATGTTAGTATGGTTTTAAATAGACCTCAAGGCTGTGTTGAAAGGTCAGTGATTATTTCCACGACCGCCCAAGGTTGAACAGCTGATTTCTTCAGATCCCCATCTGGTCCGTTTGTGAAGTGATCTGTTTGTTTCACAGTTCATTCATCCACCGAATGTCTTTCCTGGAGCCAGTTCTTTTCTTAGAGAGCTCACTGGAATAGCTACCACAATCAGTGTGTAAGTCAATGTCAAATACAAATTGGGTAATTTTAGGTTAATGTAAATTATTGACTGGGGTATTAATGTAACCTTGTTTCTGGTTAGTATTATAAAGATAAATATTTAAAATGATCTCTAAGTGCTCAAAAGGTTTGGAGACTTTGGAATGATGAGGATTGTATAACTCACAGGTAAAAATTGTAAATTAAATTTATTGTTTTTTTATCATGTGAAAATGACATACCAGACGTAAAATGTATTTAATAATGAAGATTTAGAATATGAAGAAAACTATTTCGTATCAGAAATTTCCAAGCTGAACTAAAATAAGCGAGCTAATTTATTTGAGAAGGGCTTAAATTAAATGTTGATGCTCTTCACGATGAAGAAAACAACTAAATATTGTTATTCATTCAAGAGAATATCTTCGTATCCCATCTAGAGCAAACTGGAGCACACAGCCTCGCGGAAGCAGTCAAGATGATGATCTGGTAGCAGGAGAGAGTGGCGCTATCTGTGGCCATCATGTGTGACCACGACCTGCAGTGGCGCTATCTGTGGTCATCAAATTGTAACCACAACCGGTTGTGGCGCTATCTGGGGTCATCATGTGGGACCACGACACGCAGTGGCGTTATCTGCCGTCGTCAAATGTAACCACGACCTGCTGAAGCGCTATCTGAGGTTGTCTCAAATGTGACTGTGAAGTTATGTATGTTTAACCTGCATTGGAGGCTATCAGTGATTATGAAATAATTACTACAACTTGCTGTGGCGTTATCTGTGTTCCTCAATTGTAACCAAGACTTGCAGTGGGACTTCTGTGACCATCACGATCTGTGGCCGTCAAATGTAGCCACGAACGGATGTGGCGCTATCTGTGGTCGTTGAACGTAACCACGACCTGCAATGGCACTATCTGTGATCATAAAAAACAAGAACTGACGTGGCGCCATCTGTGGTCGTTGAACGAAACCACGACCTGTAATGGCGCTATCTGTGGTCGTAGAACGTAACCACGACCTGCAATGGCACTATCTGTGATCATAAAAAACAAGAACTGACGTGGCGCTATCTGTGGTCGTTGAACGAAACCACGACCTGTAATGGCACTATCTGTGGTTGTTGAACGTAACCACGACCTGCAATGGCACTATCTGTGATCATAAAAAACAAGAACTGACGTGGCGCTATCTGTGGTCGTTGAACGAAACCACGACCTGCAATGGCACTATCTGTGATCATAAAAAAACCACAAACTGATGTGGCGCTATCTGTGGTCGTTGAACGAAACCACGACCTGCAATGGCACTATCTGTGATCATCAAAAAAACCACGAACTGATGTGGCGCTATCTGTGGTCGTTGAACGAAACCACGACCTGCAATGGCACTATCTGTGATCATAAAAAAACCACAAACTGATGTGGCGCTATCTGTGGTCGTTGAACGAAACCACGACCTGCAATGGCACTATCTGTGATCATCAAAAAAACCACGAACGGATGTGGCGCTATCTGTGGTCGATGAACGTAAACACGATCTGCAATGGCACTATCTGTGATCATAAAAAACAAGAACTGACTTGGCGCCATCTGTGGTCGTTGAACGAAACCACGACCTGTAATGGCACTATCTGTGATCATAAAAAACAAGAACTGACGTGGCGCTATCTGTGGTCGTTGAACGAAACCACGACCTGTAATGGCACTATCTGTGGTTGTTGAACGTAACCACGACCTGCAATGGCACTATCTGTGATCATAAAAAACAAGAACTGACGTGGCGCTATCTGTGGTCGTTGAACGAAACCACGACCTGCAATGGCACTATCTGTGATCAGGAAAAACTCCGAACCGATGTGGCACTATTTGTGATCATAAAAAAACAAGAACTGACGTGGCGCTATCTGTGGTCGTTGAACGAAACCACGACCTGCAATGGCACTATCTGTGATCATAAAAAAAACCACAAACTGATGTGGCGCTATCTGTGGTCGTTGAACGAAACCACGACCTGCAATGGCACTATCTGTGATCATCAAAAAAACCACGAACTGATGTGGCGCTATCTGTGGTCGTTGAACGAAACCACGACCTGCAATGGCACTATCTGTGATCATCAAAAAAACCACGAACGGATGTGGCGCTATCTGTGGTCGATGAACGTAAACACGATCTGCAATGGCACTATCTGTGATCATAAAAAACAAGAACTGACTTGGCGCTATCTGTGGTCGTTGAACGAAACCACGACCTGCAATGGCACTATCTGTGATCATAAAAAAACCACAAACTGATGTGGCGCTATCTGTGGTCGTTGAACGAAACCACGACCTGCAATGGCACTATCTGTGATCATCAAAAAAACCACAAACTGATGTGGCGCTATCTGTGGTCGTTGAACGAAACCACGACCTGCAATGGCACTATCTGTGATCATCAAAAAAACCACGAACGGATGTGGCGCTATCTGTGGTCGATGAACGTAAACACGATCTGCAATGGCACTATCTGTGATCATAAAAAACAAGAACTGACTTGGCGCCATCTGTGGTCGTTGAACGAAACCACGACCTGTAATGGCACTATCTGTGATCATAAAAAACAAGAACTGACGTGGCGCTATCTGTGGTCGTTGAACGAAACCACGACCTGTAATGGCACTATCTGTGGTTGTTGAACGTAACCACGACCTGCAATGGCACTATCTGTGATCATAAAAAACAAGAACTGACGTGGCGCTATCTGTGGTCGTTGAACGAAACCACGACCTGCAATGGCACTATCTGTGATCATGAAAAACTCCGAACCGATGTGGCACTATTTGTGATCATAAAAAAACAAGAACTGACGTGGCGCTATCTGTGGTCGTTGAACGAAACCACGACCTGCAATGGCACTATTTGTGATCATAAAAAAACAAGAACTGACGTGGCGCTATCTGTGGTCGTTGAACGAAACCACGACCTGCAATGGCACTATCTGTGATCATAAAAAAAAACACGAACTGATGTGGCGCTATCTGTGGTTGTCAGATGTAACACAAACGGCCGTGGTTATAAAATGTGACCACGACCACAGTGCAGTGTCGCTATCTGTGTCCATCACATGTCACCACGACCTGCTCCACGTCTCTCGCTTTGTTCTCTGACCTCCAGTTGATCCCGCTCTGCCGGTTCAAGGCGTTCTGCTTCTCGTCACGTACCGGAGATAAGCTGGAAGAGCGGAACTTCAACTCAGCGACTTAAGGATCAGACGTCTTCCCACGGCTAATATAAAATGGAGAATGTTAAATCCTCGTTCTTTATTTGTAACGATCTTCGTAAATGTTGAATTTGAAAAAATATGAAAAATATGAATTTGATGCGATAGTTGACAATGTTAAGAGTCTGCATCAGTGGTAGCCATCTTGGATTTTAGTCCCGTAAGAGCAATGTTAAATTCTGGCGCCTATATCTCCTTGACCTATTGTCATAAATTAACGGAAGAGGTGTCAAATTAAAGGTATTACAGTCCTCCAGGGCACCACCTTACAAAACTTATTATTTCCGCTCTCAATAAAAAAATAATAATGATTTATTTTGTAAAATATTTCTGGATTTTTGTTTTTATATCAAGTTAAATTTTTGAACATATTGAACATATTGAAAAGGTAATGCCCTTGAGCCACATCTCATCAATATACTTCCAAAGTTTTACATTGATACTTTGATAATTAACGCCACTACACACGCCAAAGTGAAGGTATGTTCCGCCTGAATTTAGCATTGCCCTTACGGGACTAAAATTCAAGATGCCTACCACTGATGCAGACTCTTAAGTTATTTCGTACTGGGACAGTGGTATGTGGATGTGATATTTCCTGTTGTGGATTATCATCCGCACTATTGACTACTACTACTACGTTCATCCGCAAAATACCTCTCCATAACGAGACTAGCACGTAATTATAATGCAAAAATGGTTCAGATCCAACGTTAAACTTTAGGTCCCTAGATTCCATCTGTTATTACATCTTTTTTTTTTACATCATTAACAGTTTTGACTACGAAACATGTCAGCCGTTGTCAGTACCAAGACTAGAAGGCCGCACCACAATCATCTAACACTAATTTAAATGTTGGGCTTTAAATGCCTTCCTGGGTAGGTCGCCATTTCATAAAGATAAGGTAATAAACAATTAATTATGAAAATTGTATTAACCCAACATTACAAATCTGGAATAATGTAACTTAATTGTATTGTTTGCAAAGTCACTAGGAACAAAAATCTATGTCAAAGTAGAAAATAATTTCGGAAAGTGTATGTACAACGAAATTCTTATTTACAACAAACTTACAACATGTCAGTAAATAATTTTACAGTAAAGGTTGACTGCTGGAAAAACCAGTGTTATGACATTTTAACGAAACCAGTCACACGACTTATCAGGGAAGTGGTGAAAGTGTGATAAGAGTATCCGAGATTGCAGCCGGTGTGGAGTGGTCAGCTGACAGAAGACGGTGACGGATGACTCAAACAGCTGATTAATGTCAACAGCTGATATGAGAGGTTGACAAAGGTCGACGGAAAACTCCCAAAGTGGAGATATTCTTCACTAGGCTTCAGCAACTCCAGTTATTCTTGAAAACTAAAAGGAAATTCTTCATGGATTAGGATCTTGTACATCAAGATTTTAAGATTATCACCGTAGTTTTTAAAATCTAAAACCCGGAGCCGATTTTTTCGCCTCGGAATTCCAGATGCCATAAATTGACTCCAAAGGATAATTTATTTTTTAAATCGGTAGCACTGTAAGATTCAGCTCAATAAAACAATTTAGTAATTAGAATTTTAGCTCTATGTGAAACGTTTACTACGATATATGGGACAGAATTAGCCGAAAGTGAGTGAAACCTCATTGGTTGTATAGGTTAAGTGAGATTGCCCGAACATAGTATAACAACTGCAAAATAAAGAATAAAACAAATAAGTTTTGGTGTGAAGTGATTTGCACTTACCTCAAAATGGGGCAGATTTTCTGACGGATAATTTTTTTATTTAATTTTTTATAAATCAAACCCCTTGAATGACATATTATTTTAAAAACAGTTTAAAACAAAATTATTTTTAGAAACTATAGATCCTCATCTAAACTCATTGGACTTATTGCACCTAAGTAAAATGAAAAAATTATACAGATTATACGGCGAAGGAGTATTTTGCTATAAATTTGATTTACTTTTTAATATTTCTCCTTATCAGCCAGTCGGTTCCGAAACCTTGGAGCAGTATTCGATCTCCTTATATGTTCAACTGTATGGAAGGGCCCCTACTTGGCAAAGATCGAAGGTCTTCCGGGCTTTATAGTCTGTTCAAGATAAAACCAAAATGTTTATCTATTAGATATTGAGGTTAAAAAAATAAAAAAACCGTGACTAAACCAAAATTCTGTAATAATCTGTATTTAAGAGATTGGAAAGGAAAATTTCCCCTTCGGTCAGGTTGAAATTAACATAAGCCAAAGAAAAAAGTTATTAATAATTTAAACAATTTATTACTTAAACACGTAACGATATGTATGTGTAGTACAAATACGTACTAAGTCACAGTACTTAAATACAGAAGGTATTTACAGACAAGTATAAAAACGCTCCATTTGCTTCGATGTACTTCTGAGGAATGTGGTGACATTCTTTATTGAAGCGATCCAAAAACCTTTTACAAGTTTATTTAGGAAACGCGTCGTTCCTCCGACGGTAAAATCTAGATATATTAGATTAGATTATTGAAATGGCAACCTACCCAGGTAGGTATTTTAAGCCAAGTATGAATGAGAAATAAGTGTAGGATGATTGTGGCGCAATCTTGTAGTCTTGTTACTGACTAAGGCTGACATGTTCCTTAGACCGGAGTGTCATCTACAGGTTTCAAAGTGTAACGTGGGATCCGAACCTTAATTTTGAGAAATGAGAATCCTCTTTCTGGATTAAAGTAGTTTTCAAGAGTGTGGACGTTGATCGATATTGTAATCCGTTTGTAAGTTTGTAAATTGTAAGACTGTTAAATCCCAACAGCCGATCGCAATTAAGGGAACCACTGCCTCTGAATTACGAATTATGAGGATGGTCTTCGTGGATTAACGTAGAATTCAATAGTGCAGACATTAATCCACACAATAGAACACTACACCCAACGACCATCGCTTACGACTATCCACAATTCTTGACATCCGAGTAGCTGGATTACAGGACACATTCGTGTAAAATACATCCAGACTGGGATGGAGTTATGTCTTGTAATACAAATACTTGGAGAACCGAATTGTGGATAGTTATAAGCGATGTCCTGTGAATGCGAAATTCCCTGGTGTGGATTGACGTCCGCACTATTGAATACTACGTTCATCCGCAATTAATAGAACAGTTCGTAATTCGGAGGAAAAATTTTGCTTCGGATCCCACGTTTAACTGTAGGTCCATTATTGGACTAAGGAAGATATCAGCCTTAGTCAGTAACAAGACTAAAAGATTACGCCACAATCATCCTACACTTATTTCTCATCCATACTTGGCTTAAAATACAAAAAAGATTGCCATTTCGAAAAGGTAATAAGAAGACTGCCCGTTGCTTGTTGCCCGTACATACAACCGGACTTAAGCTGATTTATACTCTTCAATCAACGCCAGATGCAAAGACCGATCCGGATGTCGCGAAAACCAGGAACAACGCGAGTCTCCGCTGAGGGGGTGGGGGGGTCGTGCCCCGTACATCTGCGCCCCCCTCCCCAGTGAACAAGCACAACTGTCAAACTCGAATTCACCACCAGGATAAAGAGCTGGTTAAAAGCCAATCCGTCACGTCTGGTTGACAGTTACGCGTCGTGTTTGGCTGATGGTTGTTGGTTGATGGCTGATGGTTGGCTGATGGTGATGGACTCCGACAGTCACGACCTCTGTGGTCAGGTTATGAATGCTCACGGAGCTGGAGATAAATTTATAACTGCAAAAATGCATATTTATATAATTTCAAAACTTTTTAAAAGTTCCACATATTAATTGTTTGGATAAGTAGCACATTATAGCGTTTTCATTTACTACTGTAGAATAATTTTAGACCAATAACGCTATTTCAAGTGTTTCTGTAATTTAAAAAATTATTTTATTTAGATTATTCAGGACTTCATACACTCAATTTAATTATTAATTAAAGTTTTTTTAAAGGGAAGAATGTCATGTATCATCTATAATCAATAATAATCATTTCATTGTGCATACTGTTTTATATTTTGGTCTGTGAATGCAACCTAAAAATAAGCCTAATCTCGTACAGTTTCAAAAATCTAGAATATCTAGTTAAAAAGGACTATCAAAGTTAACATCTGTTAGAATAAAAAAATAATAAGTGATTTAATCTACGTGAAGCCCAATTACCTAAAAACGAGTAAAAACTACTTAAGTCACGTGTGTAACTTAAAAACAGACAAAACAACGTTAAGAACTTCAATGTGTACGTAAAATATTTAAAGTTTAAAAAGTGGCTCAACGCGTCAAAGGATAATAATAGAGAAGATACGAAGGTAGGGTTGCTATCAGTTTGTGATAAGAGATAAAAACAAGGTCGCGTTATCGACAACGTGCCACGGTACTGGCAGATCCCGCGCGTCGCTGAGGGCGATGCGCTGGACAGATTACGAAGGTGTCGAGTTTAATCTGCTGCTCCCTTGAAACGAGAATATTTTCAAAGTCAACATTTAGATCGTTTACGTCGTTGTCTTCGTCCCGAAACCCTCATTTTAGGAAAATGACATTTTGCCTGAATTTTTTGTTAAGTAGGGTCCGTACCCTAATAAACCCTCAAACGACTATTGCCTCTTCGTCTTTTTCCCTTTTGGTTTCGTCCCTTTTTCCTTTCAACTCCTGGGAAAATCCCCTT
This sequence comes from Nephotettix cincticeps, assembly GCA_023375725.1. NCBI lineage: Eukaryota > Metazoa > Arthropoda > Insecta > Hemiptera > Cicadellidae > Nephotettix > Nephotettix cincticeps. The sequence goes on along the minus strand of CM041789.1, from coordinate 18,028,564 downwards.
CCTTTAAAAACCTTTTTTCTCCCTCTCATCAGACCCACAGAAATGAGTAGAAGTCGAATATAGGTACTCAAAATGCGACTGTGAAATCCAATATTCTATAATGTACTCGCTAGATTTTACTGTCTTTTCATAAAAATATTTAACATACTCTATAGGCTTGATATTTCTCAACATGGGCGATATATTTGGTCTCATATGAACAATAATGATTAAAAATACACAAAGAGAGGGAACATTTTGACAGTTATATGTCTTGCTCTATTGGGGTGTTGTCAATTTGCGCGACCAAAATTTGAAACAGTGTCGTCATTTGGTTAGTGACGTCATATGGCTAGTGATGTCATAGTTTGGTTATACGAACAGCTGTGTAGATTAACCGAAAAAATCTCCTTTATACATATTCATGATCTACCCTATTTCCTACAGGGAAGTAAATGCAATGAACATTTCTGTGTAATCCTTTTTAGTTTTTGACATTGATATGTTTCAGCTCGAGGCGAGCATGTTGGTAATCCGTCAGACCAAAATTTGTAACGGTGACGTCATACGGTAGGACAGGTGTTTATAGGAACTGAACACATTTCCTTTAGACATACCCATGATAATTTTGACATGAACATGTTTTAGCTCTATGGGGGGAGTGTTAGCAATTTGTGCGACCAAAATTTGAAACAGTGACGTGATAGTTTGGTTATAAGTACAGCTGTTTGAATGAACTGAAATCATTCCCTATAGACATATCCGTGATCTAACCTATTTCACACAGGGAAGTAAATACAATATTTTTCTCTACAGGTCAGCCATGCGGCTTTTGACGCTCCCCCCGGTCGGAGGTTTATCCAGTCGTATGAAGCTGGAGAACTGCTGGAACCTGGAATCAGCTCCTCCTGAGAAAGATGTCTATCCCTCTCCATGGTGCCAAGAGTTGCAACATTTACCTCACGAAGCCTGACGCAGTGTTACAGCAAGTGGTTGTCTGTTCAGACTACCCGCATTTCCTACAAGCTAATTCTCTTCTGTAGGTTCTTTGTGTGCCTCCTCATGTTTCCTCATGTGTGCATGTCCCTTGAGACCAACAACGAGTCTCAGTTTCGACCTAACTAACCGAAGAAGGACTTCTGGGAGCTGAGAGACAATTTACTCACACTCAGAAGGAAAGATCCAACTATCTTTCGTGGTGCTTCTCACGGGCCCGCGACCCAATTAAAATTTTGTAAAATCTTAACTGGCAACACAGTACAGATCAAAAAAATGATTAAGGAGTCAAATAAAAGTTATGTTAAAGTGGTTTCTGAAGGAAGAAAAATTATTTCTTCCTTCATAAAATCCATCCTAAATACAACCGAAGAGGACATTCCGTTTTTCGTTTTGCAGAACAGATTCCTTGGTTAATCTTTTTCTAAAGTCAAATCACATTTAAAAAAAGGATTTTCCACTGACATAGCATCTAAATATACCTTATCTACCTCGATATGGCAAACTGGCGCAATAGCGATTTCGAAACGAATTAGACAGACGATAAGGACAGTTAGTTAATTATTGATGAAGAAAAACTAACAAAATCACAGAGACTTTTTAATTTGAGTCTAATATGAGCTATGACTTCAAAATATGGTTATACGAGAACCTCACCTTACGTAGTAAACACTATTATATACAATTGTTTTTAAAATTGAAATCTCGTACCTATTATCCAACAGATGGTTCGGGACTGATTTCAGTAAACCAGCCGTGGGAGTTGGTACAGTATTTATTATTTTTTACACATAATATACACCGGATCTACCTTGGCAAATTTATGGTAAAAATAACCAAACGAGGAGTTTAATTAGGGCCCTATGTATTTGTATCATGTTATTTGCTAATTGAAGGTCACTAATTGTGGATAGTTGTGGGTGATAGCCGCTGTATGGGAAATTACATTACTGAATACTAAGACCATCCGCAAATACTATCCTCATAAATAGACCAGTTCGTAATTGAGAGACAGTAGTTCGGACTCCACGTTAAACTGTGGTTACCATTTAACTTTGACTGTTGGGCTATACATTAACAGTTCTGTCTAAGGAACATGTCAGCCTTAGGCAGTAACAAGACTACAAGATCCACAATCACATTACACTCATTTCAAATCCTTACTTGTCTTAAAATACAAAAAAATTGTCTGGACAGGTTGCCATTTCAGTAATTAGCTAAAGACAATATAAATAAAATATTGCCCAAAATTTTTCTCATACATGTATGTAAAAAATAAAGAATTGTGAAATGTTTTTGACTTCTCTTAGACCAAAGGTTTTTTAGTGTTCGCAGTTTCCAGACAGTTTGAAGGGCGTCACTACAGTGATATTGGCAATAATTGGCGACCAAGGCCGACTACTGCAGGAATCCACGTTGCATCAAACACAGCTGTTTAGCTGGGGCGCCGCCAGGGATGCCGCGGCGACAGGTAAAACAGGGCTAAATTATCGTATTTTGCACAAGATTATCTTACGACACTCGTTAGTTTTTAAACTCGTTGTAAAATACAAAAATAATTGTGAAATAGGTATTTAACCACACGAAAGATTCGATTATGTATTCGAATAAGTTATAGTATAGTTCCAGAATTTATTACTTAATCAAATCCTAATTATCCTAAATAAAGAATTGTGAAATGTTTTTGACTTCTCTTAGACCAAAGCTATCAAATTATCCTTAGGCCTTATCAAATTGTATCGTGTTTTTCGCAACTTGGAGGCCATAAGCAATGGTCGGTGAATGGTATATTCTATGCTATGGATTATCTGAACTATTGAATACTACGTTAATCCAAAAAGACCATCCTCATAATTAGACCAATTCGGTAGTTCAGAGGCCTAGGTTCGAATTCCACGTTAAACTATATGTCCCTTAGATATGCCATTGACTGTTTGGCTATTAATTAACAGTTCTGTATAGAAACATGTCAGCCTTAGTCAGTATCAAGAGTACAAGATCGCGGCACAATCATCTTACACCTACTTCTCATTCATACTTGGCTTAAAATACCTGCCTAGGTAGTTCGCCATTTCTGTATCGAACTAACTTTAGACAAAATGATAACAAACAATACTCATAAGGTAATACTCACAAATAGTTACACTAAAAGATTAAATACATAAATAGTTCGTTGATCTCGATATCACACAATCTTATACAAATTTGTAGTTTCGTGGAGTCATTTCATAAAATGCATAAATTATCTAAAAACATACCATGGCATGTTTGTCGCAGAACATAAAACCGGAAACACGAAACAAATTAAAAGAAATTAACTAAAATAACTTAGGTGTCAAGGAAAGATTAATTCAGTTGTTTTTTGGATAATTAATTTAACTACTTCTTTAAATAACTAATTACTAATAATTTACGAATTACGTTGGATTATCAACCACCAATAAAAATATACACTTAAGTTGTAATCATTTTACGAGTTACGCACGAGGCCTTTCTGATAATCACAACAGATTCCTTGTTACGAAATACTTCTACATCAGTCAGGTTATGTTTTCCTCTTAACCTTCCCTCACAATAACAAACCCATTAGTGACTCTAGAAATGGGTTTCTACAAGTTCGAGATTTCTATATTCCACACAACTACAACTATGCCAACTCCTCTGAGGCGTATTTTCTTGGGACATTGATTTATATCTGACACAAATAAAAAAAATACTGAGTGTTTTATTTTAACCAATCAGCGCCACCGTCGTATTTAAGTAAATATTATCGTATCAAAAAAATTATTAGTAAACTATTAATGGAAAGAAACATTCCAGTATTTCCATTTCACTCATCGCCACCTTTGTACAAAGAGGCTGAATTATCGTATTTGAGGCACCTAACATTATTGTATCCAAAAGTTACAACCAATAATGGACGAATAACATCCCAGTATTTCTAGATCATTCTTCGTCCCCTTTGTATAAAGAGGACTGAATTATCGTATTTGAGGTAACATTGTCGTATCTAAAAGTTAATAAACCAATAATGAACGAATAACATCCCAGTGTTCCTAGATTATTCTTCGACTCCTTTGTACAAACAGGGCAGAATTATCATATTTGAGGTAACATTATCGTATCTAAAAGTTAATAAACCAATAATAGACGAATAACATCCCAGTGTTTCTAGATCATTCTTTGCTCCCTTAGTATAAATAAGGCTGAATTATCGTATTTGCGGTAAAATTATCGTATCATAAAAGTTAATAAACTTATAATGTGCGAAAAAATTTCAGTGTCTCCAGATCATTTTTCAGTGAGTCTTTGAACAAATAGGACTACATTATCGTATTTACGGACAGATTTTCGTGTCAAAAAAGAAATAGTAACCCAACAATAATGCTCAAAGAACATCCTAGTGTTTTCACACCAGGCTAAATTATCGTATTTGATGTAAGTTTATCGACCCCAGTGTTTCCAGACCGTTCAGCGCCACAATTGACAAAGTTAAATTATCGTATTTTAGGAAAGATTATCGTATCAGATATGCTTTGTTGTTTAGCAACACGCTGTGGAAGGAGGTTGCCGGTGTTTATGCTAATGGCGGCGTGCTGGTGCTGCTCTCTACAGAAGAATGTCCGCGATCACGTCCCTGCCATTTCCATTCCGTTACCTTCCTCTCCCGCCCGCGCTGCCAGATGGCTCTACGGCTACGGGGAGAGCCGATATATGCGAAGTCGTGGTCGTGGAACACATTGCACATTGCGCACCGTTGACCAACTGCTCTAACCACCGGTAGGCTCTGGTCTTGAAATAAAACATTGAAAACTTATTGTGAGCCTAAACAGCTCCCAAGTCACGAATTATGAATAGTGGTGAGCGACGGTCGGTGGGTGTAGTGTTTTATTCCTCTATTGAATACTACGATATCCACAAAGACAACCCTCATAATTAGACCAGTTCGTAATTTAGAGACCTAGGTTCGGACACCACGTTAAACTGTAGGTCCATTAGATATGTTATTCCCTTAGACTGTTGGGCTATTAATTATCAGTTCTGTCTCAGAAACATGTCAGCAACAAGCCTACATGATCGCGCAACAATCATCTTACACTCATTTTTTATTAATACTTGGCTTAAAAACTTGAACAGGTTGCCATTTCACTTACTAACTAACTAAGAACCATAAATGAGAGATAATATTGAGTAGCTTTACTAATTAATTATCAGCACAGATAGTACAAACTGGTACAGGTGGGATGCAGGATACTCCGCACGATACAATAGTACGTTCATCCTCAAAGACTGTCATCATAATTAGACTAGTTCGTAATTCAGAGGTGAAATTATTATTTGGAAAACACATTAAACTGTAGGCGCCTTATATCCCATTGGCTGTTAGGATATTAATAAACAGTTTTTCTAAAGTGTACAAGATCGCGCCACAATCTTACCCTAATTTCTCATTCTTGCTTAAAATACGACAACCTACTTGAGTAGGTTGCCTGGGTAGAAAGGTAATAATGTAATAATAATTGAAATCATCGTTTCCACTTCCGTGCCGTACTGGTCTATACAGCCCTTAAATATTCCCAATCCTATATATAACTTAGGTAAGACATAACTTTTAACTGGAATATATTTTAATATGGAATGTGGCTCCCTTTCGTCTCAATACTTAGAGTATCTGAAGATAAATTTTAATTTCAAACCTTTTTTGGAGGTAGTTTATTATTTCGATTAAAAAAATTAACTCCTCAGTAACGCGATGCAGACGAACCAAGAACTTAAAACACTCAGAGAAATTCAGAGAGTGTACTGTCGCCACACATTAAATTTTCGACGAGAACTCAAAGAAGTGAGTCAAAAGTTGCATGACTTGCAGATTCTCACGACTCTCATCTGCGAGATGCAGAATTGGCAAAGGAATCAACACCGTGGGACAGGAACTGACTCTGCACAAGGATTACTCGTTTTTTGGTTACCCAGAGATAGAAAGTATACGTTGTAGTAATAATCTTACCTTTCTGAAAAGGCATCCCGCCCAGGTAGGTATTTTAATCCAAGTATAGATGAGACGATGATTGTGGCTCAATCTTATAGTATTGTGTTCCTCAAAAAGACGCTAATGACATCTAAGAGACCTCCAGTAACACGAGATGCGTACCACAATTTCGCCTCTCCATTACGAACTGATCTATTTAAGAGGAATATATGTCCAGATGGATGTAGTATTCAATAGTTTGCACGTTAATACACACCAGGGAATATTACATCCATAGATCATCACTCATAACTATCCACAATTCGTGGATTGCAGGAAACGTCACCGTCTCAGTCATCCTACTCGGCTCTCAGACTGCTCTTAACTAGTTCAGAGATCAAAATTGGGTACATTAAAAAGAATCTGTCCAATTACTGGTCACTCCTTTGGCAATAAAGCGTGACAGGCTTACTTATCACTTCGGGTTTTTCTTCTTCTTTTTGAGAGCTTGATCGATTCTTGAGTGGGCCTAAATTCTCAGGGAGTAATGTATGTCCTTATCAATATCAACCTGGAAGGAGCGCCCTCCGAGATTGATGCATACTTGATGGTGAAAGGATGCGTACGTACATCCTTCAGGATGTACTCTCGCAAAGCGTGTGTACCCTCAGTTGGAAAGTTGAGGACCCCTGTAGGTATACTCTTTCCTTGTCTGGGAGACTTAAGAGTAATTTAGTAGGATTTTCAATAATCCTAGGCTTGTTTCTTGATTATGTAGACGGACTACGTCCTACCTTTTCTATCCTCATGAATCCCTTCTCTTCTTCTTTTCCTGTGTCTGTACAATATTCCGCAGGAACCCTACCTAGCCGGCTTTACCAGGACCTCCTGGTTTTCTAGTATTTAACATCTAACAATACTTATTCGAAATAAAGGCTGTTTATTTCACACAAATCTGGGACTTTTCTACTTCGTAAAAACAGGAAATATACAAGTTTCATCTCTCCTATCCCAACGAATTCCTTCATATGGAGTTAACAACTTTAACTCCTTTAACTTTACAGTAACACCAGGCCCGTAGACTCTTTTGTCAATAATCCAGGAGTTTCTCAAAGTAGTACTCGGCTACAGACTACATTGTTGCAGTTGAGGAAGCTGTGCAACTGTGACGCGCTCGTCCTTGGAACTGAGATGCTCCAGTGACCGCGGCCTCTGCCTCCAGCACTCCAGGATCCGCGCAGCACTTGGTCATTACCAAACTTGCAAAGTAAATTTCCCCGCTTTTCCCTCACTTCTTTTAAACTTATTTTAAAAGAAGCTAAATTTTATTTTAGCCCCACAGTAAAAATGTTTGTAAACTTAATTAACACGATAAAATTAATATAGTTTATTAGTTATTTGATTAAATACAATTACATTTTTTAATTTTAAGGGAATATTGGAATTTCTCATAGTTACACATGGTAGTTAACAGGTTAATTATCTTGATTAATAATAAAACGCAAAAAGTTTGTGGTGCGATTTTGTAGTCTTGTTACACCAAGTTTGACATGTTTCTTAGACAGGACTGTTAATTACTATACCAACAGTCATTGGCATATCTAAGGAACCTACAGTTTAACGTGGAATCCGAACCACTGTCTTTGAATTACGAACTGGTCTAATTATGAACATGGTCTTTGCGGATTAACGTAGTATAAGTGCGACCATCGGGTGGCCAGTAACGCTGTCATCAAATTGATACTGTTTTATAGGACTGAAATAGAATTTACTGCCACAACTGAAGACACTTAGTTACAGATATTTAACACCTTATGATGTCCGATTATGGCGTAAAAGTAGACAGGAATTATAACCGTATCATAAAATATTACGAAATTGTTTACTACACATCAAACTAGACATAGCGAATGGACCAAAATTGTTCACTGTAGGATTGTAAAATCGTTTAAAATTTAAAACCATAATTTGTCACCATGGACTTTTAATAGTTCATAGTATATACGCGTAGTTATTGCGAAGTTGACTTAACCTAAAGGTTCCGTTAGCATAAACCAAAATCCAACCTAAGTAGAAAATTATTCTACTAACGTAACCAACGATGATGAACTTTAAAAACGGTACTATTTTTTATTTTCAAGCGCCATAAATATCAATGTTTTTCCGAACATTTTTATATATCACGGATTATAGCCTATCGTAACCTACTGAGACCTTGGCGCCGTATCCTGAAATGCAGATACTTAGAGATCACGAATTGTGGATAGTTGTGTGCGATGGTCGGTAGATGGGATATACTCTGGTGTGGAAGTCCGCACTATTGAATACTACGTTAATCCGCAGAAAACATCCTCGTAATTAGACCAGTTCGTAATTCAGAGGCAGAAGTTCGGACTCCACGTGAAACTATGTGTCCCTTATATGTGCCATTGAACTCTTTGACTGTTAATTAGCAGTTCTGGCTATGGAACATGTCAGCCTTAGTCAGTAACAAGACTACAAAATGGTTCCATAATAATCTTACACCCATTTCTCATTTATGGGTAGGTCACCATTTCACTAATTAACTATCGTATCGACATCCTGTTTAATACAATAGGCAGGGCTACGCCTGGGTCATGTGTCCTGGTCACGTCTTGTCCAGGACGACCAAGAAGGAAGCCATTTCAGCCGCGGTGATGTCCTCGACCTTGGAACTGTAACGCTTCAATGACCTCAGCCTCTGACTCCTAGATCTGCAACTCTCATCGTCCTCCCCAACTAGGGCTATCACCATGGTTCCTTATTGACTCTCCTGAGGGTTAATCCTGAATACCCAGTCTGACCAGAATCCTGAGGGAATGGTGTACATCCTTACTGTGAACCTGGGAGGGGTGCATTTAACTAGGACGGTAACGCGTCCTGAGATACAGCTACTTGGAGGTCACGAATCGTGGACAGTTGTGAGATGTGGAGTAACATCTGCACTACTGCATACTAAGTCCGGATGGACTTAGTATTAGTCCTTAGTATAAGTCCGGATGGACGATGGTATTTGTGGATACAAATACCATCGTCATAATTAGACCAGTTCTTTATGTGCAGTGGTTCGGACTCTATGCTAAACTGTAGGTTCCTTAGATATGCCATCGGCTGTTGGGCGATTAATTAACAGTTCTGTCTAAGGCACATGTCAGTCTTATTCAGTAACAAGGCTACAAAATCGCACCACAATAGTCTTACACAAATTTCTCATTCATTATTTGCTTAAAATACCTACATGGAAAAGTAACCATTTCAGTATTAACGTATCTAAGGTAAAACATTGGAGGAAGGATGAAGCTGTACTGTCATTCTGTGTGTCCAAAAATGAAAGTTTGTGGACTCCCTGTGGCAGATCTTTTCCCGTTGGGAAATAAATCGACTTAGAGATTGGTTTGAATATTCCTTTTACTTCACTCAGAATTATGATAGAATTCTATTTCCTACCTATTATATCCTTACGAATCTTCCCTTTTTTCCGATTTTTGTACTATGAACATAGATGGTGAAATTACGTTCGGCCTTTCGTAAAATTTAGCACACAATACTCATATCATCTACATATACTACATTATGTGGTCCATATGTACAACTCAAATATTCGCAAACATTTTATACTTCCGAGTATCCTTCTCCTGGTTGCAGGATCTAAATCAGTGATCAGCGACTCCTGTCAGATCATGAGCGGTCACCTCTGGCTAGCTTATGTTATTCAACCGGCTAAAGTACATCACTGTCTTTAATTGAACGCTCAGGTCCCTTGACACATGGAGAGCCAGTTGAGGTTAAAAACGACCCTTTACAAGGAAATGGAAGTCACTGTTCAGGCATAGTCCCCAAAACACACAAACTGACCAGAATCCTAAAAACTATATCGATTAGCTAAAGGAAGAATCCACATAAGAAAAACATGACAATAGGAACGCGTATATGAAATATCTGGACTGCATCCCTAGAATGATTTTTCCACCGCGAACACCGACTGATACCGAATCACGCATTCACAGACCCACACAAAGTAACACTTCACGCCTTATTCAACCGAAGCCGTAAAAAGTGAAAGGAGTTGAAAATCGGGCCAATGACGCAACGAGCGGTGGACGGCTGTTAGCGCGAAGCAGACCGGGGATAGAGGAATTTGCTGTGACTCATGTGACCGAAATATCGCGACACCACATCAGACACACGATGACGATGCGCCGGTGGCGCGACCTTGACGGACACTGGGGGAAACAAACCAATAATGATTACCGGTACCTTATTATTGTTACCTTTTGCCTTTCTACAGTGCCGACTTTCCTGAGGTAAGTAACATTTTAAGCCAAGTGTGTAAAGATGATTGTAGCGCGATCTGTATGTAGTCTTGTTACCGTTAACGCTGAGATGTTCCTTAGACATGACCTACAGGACGTGGTACCAAGCCACAATGTTGCCTCTGAATCACGAACTTGTCATATAATGAGAATGGAATTTTCGGATGAACCTAGTACGGGCGAATACATAAATGTCATCAAACAATCGCGTAATTTTTAGTAAGAACTGATAAATATAAACAATCTGGGAAATTTTGTGAAACCAATTTATCGATAAATGTCTAGAATACAGGAATAACTTACTGTCCCAGTAAGACAAAGATTTCTGAATCGAAACCAGAGGTCGGCGACTCCTGTCAGATCATGAACAGTATCCTCTGACTGGGACAGTGGTGTGTCCTGTAATCCAGCTTCTTGGAGGTCACGAATTGTATATATGTAGTTGTGAGCGATGGTTGGTGGATGAAGTGTTCTTTTATGCGGTTTACTGTCTGAACTACCATCCTCATAATTAGACACTTTCGTAATTCAGAGACAGTGGTTCGGACCTCACGTTAAAATGTAGGTCCCTTAGGGATTGATCGTGTCAATACCCATACATACAGGGAGTCCATGAAAAACGTTTTTGGACTTCAGTGAGTGTTTAGGTACATTAAAAGAAAGAAAAAAGTTCCGATGGAGGTATGGCCTAAAACGCTTATTTTTTAGATATCCGCCATTTTATATTTTTCACAAAATAATTTTATTTCAAACATTTTTGAACGGACTATTTTCAAATTTGGTATGTTTTTTACACTAGTAAACTACTATTATTAAAAAAATAACTAGCATGACCCAAGCTCATCATTATTTTAAATGGCGGCCATTTAAAATGTTCAAACTAAAATATTTTGAAAACGCTAAAAAATGAAATGGCCGCCGTTTTGGATTTTGAGCTTTGATCATCCTAGCTATTTTTTAAGACTAGTAGTCTACTAGTGTAAAACACATACCGAATTTGAAAATAATCCGTAATATAATTTTTGAAATAAAAAATATTTGGTGAAAAATACAAAATGGCGGATATCTGAGAAAATAAGAGATTAAGGTCATACCTCCATTGGATTTTTCTTCCTTTTAATGTACCTAATCACTCACTGAAGTCCTGAAACGTTTTCATGGACACCCTGTATAACCTTTAACGACTATTGTGTTGGGTTTCTAGGCGCCTCAAAACAATAATGTAACATGGTCTCGGGCTTTGGGCTTGCCATGACACACCTACGGTAGTACCTTATTCGCTATGGGAAATTCGCTAAAAGAAAGATGTTATTGAAAATTGTGTACTATTATTAGTCACCCATGTTGGAGCTCAGGTCTTTGTCGGCGTGTTATCCACATGTGTCCCAGTGCGCTGTGAATGGTCCCGGCCTTGAGACGAATGGCGATTTAACGCCTTCACTTTCGCCGACACTACAGACACAACACTGGACATTGAAGATTGTCGCTGGGTTAGAATAATAGCTGACGTATTAAGCTCCAAAGGGAAAAATCTGATTAATAATTTATCATAAAATTTATATTTTGGCTTACAACATTGTGGATCTACAATATTAGATTAGATTACCGTTTGAAATGGCGACCTACCAAGGTAGCCATTTTGAATTTGAAGCCAAGAATGAATGAGAAATGAGAGTAACATGATTGTGGCGCGATCTTGTAGTCTTGTTACTGACTAAGGCTGACATGTTCGTTACAAAACTGATAATTAAGAGCCCAACGATGGCATTTCTAAGGGACCTTTAGTTTTAGTTTAACGTGGAGTCCGAACCACTGTCTCTGAATAAAGAAATGGTCTAATTATGAGGATAGTAGTTCGGACGTTAATCCGCACAACAGAACACTACACCCACCGACCATCGCTCACAACTACATATATACAATTCGTGACTCCAAGTAGCTGGATTACAGGACACACCACAGTTCCACTCAAACACTGTGTCACCTTTCAGAGAGGCTTCGCCGTTACTTCCCATGGATTCCGTTTGGAGATTGCTAACCTGCACTATAATAGATCTGTATGAAACCTGTAACTGATTTACCACCTTAATTAGGGATTAATAGAAAAATACCCAACCACTGCTCTTGTATCTACTAAAATTTGAGCTAATGATGTATTGGTAATTAATTTCCTTTAAACTACTTGAATAGTATTTGAACTCCACTACATTAGGAGGAAACCCAGAGTCTTAACTTTTTACAACCATTTTGGAAATCATTAAAACTTGCAACTTCAAAATAAAATCCATGTCGTACCGGCGGCAACCACGAATCATCTTGGAAGTTTGTGATGATTGAACAGCTGGGCGCAAGTAACGAGAGTTGTAGGCGTCGGAGAAGGGACCAACACCGGCCTTGACACGGCTCGTGAAACCTGTTAGCAGCCGACCTCCCAGGACCCGGCACCGTCATTGGAGCTGTCTTGAAGAAGGCGGGTGCAACTCGTTAAAACTGAAACGTCGGCCATTACAATTTTAAAGTTCTCGTACGAGATATACAGTATATCCAATTGAACTTAAAACTTTCGTCGTGTTGATTCGTTACCGACAGTTTAGGGGAATACACCTATCATTGGGACTGACTTTAAAAAGACGGGTGCAACGCCTTATAACTGAAACGTCGTCCATTAAAAGTTTTACAATTCGTAAAAAGGCTTTAAAAGGTTATATTTCGTGGAAACGAAACACATTTCCGAATGTAGCTGTCAACCGAGAAATTAGTGAAATATTTTTAGAGCTATACAAAGCACGGAATATGCCACAAAACAGGTCAAATATTTTGTGTACGGAGTTACTTTCAACAAAGGGTTTTGCGTACAAAAAAGTATGATTTATTTATGAGAATAACAAAAATTGTGTGTATTAACTATTACGTTTTGAAATGGCAACCTATCCAAGCAGGTATTTTAAGCCAAGCTTTAATGAGAAATGAGAGTTACATGATTGTGACACGATCTTGTAGTCTTGTAACTAAGGTTGACATGTTTTTAGACAGAACTGTTAATTAATAGCGCAACAATTGATTGCATCTAAGATACCTACAGTTGAACGTGGGATCCGAACCAAATTTTGCCTCTGAATTACGAAATGATCTAATTATGAGGATGGCCTATGCGGATGAACGTAATATTCTCAATAGTGCAAACGTTAATCTACACAATAGAATATCACACCCACCCCCCATCGCTCATAGCTATCCAGAATTCGTGACCTCCAAGAAGCTGTACTATAAGACACGGAACAGTGCTAGTCGATACGAATGTGTTGTAAAATACACTCCAACTACCAGAAAAACATATTTATTGATGCAATTACTGGTAAGTAATCTGTGCAACTCAGTCCCCTGAATACATCCACTCTTCGTTAGTACTGAATTGAATTTAAAATCACGAAATTTTAGACAGTCTGACACAAAATGTTGCATTGATGAAAACAACAGAACTGGAGAGGTGAATAATATACCGCTCACAACTAACCACAATGCATGACCTCCAAGTAGCTGGATTACATTATGTATGTTGTGTTCACCACTAATGAACAAAATACAACAATGTGTAATTTAGAACTCCTAGAATCATCAACGCAACTCGGTGACCTCAGGTCGGATAAGCCAATTAATTATTCTGCCACTGTTCTGGTTTATCGGCAGCAACGCCCAATTAATCAATCTAGTAATTAATTAACTGTCTCTCGTTTCTGCGATTGGCTATTTTTGTCGATAATTGAAAAAAATGTGATAACGGCTACACTATAATGGTGAACGCTGCAAAATTAGGGACCACAAAATTTACGGATCGCTTACTTGTTTTTGACTATTATTGCTGTTATTCTTTGTTTCGGGATATGTTTTAGGTTCCCGTACACCTGAAGTTGTAAAACTTTTTAATACTGATCGAGATTCTGGCATATTTTTATTTTGGCAACCTTATTTATTTAATTTCTTGGAATTTTCCTTCCGCGTCAAGTGTTTAACTACAATACGTTTCGGGAGATAAGGAAGCACCTCCCGTTATCAAGTGACCCTAATTAGAATCGACATACTGTACTTAACCTAGATATTTTTGGGTTTTATTTATTATTATTCTGATAAACATCATCTATTTTGATCAAATGAACCTTACAATTATTAGAATGAACATAACGAAAATGTTATTCACTTCCCTGTGGGAAACAAAATCATGAATTTGTTTAATGAGAATTTTTCCGGTTATTCTAGATATCATACCATTAGATATCACTTCCGTTACACTTATTGCGTCTAGCAAATTGCTAACATCCTCTCGGAGCGTAAACATACCGTGTCAAAACCTACACATTACATACACATACACATTACTATACATTTACATAGGTTTCAAAAATATAACCTACTGTACTTCCAGATTGAATATCTCACTTAAATAAAATGTTACAATTTCGTTCGTTTCAGATGTATTAAAAGGCGAAAATTCTATCTCTTTCTAGTCCTCGATACACCTGTTGATCCGAAAGGAACTGCTCTGATCTAATCGAAGGAAATGTTGATAACCGACAGGCTCTAAAAAGTCCCCGTCGTCGCTCCGGCTAACCGTCCCCAGACACGCAATCGACAACCGATACTCGAATATACTCGATACAACCGATACTGCGAGATTCTGAGGTAATGCTCGATAAATTCGTCCTTTTGAAACGTTATAAATATTCTGGTTTTAGCGAATTTCCCATAGGGAAGTAGCTATTACCGTAGGTCTCATGGAAAGAGTTAAGCCCGGGACCATGTTATTTTTTCTTCTTTAGGTGCCCAGAGACCAAAAACAATAGTCGTTAAAATTTTTATATATATATGTATGTATATATATATATATATATATATATATATATATATATATATAAGTGTGTGTGTGTGTGTGTGTGTGTGTGTCTGTGAACACGATAACTCTCGTAAAAATGGTCTGATCGAGACCAAATTTGGTAGAGACGTGTATTCCTACAAATGTTCGGACGAGTTCGTAAACCAGACATATCGGTCAATGGGAACGGGTAGTTTGGGGGGGTTTTGTACCCCAAAATGGGGTTTTTTGCGTTTTACACGTGTAATTTTTCATATTTATTGATGCAATTACTGGTAAGTAATCTGTGCAACTCAGTCCCCTGAATACATCCACTCTTCGTTAGCACTGAATTGAATTTAAAATCACGAAATTTTAGGCAGTCTCATACAAAATGTTGTGTTGATGAAAACAACAGAACTGAAGAGATGAATAATATACCGCTCACAACTAACCACAATGCATGACCTCCAAGTAGCTGGATTACATTATGTATGTTGTGTTCACCACTAATGAACAAAATACAACAATGTGTAATTTAGAACTCCTAGAATCATCAACGCAACTCGGTGACCTCAGGTCGGATAAGCCAATTAATTATTCTGCCACTGTTCTGGTTTATCGGCAGCAACGCCCAATTAATCAATCTAGTAATTAATTAACTGTCTCTCGTTTCTGCGATTGCCTATTTTTGTCGATAATTGAAAAAAATGTGATAACGGCTACACTATAATGGTGAACGCTGCAAAATTAGGGACCACAAAATTTACGGATCGCTTACTTGTTTTTGACTATTATTGCTGTTATTCTTTGTTTCGGGATATGTTTTAGGTTCCCGTACACCTGAAGTTGTAAAACTTTTTAATACTGATCGAGATTCTGGCATATTTTTATTGAGAAACTTGGCAACCTTATTTATTTAATTTCTTGGAATTTTCCTTCCGCGTCAAGTGTTTAACTACAATACGTTTCGGGAGATAAGGAAGCACCTCCCGTTATCAAGTGACCCTAATTAGAATCGACATACTGTACTTAACCTAGATATTTTTGGGTTTTATTTATTATTATTCTGATAAACATCATCTATTTTGATCAAATGAACCTTACAATTATTAGAATGAACATAACGAAAATGTTATTCACTTCCCTGTGGGAAACAAAATCATGGATTTGTTTAATGAGAATTTTTCCGGTTATTCTAGATATCATACCATTAGATATCACTTCCGTTACACTTATTGCGTCTAGCAAATTGCTAACATCCTCTCGGAGCGTAAACATACCGTGTCAAAACCTACACATTACATACACATACACGCATACACATTACTATACATTTACATAGGTTTCAAAAATATAACCTACTGTACTTCCAGATTGAATATCTCGCTTAAATAAAATGTTACAATTTGAGTTTCGGTTGTATTAAAAGGCGAAAATTCTATCTCTTTCCAGTCCTCGATACACCTGTTGATCCGAAAGGAACTGCTCTGATCTAATCGAAGGAAATGTTGATAACCGACAGGCTCTAAAAAGTCCCCGTCGTCGCTCCGGCTAACCGTCCCCAGACACGCAATCGACAACCGAGACTCGAATATACTCGATACAACCGATATTGCGAGATTCTGAGATAATACTCGATAATTTCGTGCTTTTGAGACGTTATAAATATTCTGGTTGTTCATTTATGGTTGACCAGAGACATTATAGTTATATCGGATAAGGAGTTCCTAATCAGATGTGTGGGTTAAATTCTTCGGTCAATTGTGACTGTCGGAGTTTAATTTTATATCCATTTGTTTCTACCAATAATAAAACTTTAATAGAGTTTTGAAAATTCATAATGGCGTTGGTTATTAATTATAAAATTAACAATTAGTTGGACTTTTCCAACGCGTCTTGTGTTTAGAATCTACACAACGTTTCGAGAGTTGGATAAACTACTCCCGTTTTCAAGTGCCTAACAATATTTACATTTGTACAAACAAAAGGTTATTTCTACGTATAAAAAAGAAACCGGTCAAAAAAACACAACAAAATATAACTATGGAAAAATTGTAAACAAAACACTATACTTAGCCTATTCTGTACATTCGGAAAATTGCAAACGAACGACACTAGCACTCCGCCTCCGAGCTAGCGGACGTAAAAATAAGTAGGACCGCACGACACGAAGGCCAGACCACTACTGGCCACTTACTTGAAAACGGGAGTAGTTTATCCAACTCTCGAAACGTTGTGTAGATTCTAAACACAAGACGCGTTGGAAAAGTCCAACTAATTGTTAATTTTATAAAACTTTAATACCTATCACTATGGCCTAAGACCTGAGCACTGCACAGGAAACATCGGTAACCTTTTCAATCCTTCAGCCTTTGTTTGAATTACAATTCTTCATTCTCGAGCTAAACGTTAACTTGTCCTTCCTAAGAAGTCGGCAAAAAGTATAAACTGCTACGTATCGCACGAAACACATTCAATAAAAAAACCACATGAATATATAGTTTCATAGTTGGTCTAGTGTCGTGTTTGTTCGTGTTACGCTGAACAAGCTGGTAGAAGCGTATGTTCTTCCATACACACGACATTTTAAATAGTACTTAGACAAAACAAGAAACCTCTGGTTTATAATATTTTTCAAGTCAGCAACTCGACTTAGCATACTATTATTGAAAAAATGATATAATCAATATCTGTAACTTAAACATTAAATTTTTAATGTAAATTATTAGGTGATCGCTTGAAAACGGAGGAGTTTCTCCACCTCCAGAAACGTTGTGTTGTGTCCACAGACGCGTTGGAAAAGTCCAATAAAAGATATTGAATAATTAATAATCAACGGCATTATGACATTTTTAATAATCAGATAGCATACATAGAACACACATTTATTGAAGAGAGCAGTGGAGTGTCAATACTGGTAATGGAAACAAGAACAAAGACCATTGTAGGAGTCTCGTAGCGTGGACTTTTCCGTCTTGATTTTTCACGTAAAAGATGTCTTATCAGGTATGACATTTCAACACGAAGACTTTGCCGATTTTCACCCTTAGACGGAGTTTTTAAACTCAATTTTACTGTGTCGAATCCGTTGCTAAAAATAACACTCCTAAAAACTTCATTACTATAATGCGCTTCCTCTAGATTTGAAACAAAATCAAACGACCTAAGAAAATTAAAAGATATCTTGCTTGAGAAGTGTTCACGAGTATCTTGCATAGAATACTACGGTGATCCGCAAAGACCATCCTCAAAATGAGACCAGTTCGTAAGTAAGAGGCAGTGGTTCGGACTCTAAGGAACATTATGTCAGCCTTAGTTAGAAACAAGACTACAAGATCGCGCCACAATCATCTTACACTCAATCTTCATTCATATCGTCATTTCAATAATCTAATCTAATATTCGTTGAGAAATTCCTTTCGGACTATGCCATGATATAGTGCAACATTGAGACCAACACTAATCAAAAATGTAATCAAAAATAATTGTTATAATTGTAATAACTGTAATTGTAATTGACACATTTAATGTAACATTTTGTTATCAACGAAATAAGGTTCAGATTCTAAATACCGTACCTCCAAGGATTCATTTAGTACAGAGTTTGTTAAATTCAACGTTAAGAAAAGGTCAGAAACGGACTAAGCTAAGATTGTAGGTGGAGTAAGCGCGTATTCTTTGTAAATCTTTCTAGGATGGCTTGAGTGGAGGGAAAAAACCTAAATTAGGACGTCACATTTTCCAAAACTAATAAAAAGTTTCAAAATATAAATTGGATGAAATTATTCCAGGTAGCATCAAACGTTGAATTACCAGGTGATCAAAGCACGAGGGGGGATCAAAGAGGGGTGAAGGGGGAAGAGGGGGGTTATAGCGACGAACACCTGCTCGAGAGCAGCCATAAACATTTTCGCGCCTCGTCTCCCTCGCTAATATCTGCGTTTTCAATACGAGTTCGTTTTTTTCTTTCCGACGGAGCGTTTTAAGTTTTTTTTAGTGGAATTCCAATTTAAAAGAAAATACGTTCATATTTTGAATATTTTTGACGTCGTTCGCAGAGTTTTCGCTGTAAGCAACGTTTTACTTTATAAATATTTCCATAACATTTCTATTCAGAACGAAAATAATTGTGAACGTCTGAAAACGACAAAGATTGTTGGTTTCAGAAACAACTTTATACTTTAAACTTAAATGACAACCTACCCAAGGTAAGTATTGTAGGCCAAGTATGAATAATAAATGAATATAGGATGAATGTGACGCGTTCTTGTAGTCGTGTTACTGACTAAGGCTGACATTAATAGTCAATGACATTTCTGAGGGACCTACAGTTTAACGTGGAGTCCAAACCACTACCTCTGAATTACGAACTGTTCTAATTGAGAGGATGGTCTTTGCGGATTAAAGTACTATTCAAAAGTGCGGACGTTAATCCACACAAGAGAACACTACACCAACCGACCATCGCTCACAACTATCCATTATTGGTGACCACCAAGTAGCTGGATTACAGGTCAAAACTAATGTGTGGCTAGAATCTAAGGTGAATGTACTACAGTCTCTTTTATTTGAAACGGTGGGTTTCGGAAAAAATGCGCTGTTCTATCCTTTATCAAATCCCATTTACTGCGTATTGCTATAGTATAATTCATGCGGAAAAAAACTCCTCAACTCTGCAATGCTTATTTCCATTTCGTAGCAACTTGTTGCAATGTATTTTCTCGTCAAAGAGGATTGTGGCGTGGGGCGGACCGCCATGGGTGACAGCCCTTACCTATAATTTGCCGGTAATTTTTACTGATAAACCTGTAATTTGCCCAGCCAGACTTACTACAATGCGTGGGGCCACATTTCCTCTCTCTGTGATTGCTGGATTGCTGTATCAATCAAAAACAAGGAGAGCCGACACTCCCTTTCATTATCAGTTCTTTTATTTGTATAGGAAAATACAGTCGAACAATATTGAACCAACTTGTGGCTCAATTTTTGTAGTCTTGTTACTGACTAAGGCGCGCATGTTCCTTAGACACTAACTAGGCTGTTAATTAATAGCCAAACACCAAAGCAACTAAGGAATCTACAGTTTAACGACCATAGTTATTTTCCTCTGAATTACAAACTGGACTAATAATGAAGATGTTATTTAGAATTTTACTACGGACATTTTCCATCATGATTTTAAGTAAAAGAAAGTTTCACGACGTTTCGGAATCTGGAATCTAATCCCGTCCTCAGGCGAGCTAGTACCTAAAACATAACGTTTTATTTATTTTATAATTAATTGGACTTTTCCTATCGCTCTTGTGTTTTAAAGTACACAACGTTTCTGGAGGTGGAGAAACTCCTCATGTTTTCAAGTGATTACCTAATAATTTACATTAAAAATTGAATGTTCAAGTTACAGATTCAATTTTTATACATTCAATTTTTTAATGTAAATTATTAGGTAATCACTTGAAAACGGGAGGAGTTTCTCCACCTCCAGAAACGATGTGTACTTTAAAACACAAGCGATAGGAAAAGTCCAATTAATTGTAAAATAAATAATTAAATATCCCTTGCTATCATGAATTTCAAAGAAATAACGTTTCATTAACGTTTAGTAAATATTCCGGATGAGCCGGTATAAAGCTGAAAACAAAAAAGGTTTAAAACAGTCAAAAATCTTACAAACAATTCCATTCACTAACAATTACGCACACAAGAAAAACAAACGTCCACCCGTTACAAAGACAACCATAAACTATAAGTTGGGTTGTTTTTTAGTTTTTGTGACGAGTGAACGTGTGTTGTTTCTCGTAAGCGTACTTGTTACTGAATGGTATGGTTTGTTTTTTTACTGCTTTACACTTTTTAGTTTTCAGCTTTATACCGGTTTAGTCCGGATTATGTACTTATCGTGTTATGTTTTAGGTACTATCTCGCCTGAGGACGGGATCAGATTCCATATCCCGAAACGTCATGAAATATTGTTTTGCTTACAATCGTGATGGAAATTGACCGTAATAAAAATCTAAATAACATAAATCCACCATCACCAATAATGTATTTCAAACAAAGAATGAGGTTGGTCTTTGCGTATGAACATACTATTCAAAAGTGCGGACGTTAATCCACACCAGGGAATATCACATCCACCGACCAGCTGATAGCTATCCACAATTAATGACCTCCAAGTCTGGATTACAGGAAACCAGCGCCGTCGTAGTCGATATTAATTTAATTACTGATAAACAAACTGTACAGCTCAGTCCTGAATACATCCACTCTTCGTTAGTACTGAATTGAATTAAAAATGACGAAAGTCTTATTTAGGCAGTTTGATACAAAATCTGCATTTATGAAAATAAAAGAACTGGGGAGGTGAATAATTTATGTCCATGTCGAAACAAACATGTTTTGGAAAGTACACAAAACACAAAGGAGGATATATGGCAAAACGTTGCAAAGTTCTTCTTCATAAACAACTAATGCGCCATGGGAATGGACGAGCTCTATATATCGAACAAACGGAATACCTCTGCCAAGTTTGCCGAATTTGTTAAAATATTTTTCAAAATTGGTACTGGTATTAATAAATTGTTTACAAGTTGAAGTATCATCTTTGCAATCTGAAGTTTTCGATTCGCTCCAAGATCCCGCTGCTCATTTTAAATATTTTATCTGTATAAACGAATTCTTTGTTTGAAAATCATTATTGGTGATGGTGGATTTAATTTATTTAGATTTTTTATTGCGGACGTTTTTCATCACGATTTTATGTAAAACAAAGAATCACGACGAATTTTAGATAGTTATGAGCAATGGAGCGATGTTAATCTGCAAAGACCATCCTCATAATTAGACCAGTTCGTAATTCAGAGGCAATGGTTCGGACTCCATGTTAAACTGTAGGTCTCTTAGGACATACCTTTGACTGTTGGGATATTACTTAACGGTTCTGTCTAAGGAAAATGTCAGCAACAAGACCGCGCCATATTCATCTTACACTCATTTCTCATTCATGCTTGGCTTATAACACCTACCTGGGCAGGTCGCTAACTAACTAATCTACTGTCATGCAAAAGCTTTAGTTTACTCATAGCAATATCATTAATGACTACCCCAAAAAAGGCAACTCAATTGTCAAACCATCACAACATAGTTAATACTCTCGTACTGAAAATAATAATTGGCCAACGTGTTTTTACTGCAGTACCAGGAACAGTTCCCAGGGCCGACGAGGGCGTAGCCGCGTGACCTGCGGCCCGTGTTTGGTCAGGGACGGGTGTCAACGGGAAGCCGGGGTGCACAGGGCTCGAGGGAGAAAGTCAGGAATGTCGTTTGGCACCGACCACCGTAGTCTTACTGTTTAGGCGCCACCGCCAGGTGCACACACCCGCCAACGCGCTCCGGTATCAGTCTTACCATCTGAATAAAAATTAATTCCCTACATGATTTTGAAAAATCCCTCAACATTTCATTTTTCTGTGTGACTATTGAAGTCCACCGAAAACTGGCAGCTTCATCTATTACCGAACATAATTGCCATGATTTTTTCGTAAATTTTGTAAATTTCATTACAATTTCAATTATGAAATTTCAATGTAAGTTTATAAATCGCTAAAAAGGTCGCAAGAATTTTTCCTAACCGTGAAAATCCCTTACTCGCCCCAAAATCCTTCTGAGATACAAACATCCTTAAAATAGAATAAAATATCCCTCAAACAGGAACACTAAACACCGGTGCCGAATCTAAAAAGGATCTATAATACATACATAAATGTAATTATGTAGGAGAAATCCGAAATGCAATTCAGATCCATTATAAGGCTTCTATTGAAGGCTATCAGAAGAAAGTGAAATTCGTAACAGACTCGTTGAAATAGAGATTGCAAGGAACTAGTTACGCCACAAGGCTCAATTACAACTCGATCAGCTGATTTGTGATTTCTCATTACATAGTTTGATCAGTTGGTAGCGGTAACAGCTGGAGGTTTACTGATAGGGGTTACGGCGGCCATGCACTGCCGTGGGAACGATTGGGTTACCACTCTCAATTAGTGGAAATACTGTTCAATAGATCATTATTTTTCTGTGTCGAACGATTTAGGCTTACGTCACTGTCATAATACGACTACTAGTGCAACGAGAATTGCGGAGCTTGAAATACACCACTGTGTACCGTAACGATAAGTGCTCAGCTAGGAATACACAACTCTGTAGCGTAACGATAAGTGCTTAGCTAGGAATACACAAATATGTAACGAAACGATAAGTGCTCAGCTAGGAATACACAACTCTGTAGCGTAACGATAAGTGCTTAGCTAGGAATACACAAATATGTAACGAAACGATAAGTGCTTAGCTAGGAATACACAACTCTGTAGCGTAACGATAAGTGCTGAACTAGGAATACACAACTGTGTAGCGTAACGATAAGTGCTCAGCTAGGAATACACAACTGTGTACCGTAACGATAAGTGCTGAACTATGAATACACAACTGTGTAGCGTAATGAGCTCAGCTAGGAATACACAACTGTGTAGCGTAACTATACGTGCTAAGCTAAGAATACACAACTGTGTAGCGTAACGATAAGTGCTTAGCTAGGAATACACAATTGCGTAACGATAAGTGCTTAGCTAGGAAGACACTATTGCGTAGCGAAACTAGAAGTTCTTAGCTAGGAATACACAACTCTGTAGCGTAACGATAAGTTCTTAGCTAGGAATACACAAATCTGTAGCGTAAGAATAAGTGCTTAGCTTGGAATACACAAATCTGTAGCGAAACGATAAGTGCTTAGCTGGAAATACACAACTGTGTAGCGTAACTATACGTGCTAAGCTAAGAATACACAACTGTGTAGCGTAACCTGCGTAACGATAAGTGCTTAGCTAGGAATACACAATTGCGTAACGATAAGTGCTTAGCTAGGAAGACTCTATTGCGTAGCGAAACTAGAAGTTCTTAGCTAGGAATACACAACTCTGTAGCGTAACGATAAGTTCTTAGCTAGGAATACACAAATCTGTAGCGTAAGGATAAGTGCTTAGCTTGGAATACACAAATCTGTAGCGAAACGATAAGTGCTTAGCTGGAAATACACAACTCTGTAGCGTAACGATAAGTGCTTAGCTAAGAATACACAACTGCGTAGCGTATCGTGCTAAGCTAGAATTACACAAGTGCTTAGTGCGATGAGAATTACGGAGCTTGGAAAACCGACGTTTATCTTGACTTTTCTCCACCCAGCTGTTTCCCCAGAGCCAGTAGGCTGGCAAGTCGACGGCTGTTTCCTGGCTACAGCTGCGCACTGGGCACGCCCCACGTCCACCATACAACTGAGTACCACACCTACATGTGCCTGAGGCAATCTGCAAAAAGTTGACTCGGCTCTATCAAAATAATTAGTTTCAAATTACTGCCAACCCTAAAAATGTCTCATATTATATTGAGTGTAATTAATATCGTTATTCCCACCCTGTCCTTGCCTTGCGACTGTACTAATGTACCACGTCACGTTATCACATTCACTTCACATTGAATTTAGGAAATCCGGTACTGTTACGTAGTATTGAAGAAACAAGTCTGAACCCACTGAAAAAAGTCTTGTGGGGGTTATGCCCCCAAAAGAAAAGCTATTTTTAGTAGTAACATTTCAATGTCACAGACCGTTTGTCGTGTGCCGCATTCTGAGCACGCGTCGTTGTATTGTCGTTGAGCTAACATAGCATTCAACTGCCCAACATCACGTTTGCAACCGTAATAATATGCGTGTTACGCGGACGTTTGTTGAATACTGAGCACTTTACGTGTAGCCCAAACACTACGTATATTTTGTCTGTAATAATATTAGAGTTACAGTATGTTTTACGTTACTTTTATTTGTGAATGTCTGTCTGTAAAGCAAAACAAGTTGAAAGGAAATCAGGAAAAAATGTAATTTTTAAATATGTAATAAAATAATTTATTCTTTGTTAAATACATTAGCTTTATTGGTAACAAAATTGAACATGTTTAACTCACTCTTCAAAAAGTTCAAACCGGAAGACTACTATTGTTTGCTGAAGTATAACCATTTTCGTTAAAATAAGAAGTATAAGAGATTATATTATCAATTTCGTAATTCAACTCTAGATTAGGAATATCCAAAATTGTCACTTTCTTTCCGTTATAAACAACGTTAAAGTATCCCAAGTCGGTCAAATATTTTATAAACAAATCAGCGTCTTTTTCATTTATTTGAGCCGAAGACGTCGAGTTTACGATCGCCTTTAATTTGTTAAGATGTCCAATTTTAAGTCTATGCGTCGCCCTGATCTCCACCGTCGTATCCAACAATTTCTCAATCTTCTTCTTCACTTCCGTCTGGGAAAAGACGTGTTCGACGCCTTCAATGTCAATCGACTTCGCCCAAAACCTCTCTATTTTGTTGGTTTGTAAGAACTTCAACACGGAATAAGGGTTGAACACCCTCAAGTTGCCCATCTGCACGGAGTACCCACCGTACCACTTTTGCAAATCACCGAGCACATGCAACTTCATCTCCTTTCTCAACAGAGTTTCCACTTCCTCTTCCATGAACCCGTAGTAGTTCAAGAACCT
This sequence comes from Nephotettix cincticeps, assembly GCA_023375725.1. NCBI lineage: Eukaryota > Metazoa > Arthropoda > Insecta > Hemiptera > Cicadellidae > Nephotettix > Nephotettix cincticeps. Next base: position 18,002,847 of record CM041789.1, on the reverse strand, counting down.
CGCGTCCTCCATGAATGTGACGTACCGGATGTTGGTGTCTTTGACGGAGATCACGTCTCCCAGGGTCAAACACGAATTGATCAAAGCTCTATCGACGTTCGCATTGGCTTTCAATACTTCTGCGTTGAAGCTACGGATAAACTCCAAAATTTGGTCCAAATCCGAGCTAGATTCCAGCAAAGCATTTCTCACTGGGGTGTCGTATTCGTCAATTAATATTACACACTTCGTGTAGTTGAAATGCACGAATAGCAGTTTCGACAAGAACATCATACTTTTTCGGATATCGGTTTCTTGCAAATCTGTAATAATCGTTTTATTGTAGTAGCCTTCCCTCTTCCCAGAATCCCTCTTCGTCAAGACGCTACTTTTCAGAAGATACCTGCGAGAGTCGAACTCTGCTGCAATCATTGATTTAAACCCACTCATAAATGTGCCAAAACTGGAGTAATTGAGACCCCCATAGTTCAAAAATATGACCGGGTATTTTCCGAAATGTTTTTGGAAGAACACAGAATCTTGGAAGATGGTGAGGTTGTTTTCCGCAAATATTTTGTAATTTTCGGACGAGTCTCTGTCAGTTAAGTTACCGTATTCGTCCACTACAGCTTCAGAAAACATCTTAATCATATTCATGTTCACAGATTTTCCGAACCGTCTGGGAGCTGTAACTAATATTCTGTTGTTGGACTTGTACTTGAAGAACTCCTTTATTAAGAGAGTCTTGTCGACGAAATTGGGTGAATTTACGATAGAAGCAAAGTTAGAGCTTTCTGTATTCGTCTGTAATCAAAGCACACATATTCAAAAATAACTCTGAACAACCGATTAAACAATTTAGACGATAAGAAAATGAAGTCACTTTTCAGATTCCAAATCATTATAAGGCACAACGATATTAAATAAATATTCTACTCTCACAAACTCAGAATGCGATACAATTTGAGTAAAATAATGGTAAAGAATTTTAGGTTTACTTACATTTGTCGACGTGGCATTCACTTTAAGTAGAACAAAAACAAATATACAAAAAACATAAAGCCTAGCGTTCTCCATCTGCATGTATAAAAGTGTACAAGAGTTTATGGCGATGTCAAATAATCTTATCGCCATCTAACTGTTTAACACGACTATAAATCACTGCATCTGCATTGTATTTTCCTATAAATATATCACAATGGCTGTTAAAGGGCGGCGGTAAACCGAAATACAGTGTAGTTTGGGTACCTCTAAAAATTCAATATTTCTGTTTTCTTTCAGCTTAAATTACTAGCCCCTATACTAAACGATAAGATTTCGCTTAAAATAAAAATTGCAACACAATTCTTAAAAATATCTCGTTTTAAAACCCAAAAGTACTTGTTTTGACCTTGCTGAATGCGAAAATAGCTTCTTCACCTTTGATCTAAATTTGATAAATAGAAACACTACTTGGTTTCCAATCCCGTGGTCGTCTCTATACCTTTAACTCATCGTATCCACCAGTCACCTTAAAGAGTATTTTAGGCTAGTATTTTGAACTTGTCAAGTTATATTCGTCATAAGCAATCTCCCATGCTCTGCTGTGCGTGAGTTTGATGCGACTAAAAATATATTTGTAGAATGTTTTTCGCTGACTCCCAAAAACTACTCGCGGACCCCACTTAGAGAAACTCTGTCCTAATTAACTACAGCAGCTTCCAATAACCATAGCAAAATTGTGTACTACTTGCTCAGGATCGAACTAGTGAACTCCAGATCATGAAAAGGACACCGAAACTACTGAAACAAACTTTCCGGAGTCTCCAGTTTCTAAGTCGCAATACTCTAATGAACAAGAGCATCTTGGAATATCTAACAAAGTTGTATCTAACGTGCTCAGGTTCGAACCAGTGAACTCCAGATCAGACAGCGGACTAACAACTGAGCCAGGCCCGCCGCGGGCTAGGGTTCGACCCAGAGCCGGCTGTATATGGCATGGCCGGTCCCGTTATCCACTTGGCATGCTCGCGCCGTCTCTGGACCGCTATCACTAAACACCGCCATGTGTGGACGTCGCGTCGAACACTCTATCAAGCGGCAATGCGGTTCGCCTACCTAGGAAGCGCTAAAAATACCTACAGCAAATACCGACAATCACGGTCTTATTACCTTTTTGAAATGCCGACCTACCCAGGTAGGTATGTAAAGCCAAGTGTGAATGAGAAATGAGTGTAGGATGATTGATGCGCGATCTTTTATCTTGTTACTGACTGAGAATGATGTGTTCCTTAGATAGGACTGTTAATTAATATCCCAAGAGCCGATGGCATCTAAGGGACCTACAGTTCAACATGAGATCCGAACCACAATTTTACCTCTTAATTACGAACTGGTATAATTTTGAGAATAATATTTGTGGATGAACGTAGTATTAAAAAGTGCGGACGTTAATCCACGCCAAAGAACATCCGTAATCGATTATATCAATAAATTATACAAGATCAAGACTTTTAACTGAAATGACAATCTACTCAGGTAGGTATTTTAAGCCAAGTGTGAATGACAAGTGAATGTAAGATGATTGTGGCGCGATTTTGTAGTCTTGTTCAGTACTACTTGTTTAGTATCTGTAGCCTTAGTCAGTACTAAGGCTGACATGTTCCTTAGACAGGACTGTTAATTAATATCCCAATAATTAATGGCATATCTAAGGGACCTACTTTTTAACGTGGAGTCCGAACCACTGCCTCTGAATTACGAACTGGCCTTTGCGGATTAACGTAATATCCATTAGGACGTTAATCCACACAAGAGAACACAATACCCACCGATCATCGCTCACAACTATCCACAATTCGTAACCTCCAGTACAGTAGCTGGATTACAGGACACGCCACGGTCCCAGTCACTGACTAAGGTTAGTTAGTAATCGACCAAGACTGACCGGACTGTTATGGACCTACAGTTTATCGTGGGATCCGAACCCAAAATGTTGCCTCTGTATTACGAACTTGTTTAGTTATGAGGATGTCAATTACCGCAACATTCTTTTGCTTGATGCAAGGCTAATTTAGAATGTCATAGAACATTATAATGTTACCGTAACACACCGACGCTTGTTACAAGGCTATTTTAGAATGTTGGACATCCTCGGTGAACGACTGCAGCGACGCCGACAACCTTCACATTCCCGACACAGAGTAAGTAACCGGTTGGCATTGGTTCTTGCTGCTTACTCTGTGCCTGATACCGTTAGCCACTCAGACAGGCCCGAACGCGCCCAAGGACGGGGTTGTCGAGGTTACAGTAGCAAACAGTGCATATTAACATCAAAGGTTCTGTTCGCACGTCAAAATGTACATACTGATCCTCGTTTTAGGTTAGGTTCTTTGTATAGTCAACCAGAGACTCTCAGCCATTTCGGAAAACGATTAACCTTTACTGTTCCTGGATATTGTTTTTTTCTAAAAAAAACGTTTTATAAGAAATAGTAACGAAATTTTGAACGGACGTTTACAGTAACGGCGCACGTCTGACGTGCGAATAGTCTCTACTTTGAAATATGTGGCATGGTAAAATAAAGTCCGTCGTGAGGAAGGAGTAATAATTTACTAATAGATTAAAACGGCTCTATGCATCGCAAAAGGAAGATTTTATGGTGGGTGTAGAATTCCTTTCCTAATCCAACAAGACACGAGATTTTAATCATTTCACTGAAAAGTCTGCTTTACTGGCAAGATAATTCGTTTTAGTCCCCTAGGGACACTCAATTTTTGAAATCATTATTGTCTACAAGATAGTCGTATGAAGGATATTGAGGTGTCAAATTCAAGATAAAGTTGTTATCTAGGTAATTTCATTATTTTTTCTTCAGAAATAAATATATATGACCACGCAATTATTCCAATAAATAACGAGTAATTATCTTTTTTAATAAAAGCAGAAAATGTAATACCCTAGACAACCTGTTTACCTTTAATTTGGCACCTTAACTAACTTTACCACGACTACCAAAAAAATCATATAGCCATTGATCACAATGACACACAACAAATATATTTAGTAGATATAGGCAATGTGATTTTGCTAATTGACTGTTATAATCTACATACCTGTTATCATAACTGGACAATTTTCCGATGTTACAGTTACGATTACGATCGGCTAACGCCGTATGTAATCTATAATCTACGCCATAATTTTTCCATAATTCATGATTTTTAACGGCGAATCATTTAATAAATCTAAATCCAATATCTAGTTCTTATTATTTTTTTAACTGATGTACTTATCATTAATGTAGTTAATATAAACCTTTATTACAGAGGTATGCTTAAAAATAAGTATTGTTGGATTAAAAGGGTTTGGCAGTAATGGATTATCCAGTTAAACTGACTTACTAGGTCAGTGAATATTATTTGTTGAGCAACATAAACTTATGTTTGCTCAGTTGACAGAACACTCGATGTAGTTTGTTTAGTGTGCAGTATTTTACGAAATATTCAATCAATATTTTTATCTTACACATAAGAAAATCCTTAAATTTTGGAATCGTGAAACCAGAAAGGAAAAGTTTTTTTGAATGTCTGGTTGCTTATAGTTATTCACAAGCCACTTACTCTGGTGAAATGGCCAAATCAGTGAAAAGTGCAAAATCAGGCTACGGTACAACCGATTTATACGTGCCAAATCTAAAGTGCTTGTATATAATGAAAGGAATAATGGAAAAAGGAACACTTCCAGTTCCAGTTCTTCCAATAATATTTCACTTGACTCGCTTACAAATTCCAGTATAAGATTTCGCGTAATTTCTTGTATGTCATCATAAGATAACACTGAAGATGCACTCTCTGCCATATTGCACATTTAACTGGCTCGCTCACAACCCACGTCGTGTGGACAGGATCATAGGCAGGTCCCCGGGACAGTACTTTTACTTTACTTTACTTTTACTTTTAACTGAAATGGCGACCTACCCAGGTAGGTATTTTAAGCCAAGTATGAATGAGGAATGAATGTAGAATGATTGTGGCGCGATCTTGTAGTCTTGTTACTGACTAAGGCTGACATGCTCCTTAGACAGGACTGTTAATTAATACAGCCGATGGAAACTAATGGACCTACAGTTTAACGTGGAATCCGAACCACGACCTCTGAATTAAATCTGAATTAAGTAACCTGCCTCAGGTTACCTGCTCAGGTAACCTGCCTGCCTACTGGCCTCGTGTAAACGCGGCTTTCGGTTGGTCGATTTCGGCAAGGCTTTAGCCCCATTAAAAATATTTGTATTTACTTCCCTGTGGGAATTAGGTTAGATCATGGATATGTCTAAAGGTAATGTTTTCACTTCATCCAAACAGCTGTTCTTGTTCATTTATATTACAAATTCAATACAATAACTCTGGTAGTTTCTATGGAAACCTGTTACATGTTTTCCACCTTAAAAATCACCCCCCCCCCAGAGCTAAGACATATCCATGTCAATTCTACAAATTAATAGATTTCACAATATTAACGTAAATTGTTTGAATTCTCTCTACACTGGATTGTTGTGAGTGGCAAAGTGTAGGCCAACGAGCTCAGAAGAGTAAGTAATTCTGTGCTCGATGGACTAGTCACGCTTGGTTTCTTTACGTTGACTATTTCCTTTTAATTGTTTGTTGTAAAAAGATAATAGCATGGAGAAAGAAAAATATAGGTTTTCTATTCCGAATGTCTAGGACGTAGGTGGATGAAATGTCAATGTAGAATGTTTTATCGCGAAAATTACACATGTTGACTTGGATATGTCTTAACTTTGGGGGTGTTGTCAATTGGCGAAACCAAAATTTGAAACAGTGACGTCATTTGGTTAAATAAGAACAACTGTTTAGATGAACTGGAACCATTAAATTGGCTCATCAGGAAATACTCAAAATTATCAATTGAAAACAAAATTTTAGTGTATAAAACTACAAAGACAAATGGTGACAGGGTTCCTAGCTGTATTTTCCACCCTCAGAATATTTTCCAAACTCAGTCAAATTATCTATACATAATTGTCTACCTCTTAAAAATTATAAGTTATGAATTTTCAGCCTATAAACAGCAATTTAATAGCCCATTCCCCAACTCCTGCATCTAACAGCTATCCTTCCATTTCTTAAGATATCATCAGATCTCATACTTCAAATATGTCATTTAATTATTTTTATTTAAATTGTAACAAAACAAGTAAATATGTTACCAGTATCTAGTAGTAGTGAGACATGTTTTGAAATGCTAATAAGGCGTTGATTACCAAAAATTCTGAATGCTTTTATCTACATTTATAAATAAAACATTTAAATTCAATCAAATTATTAACTATTTAAAATATTAGTGTTTTTGTGTAATAGGAAACGAATTTTTTGGCTGAATCCATAGACAATAGATAATTTATTGGGGGTTTTGTTTTTTCATAAGTGCTAATTTCCATGATAAACTACTTGTAAACAAAAATGAACTAATTGTCGGTGTAAAAACTTGATAGTCCAATCCACTCAACACTCATAGCTAAATATACTAGGGACTACTAGAATAAAGTCGTCTCAAAGAATTTTTACTAGGTATGTAAACAAAGTGTAAAATCAACCACAATACCTATAATGTCTCCATTCCCAATTTGAAATAAATGGTAGGTACTTACCAAAGTTTAATTTATGATTTATCCTGTGAACAACTTTACTGACACAGCACTATATTTGAATCACTTCAAACTAAACATTCACGTGGACTAACTTTTGAAAGAGTTTACTGACGGGATTATGGGAAAAGATTCTTAAAGCTTGAAAATATGAGATAATTTTTAGTCAACCATTAAGCAATTTAAAAAATCTCAACACATGTCAAGTTTATATTGAAATAACCACGGCAATACTTAACCCTAACAACCACACCACCGCCAAAACGTTAACTAAACTGACGGATAAGAACAAGGAGCGGCTGCCGATCTGCACTGTCAGTTGGGTTCCAGAGCGCCAACCTGGAAAAATAAAATTATTTTACGATTACGATGAGACAAGTAATATATAATGGTATACGTATTATTTAAGCCATGTTTAAATAGAATACTATCGTAGTCTGAACTATAATCGTCCCCATGATTGAAAAATATCGTGACAATTATTTTTAATTGCTTTATTATAATCAGTGGTATGAACTGATTTAGAGTGCGTAGACGTCACATTTGCAGTTCTAATTTATACACGATGTGTAAATAGGTTAAAATTGTCAATAGAGGAAATTGAAAACTATAATATCCCTGTAAATACTTGGTTGATGGGAACTTTCGTATTATACTGACCACACAGATATAAAGGAAAAATACAATTAATATAAAAAAACAAATAACAAACTTGAAAGACTGTTCGTTTGTCTGCGCCGCCCAAAACTTAGCGAAGTCGGCCAAAAGTGTGTGGAACGAATTTCAGACTTCAGCCCCCGCTGCCGACCCCCACATGTATTCTGCCAGATAGGATACTAGATGGTGTTGGACTGTACTTTGTTATCTCTCATTCCTCCATTTCGAAGAACGCTCTCATTCTCTCAAATGGTTTATTCATTTTATAATGAATAAGCGTATATTTCAATCATACGTACGAGTATCAATGTATTTTCCTTCATCACCGCTCTCCGGAGTTACGGCTATTGTTAATATAAATTTATTCATATTATAATAATATCACTAAACTTACATAACTTGAACTTTTAGTAGAACTTAGCAGTTAGCAGTTCTGCACTCACTCAACATCGCCGAATACAGGTGTGGTCGGTATCAATACGAAAGTACTTATGTTTGAAGTACGTTTGAATGTTTGAATATAAACGTTTGAAACGAATTTTTCTGGCCTTAAATTGGATTGTTACAGAAACTCTTTGATACTAGGGATACCCAGTTTATAAAATGTCCTCTATTCATAAGTTAAAATAGCAATAATAATATAAAGAAAGCGAAACTCGATTCCTCTATTTAGTATAACTGTTTTTATTTGGATATATTAGTTGGTATTTCATTTTTAAGATCTATGGTGAAAGTCCATTATAACATGATAATATACACTAAGTTCATTATGAAAAACATATTTTAGGTGGAATTCATCATTACTGCATAAAATAAAAAATGCATAGTTAATTATTTTATACTCGAACAACAAAGTACACTTTGAAATATACTGTGTAAAATGTGCAATTACTATACTAAACACTACCACTAATAAGTTATCACTTTGTACATTATTAGTCTTAACACTAAAGGTTTCTTTGCGATGACACAGCCGAATTGCTCCAATAAAATCATTTAAAAAGGTTTTACATTGTAGTCTTATACCTCTTGGGTATCATGAAAAATATTCAGCTTTCTTTGCATAACATAACTTGTTCTGCCCTAAGCAAGCGCCTAACCTAAAAGTGTTAAACCCTATCCCAACAAAAGCACAATACTATTTTCATTAAAATATTGTATTATTTTTGTTTTGTTACTTCTAAAAAACTAAGCATGTCTATAACCAAGTAAGCGCTTTCTGCTCCTATGCACTGAGTGGTTGAACCGGCTAACGAGCTACGCTGACGAGCGTAACGTTCTAGCCATTCGGAAGTTCTAGGGTTTTAATACCGACCATGAGCAATCCCAATTTGGCTTGCAAATGTTTGGTATAGCGGAGAGGAGGGCCCACCTTAAATAAACGGTGGCCGGCTTGGGTGGAAGTTGACGGCATTTGTAGGCTTATTGGGATTGCAGTGGACACCTATTTTGCATTTTTGGTTAGTGGTTATAAGGGGGGGCATGTTTTATGCTTTTTTTTTGTTTAAACTTTAACTTCAACTTACTTTAATTTAACTTAAACTTTAACTGTTTTGTTTTAACTTCAAGAAGATATTAGTAATTATTTTTATGTTACAGTTAAGAGTAAAAAGCTTGCCTCTTCTAGGGTTAAGGAATCTTATTCTGTGAATTATATTTGTGTGTAGGCCTAACTTACATATTTCAGCTTAATTACCTATATTGTATATGTAAATGTAATATGAATTGTTATTCAATTCATTAAAAGATTCGGTCTTGATTAGCTGTGGACCACAAGGACGACAGCTGCATGTGAAGAGTTGGGTTTGCCATTCCCTCTATTCCGCCAAGGCCTACAGTCAAGCGGAGTCCTTTTGAATCGGAAATCCTTGTCCAATCTAGCAATTTGGGAACCAAGGACGTTTAAGGTATTTGATCAAGTTTGTGAACTCTCTCTTCATTAAAATCAGTGCTTAATTAGAAGAATGTGTAATTCTGTTTTAACCATTCTAGGCTAAACTCATTTTACATTAGACAATAACTATATAACATGACATGAAATTCCTATATAACGTTAGGTACTGTAGCTGTATAAAGTAAAAATGATTAGGCTTACCCTGATGTAACTTGATATTGTGCAAGGCTCCAGAATTAGGCCTATAGAATTTTTCAGCAAGAAAAGGAAATTGAACAGTTGTTGTCAGCTTATACTTATAGTTATACTTTATACTTTTAACTGAAATAAGGACCTACCCAGGTAGGTATTTTAAGCCAAGTATGAATGAGGAATGAATGTAGGATGATTGTGGCGCGATCTTGTAGTCTTGTTACTGACTAAGGCTGACATGTTCCTTAGAAAGGACTGTTAATTAATAGCCCAACAGCCAATGGCAACTAATGGAAACCACATTAAACCTACAGTTTAATGTGGAATCCCAACAACGGCCTCTGAATTACGAATTGGTCTAATTATGAGTATGGTCTTTGTGGATTAACGTTGTATTCAGTAGTGCGGACGTTAATCCACACAAGAGAACACTACATCCACCGACCATCTCTCACAACTATCCACAATTCCAGCTGATTGTGTTGGAACATAACACTCCACTTTTTGAAAATTTAACTCAAGATCAAAAATAGTATAAAAAGCTTGTAAATGAGAAACACAAATTATAATTAGTTTTTTCAAGCCTGTTGTAGGTGAAAACATTTTTTTACTGATTACATCTGTAAATATAGTTTCTTAATTACCTTAACCTTCCAGTTCAAGATGAGTTTTATAAGAAAATCATTCATCACATGTATTTGTCTGCAGGCATTGACAGACTTTTCTTGGAAAAGAGGGGAAGAAGAAGGATTGAATGGATTGAGTTCCCTACCCTCAGATGCACCAGAACACGTAGTTACCAGAGATATGTTGAAGAAGAAGAAGTAGTTTGTAAATACGAACAATGATTAGTTGTCTGTACTTTATAGTTTTTTGTATTAAATTACCTATTTGTTGATACATAATAATTTCTTAGCTTCTATTCAATTACCTTGTAGTATTTACAGAACCTGTCTTAGTTTTAATTACAGCATTAAGAGAAAATTGAAGATATAGCTCATATATCAGTAATTGCTAAAGGAGTTTTTAATAGGTCCAATAACCTTTTGCTGCATTTACTTTAAAGTGTACTAATAAAAAACTCCTTGTTGGTAAACTATGGATTTGAACATTGCCAAAATCTTGTAAAAACAGTTATAACACAACTGAGGTCCCACTCCCTCTCCTTTTGGATCGAAGCTATCAACAAACGTTGTGAGTAGAAGACCTACTACGGCCACTGAGTCGCTGAAATACAGCCCTCTACGGAGTTAAGTTAGGCTGGTTATTGATAATATAAAAAATGATGAGATGAAAAATGAAAAAATGAGATGAAAATATCAATAACCATTCTATCTTAACTCCGCAGAGTGCTGTATGTCATTAATATCCCGTTTAATGTGTATAAGTCACCGACATACAGATCGGAGTTAAATTAGGTTGTTAATTGATATTTTTATCTCATTAGTAATATTTTATATCAATAACTAACCTAACATAAAATATAAATCGTATTGGTGAATAAATGGAATTCTTAGGTAAAAAGCTGGTGGTGGTGAATTAACGGAAAAGGTCTGTATTACCCTTAAGTATTTTTGAATCCTTAGTCAAGAAATTAAATCTAGTTTTCTGTATATTTCTAACATGATTAATGTATTCAAAAACAGGATAATTGTAACCTTAGCAATGCTCGTTTTCCCTATATCAGCAATCTTATTTAGTACAGCCGAGTTTGATTTTGACATGTAGCAGACCGTTGCCTAAACACCACTATAAACACTATTATTGTGACTATCTTTACATTTTCATTTAATTACTAAAATAAGATGGCAGTAGGAATGAGGGAGAAAATGAAAAGTCAAAATTCTCGGTATAAGTCGGTCCCTTATCGGGCCATTTACTGGGGCACACAGCTGCGTGCTGACTCACATAGCGTGCTCTCCCGAAAACTTAGAAAACACAAACACACGGTCTCAAACATGGATGCCGGTTGTGTCTAACAGGTTCACTAAGAGAATGAAGAAAACATCAACAGCCCTTTGAGTTTTTAGAAATTTTGAGGGAATAGAAAGCCCCAGCAAAGCTTACAACTTACTTATTTGCTTCTCTTTGCTGTTATGCCTTTCTGGCTAGTATGTTTGTAAAGCTTCTGAATAAAATATTTTCAGCCACCGGAAAAAGAATTGTAGATTAACAGTCTACCTAACCATCAAGGAAGAGGTCTACCCTGAAAAATCCAAATCTAGGCTAAGGATGAAATCAAATCTAAACAAGCATAACGGAACAGTCTTCAAATTCAATTGAAAGAATTCACCTTAAATCAGTTCAGAAAATAATTTTGAGGCTATCCAAGAATCCTCTAGGATACCCATTCCAGATGAACATGAAATGATATACTTCTTCCTTAATGGTTAGGTTAGGTTCAGTAATGGTTCAGTCCTCAGGACTTAGAAAGAAAGCTTGTTATTCAGGGCAGCTAAGGACTAACCAATTACTTTTTAATGGACTCAATTATCACTGAACTAACAGATGAGCCAGAGAACCATGTTTAACTTTGAGACTTTTAAATCGCTCTTCCAGGAGTGAAAGTTAAATTAAAATACAAATGTTAGATATTTATTTATGAAAAAGGTTCTCGTTTTAAAATTTTTGATAAAGAACTGAACATTTCTACGGACACAACAGGAAACCATGTATCGAAATTAAATGCTGTCAGTAGTACCAACAAAATTGCACAAACATTAAAATTAACATCAATTTGGTACCGTGACTCTAACACTATGGTAGATAGCTATGTACAATAGACACACATTCGCTGGCTTACGCAAACGGTTACTACTGAGTTTAAATTCTATCAGTTAGTGGAATAGTAACGAAACATTTACATTTATTCAACTGATAATCATTTAAGGCATCAAACCCAATCTTTGGTCTTCTTACTCAAACTGATAAAACGTTACAACATTGTGTAGGCCTATATTATGAATAAATTGTTTAAACCAAACTTTTTTGTAAGCCAGCATTAAAACAAGTGACTTAAATTCTCTAACAAAATACTTAGCTTTTGATTTAGCCCTTTCTGGCAACACTTTGGAATATAGATGAATTTCGAATGTACTGTATGGAATGAATGGTATTTTACGTTTATGAAATAAAATAACATATCTTATAAAGATAATGTCGGAAAATATCCTTGTTTCTAAATACATTTTCTGTCCTGATTTAGGTACATAAATCTGAAGCGGATACTATCTCAGGATAAAAGTATTTTCAATGTCATATTAATGTCACATTAAGCATATTCTTTGCAGGTACTTTTTTCAACAGAAAAATATTATCTGTACACTTAAATGTAATAAGTTATTATAAATAATGGTGACGTAAATTTAGTCATAAACCAAAACAGTTTGTTTCTCTTTCTACAGAATTATAACACTGTACAAAATAATTATTAATAAATTAATTTCATAAATAAAATCTGTTTAGTGCATTAAGACCAATAACAAATCATAGACTTAAGAAATAATCAATACAAACTCTTAATAGTTTAATATCATATTTTGTATCAAACAAAAATTAGAACGGTAATCAAAGTAAACAAGTTTATAAACAAATTACTATATACACTTTTTTGCACAGTAAAAAAGGTCCAATTTAGTAATATGCATAATACTATTTTCACTTAAAAGAAACAAAATAACATTTCTTGCAAAGAAAACTAAATTTCATGATTTTTTAAATAGTCATACTGAGGATTTTTCAAACTTAACAAGATAGTTAACATACACTAGTTGTTTAAAAAATCTTTTTCAGCATAAACATTGTTAGGAACATTTTTTTCGGTTGTAGAATTTTAGTATAAAAATAAAAAAATGTATAGTAAGCCATAATCAGAATTTTATTTTTGTTTCTCTTAGGCCTGAAGTGTATACTTGGGTAACAGTATGTTAAGAAAATGGTTAAATTAAAAAAGTGAAAATAACACTAATTTATGGACTTACTGTACTGACCAAAAACGTTATCTCCCTAGAATTCTCTGAAGCTATAGTCATATAGCTATCAATGGACGTAAAAAATTGTAAAGTTAAAGTGCCAAACATTGATCATGGGGAGTTTACAGTTTTAAACATGTTTATTTGGAAACCAAAAGTGTAAATTATATTCTTCAATAATATTGGTGAGGAATTTGAACTTTAGGTCAAGAGGTCTTGTCTGTCTTACTGGTGAATTATTTGTTTTAGGCCTATAAGAACAACGTTAATTAATTTTCCGACAGCTTTTCTGGTTACAAAATAGTAGCAAAAGATGGTAAAAGATTTTTTTATCGTCTAGAAAAGTACAATCACCACGTAATTGTACCCAATAATTACTAAGTAATTATATTTATGGTAAAAAAGAATTAAATATAACTCCCTCCACAACCACTTGACCTTTAATTTGACATCTCAAACATCTTTTTATGACTAGCGAATAGTCAATAATGATATTTCAAAATTAAAACTGTTCTAAAATCCATTGGACTAAAATCCAACATGGCGCAAGTACTGCAGTCTATTAAGTGTTCCATTATTGGTTCTTCTGTGTTCTTTTGATTTTTTTAAGGCAGAAGGGAATTTGGTTTCAGTTAATCAACATTTTACAAATCTAAATGAATTATATGTAACAGGATTAGAATATTTAAAGACTTTAACTTTATAATTAGACCCTAGATAACATGCCAGACGGTAAGCGTTAATTCAGTATGTATTCAGTATGCATGTTAAGTTTTCAGATGTTTCAGAGTTTCTAGTTATTTTACAGACAGTTTTAGGCCTTTATAGATAGTTTTTCATAAATTCGTAAAAAAAATATTTATCAAAAGCTCTTATTCTGTAGAAGCACTTTTGTGGTCTAAAAACTCTCTTAGTAATATTGCGTACAAGGACCACCTTTTAAGAAGGAACAGTTTTTGACAGTACAAAAGGTAAAGAACCTTTACCTTTTTATTTTCAGAAAAATCTGATGGATAAGGAATACACACAATCCATTATAAATCTTATGAGAATACTTAAGTACAATGTCCCAATTTAAAGTAAGGAACATAAAAACTGTAAAATAAGGATCAAACATTTTTAGCCATGACTTATAAATGATTTGTAACAATATAATAGTTGTAGAAAGGAAGAATAATGTGCATAGGACCCTGATATAATTTAGCTAAGTATATAAATTTAATGTTACGGTACACTACCATGAAATATTTTTCTTAAAAATGGCCCTCGCACTATCTTATTAAGAATTTTAGTTTATCAATCGAAATAAGTGTCTTAGTAATCCTGAGAGAGGACCTACAAACTGGTTCATATTCACGAGATTCAATGTCTACTTATTTATTATTAAAGGGGATTTTTTATAGTAGTAGACATCTCATTTGACCGTAAATACAACTATAAATTCACAACAATAACAAATTGTTGGTAGCAAATACTAAGTAGAAATTTCAATTTAATTCTATGATTAAAGCATTTTTAACTTTTAATCTTAATTTAAAAGGTTTTATTTCAACTTCTTAAAAATATCATAATTAATTTAATCCTTAGCATACAAACACAGCCAACAATTGGTTATTGCATAAAACAAAACTAATTTTAAAATATAATTTTCTAGACATGTTGAGCAATATTTAAGTTAAACTAACATTAGTGCAATAATCAATTTTACATTTGAGAAGATCTTCATTTAAACCGTTATTAAAATAAAAACTCTAAGATGTAACTATTTAAAAAATAAATAAAATGCAGAATTCACTGTGCAAGTCCGATATTTTTCTAATCTACTACTGATATCCCAAAATATATCGTAATCTGGAATACATATAAATATATTATCTTCATTTATCAACAAACATATAAAATATTTTCTTAAAATATATTTCGATATATTAAAATTCAACTAGATTTAAAACGACGACGGATGGAAGATTTTAGTTTGGTTTCAAAATGTCCAAGCACACCAACACTAGGCACCAACTTGAACCCACCTGGAACAGGAAACAGATGCAATGAACAGGAAGCAGGGTGTGCTAATGTTATCATTACAGTACTAAAAAATACTCAATTTGGATAATAATTACCATGGATGAGTTATAGTTTATAAATAAATTTCATACTTAGTGAATGGATGGATTACATGGAAAGGGTTTCGTACCTTGGTTGGTATAGACATATTATAAACTATGAAATTTTAATAAAATTTAATAAACTATAATTTATATCCAGTATTATGTACCTCCAACCTAAGTGGTGTTTGTGTTACTACGGATCAACCCAACAGACCGTTTTACATCCTTTAGGCCGAATGGAAAGACACAAACTCATCTTCTGCTTTACAATACATGGGAAGTTCCTTGTAGTCCATGGTGATAGTAGTAAAAGTCGTGAATTTGCCTAGTGTAGTACAGTCTTTGAGGACTGGGACATTGGCATGTTCTGTAATCTAGCTACTTGGATGTCACAATCGAATTATGGATAGTTAAATGAGCGGTGTCCTGTGAATGGTATATTCCCTAGTGTGGATTACCACCCACACTATTGAAAACTACATTCATCTGCAAAGATCATCCTCATAATTAGACCAGTTAGTAATTCATAGACAAAAATGGTTAAGAATTTTAATTAATAGCCCATCAGCCAATGACAAATAAGGGACCTACAGTTTAGTGTGGAATCTGAACCACAGCCTCTGAATTACAAATTGGTCTAACTACGAGGATGGTCTTAACAGATTAACGTAGTATTCAATAGTGCAGATGTTAATCCACACAAGAGAAAAGTACACCAACCGACCATCGATCACAACTATCCACAATTCGTGACCTCAAAGTTGCTGGATTAGAGGACGTTGCCACCGTCTCAGTCAATCTGGAATTTTGTTCAAAAGATTCTCTGGAGTCTTTAATCTCTTACAGATAGTAATATATTTTAATTTTTTTATATTTACCTGTAGTCCAGGCAAAGATTTCCCTGCTTTGTACATTGTAAGGGAAGACTAGCGTTCATCCTCCCTCCACCTAGAAAATATTTACATTACAATAAACTACGAGAAAACAATCTTAAACTCTTTCATTTACGGAATTTAAAATTGACGAACCTTATAAACAAAATGCAAAAGGAATTAGTTCGTTTTAAACTGGCGACTTGACGCAAAAATGGCTACAAATGCTTTAGTATCAATGACCAAATTTGCTAAGTACGAGGAGGGTACATATACGACTTGATTTCTCTTCCACTGTTAGGTGTGTTGAGTTTCACCCACACACAGTCTGACATCCAAAGAATAATTTTCTGGAATCCTATCCTACAGTAAAAAATAAAAACTTCCCTGTGGGAAATAGGTTAGAAAATGAATATGTCTAAAGGAAATATTTTCAGTTTTTCTAATCAGCTGTTCTTATTCTTATATTTTAAAAATTCAATGAAATAGCTCCAGTAGTTTCTACGGAAACCTGTTTCAAATTTTCATCTTACAAATTGCCAACACCCCCTCAGAGCTAAGACATATCCATCCATGTAACAATAGGGATAAAATCTATCAGGTAAGCACAGTACTGATAATGAGATGAATTAATGTCAAAGACAACAATACCTGCATTTTTGTGTAGTTATCAGACTGAATAATAGGTAGATAGTTTATAATTTTTAGGCAGTAATTATACTAATCACAACTTCCAAATGTTCATCATCAATAATTGTCCGAAGTAAATTGACAATGACTCAATGTTTGGATGTATGAATCATTTTATAAATTATTTCAACCAATCTGGTAAAACTTGAAAAGAAATTACTCATGTACTGAAAAAAAGAGAGTTATCAAAATATTGGAATTTTCTGATTAAAATAAAATACCCACCTATATTTACACATGGTTGTGACACTTGAATCAACTACTTGGCACTTCTTGAATGTGGCGATAAATTCTGTAACAGGAAAATAAAATTAGTCACTCAAGTACCTGTTAATCTTTTGAGATAATTTTAAAAATTACTTGGAGATCATGAATTGTGGATAGTTACAATCGATGGTCCGTGGATGTCTTAATCCCTGGTGTGGATTAACATCCCCACTACTGAATAGTACATTCATCGGCAAAGACCTGCCTCATTATTCGAATAGTTTGTAATTAACAGACAAAATTGTGGTTTGGGTTAAACTGTAGGTCCTTTAGATGCCATTGGCAGTCAGAAGAAAAATATTTCAGCCTTAGTAACAAACAACAACAAGACTACGAGATAGTAGATTTGTAGTTTGAGAGTTTTTTATTTATTTTAACTGAAAAAAATTCTTTTTTACTTTTTACTGTGAAACTAGTTATTTTTAGTTATGCATATAATTAAAGGTTGGAAAAGTGGTTTTAAAAAGTGGCATAGTATAATTTGTTCAAAATTTGCGAAATATAAATCGTTAACAAGGCGCTCACCCCTCGATCATCCGCTTAACACATGTAACCTTGACCAACGGCGGGTTGAAAAAACCGGCCTGAGTAGGATGCTATTTTACAAAAGTAATAAAATAATAAAAATAATATTTATAAATAATTATTTTATAAAATATTTTATGATACCTCAAGAGAAGTTTGATAAATTCATGATAAAGTACGTAATAGAAATTACCAGAATTAATTTTTCTTGTCAAAACGTTTAAATGATATGGAAGACTAAAGTGACCATGACTTTCAAAGTAAAACTCGAGGTCAGGAAACTACATTTTACTTAATCTTAAATAAGCATTCTGCTTTTTGCCTAAAAACTATATTAAAAAAGCATAACCAAAAACCATTTTGAATCTTTACGATTTGGTACGATACATTACAATATTTTTAGTTTACGGGATGGTTTTCATTATACATGGCCAGCACTGAATGAGAATAAAGACAGATTACATTGTGGAATAACTTTGTTCAAAAACACAAAAATTAATTTGCGAAACTTACGTGCGTGCGCGCGATGATAGCCTGAAGCTTGTGTAGCTGGCTGACAAGCGAGCAGTTCGTGTCCTCTAAGTTCGAGATCTTCTTACGATACTCTGAGTTCTCCGAAGACAGTAACTCTACTTTCCTTTCTAAAGCGTCCATGTACTCCTTCTTTTTGCGCCTGCTTTCCTGAGCACTTATCTGAAAAATTAAGCTGGTTGTAGTAACAAGGTTGACTCTTCTTAATTTAAGTTTATGTTTAATATATTTTGATTAACATCTGATATTTCACTTGCTTGGGCCAGTTTTGATTTGATTGTTTTAGCCACTCCAAGAGATAATCCAGCAGCTACAGCTGCTGTGGTTCGCCCAAATGAAGTCCTTTCACCCATATGTAAGTTACTCATACACGTCTGGACGGATGGGGGATGGTGGGTTTAGTTTGGGTATACACCGCTTAACGGTGGAGTCACCACATTACTAACCCTCGCAGGAGCGGGGGTACTCATAAAGAGTTACCACCTGCCAATAAAGAAAAACAAAAAAAACGTGAGACTCTGCGAGTAACGCAAGGTATTGATATACCACAAAAAATTTGTGATTAGTTTTTATTTTTTTAAATTTTGTCACAATCAGAGATAGTTATGTAGCTGAACTACAATTATTGAATATATTTTGTTTTTCATCAGGGGAGGTTAGTACAGGAGTACAAAGTTTGAGTGGTTGGAACCAGAGCCTAGGGGTTCCAGACTCCTTAAAATCAAGGCCCACTGACCACCGAGCTTTGCTGAAGCCTCCTACTTACAATGAGTTACAATTCTTACTTTACAGTTACTTACAATAACAATGACAATAGTCAAACACATTACCTTATTTTTAATTTTCCTCCTGATCTTCTTGAGCGACTTTTCCTCAGCCTTGGTGAGGGGCAGGCGGGTGGGGATGGGGTAACCCTCGGCCACCAGGGTGCGCTTCTCCTCCTCGGTCAGTACCAGAACACCCGTCGACCCCTTCTGCGGTCAGAAAACACCCTACAGTCACTTGTGACAACTTCAAGTTTAAACAATCTAGGCTCCTGAATTGGCAAATGACAACAATGGGTTACAATTCTTTAATACTTTTAACTAAAATGACAACCTACCAAGGTGGGTATTGTAAGCCAAGTATTAATGAGAAATGAGTGTATTGTATTATGATTTTGTTGCGATCTTTGAGTCTTGTAACTAAATAAGGCTGATATGTATCGACTGAGACGGTGGCGATGTTCTATAATCCAGCTACTTGGAGGTCCCAAATTGTGGATAGTTGTGAGAGATGGTCGGTGAATGTAGTGTTCTCTTGTGTGGATTAACGTCTGCTCTATTGAATACTACATTAATCCGCAAAGACCATCCTCATAAATAGACCAATTCGTAAAGCAGAGACAGTGGTTCGGATTTCACGTTAAACTGTAGGTCCATTAGTTGCCATCGGCTGTTGGGCTATTAATTAACAGTGTTGTCTAAGGAACATGTCAGCCTTAGTCAGTAACAAGACTACAAGATCGCTCCACAATCATCTTACACTCAATCCTCATTCATAATTGGCTTAAAATGCCTACATTGTAGTATGGTTGGCATTTCAATGACCTAATATAAACTAATGTACCTCAGGCAAGACTATTAATTAGCCCTATGGCATCTGAGGGTCTTAGAGTTTAACCACAATTTTACATCTGCATTACTCAATTACTGGTCTAATTATGAGGATATTCATTAGGAATTAACGTATTATTCAATAGTGGGAATGTCAATCTTTACCAGGGAATATAGCATCCACCGACCACCGCTTAAAACTATCAACGATTCGTGACCTTCAAGTAACTGGATTACAGCAATACCTGTGATCTTTAACACATTCACATAAAGAAATAGATACTGTATTATGACAAAGCTGGTTGTAGTTATCTCAGATGCCAACAGGTGGCAGCACAACCCTCATCGCCAGATCCACCATCTTGATTTTAACCTAAATGTCACCATTCAGATCTGAGTGAGTGGTTCGCTCCGTGTGCCGGGATCAGTACTACTCGGATCCGAGTGGTCCTCAGCGAACGTGTTAATCCATTTGTTGTCATTATGAGACTAGTTAAGGGAAGTAATATTCCTAATTTTAAGCCTTTTTACAGTCGTTTCATAGAAATCATGCTACAAATTAAAAATACACACTACACATTAAAATAAACATGTTGGTCCAGTCATATACAAATTTTTGTGATATTCTGAACGATAGGTGTCGCTCCTATGTACAGTAAATTTAAACACTAAAAACATTTTTAAATTTGCGTACCGGCTGACTGCTGATGAGGGGTGTCTGAATGGGTTGCCGCGTGGACGTCGGGTGGTGACCGTGACTGGCTGCGGACAGGAAGAGTCTCCTGGCGGGGGAGGAGGGGTGAGAGTGGGAGGGAGAGAGGTTGCCTTCGCTGTCGCTGGACGTGGACGAAGGCGGAGTTGGCGGCAACGTGAACCCTACAACACCAACGTTAAGATTACGAAAATGATATGTAAACAATATAACATCTACATATACATTAAACAGAATTAAAAAAAAATCTTGTATGAATACCTTTTACTGTTGTTTATAAATTGTATAATTGGGTACAAAAAAATTAAGTTGCCGAAATATTGGTAAGTCTTTTGGCTATCCTAAGTCCGCAGCTTTCCGTGCACATTTGTTTCCTCCTTTTCTCTTTAAAGGGCATGCAATCTTAACCACTCTGGAATGAATTAATTGATGTCTGCTCGCTTGTCTGGTTACCTAGGATTCAGGCACGACACCCGAAGAACAGAAAAGGCTCGGAGTTGTTCCCTCTAGCACCCCTCCTTATGAGTCCTTCCTTTATGGTGGATGTAAAAAAGATCAACTATAGTTGCAGTGTCTGGCCAGCTTTGCTGAAGCGCCTTATTCCTAATTAGTTAATGATAATCATTTCTGGCGAAGATTATCTAGCTCTAAGAGGTGGAAATATTAGTAAACTATGTAGGATCTTTCAAACCTTTGGTGGCTTTCAGTCATTAATACAAAGATTGTTACTACAGTTTGTTACCAGAGCTACCTTAGAAAATCTACCTGTAGTCAGATCCTACATGTTCTACCTGTTATAAAACAATGAAATACCCTTTCCATTGAAAAATAAACGGTATTAGTGGACTGACAAATACTTTCTCCCTAAAATAAATTTATTAACAACAACCTTCAATCATATTCCTTAAAGTTGATCTAAATATCATTATTAAATATATTGTTTCAAAAATAATATCCAATTTCACAAACTAACAACAAGAGAAAACTAGTTAAATTAATTTTTGTAATTAAATGTAATTGTAGACATTTTCGGGTAGGCTCAACCCCTCCCCCACTCTAATAAAAAACTTTGTTGAATTGTTGTGAATTTTGTTGGATGATGTGACCTTACACTGTGTACTATGTTTTGTGAAAAAAGGGTTGCGAAATAAGAAAGAAATTCTTTTTTTCATATTCTCCTTAAGAATGTTTACTATGGACAGTAAATTTAACTTTTTTCTGGAGCCGTTAGTCGTAGACATATAGCTCCAGGAACTATACTAATATGTTTAGGATTTTAATATGGTTTAAATGGTAGTAGTCAATTTACACTCTACCTTTATTGGTTTAGTGGAAAACTTAAAAAATGTATTTTTTGACAATCAAAATCTTTAGAGCCATTTTTGAGAAATTTGGATTTTTCACGTTTTTAAGGGTTTTAGGGGTGGAACTACCATTAAAGATAACAAATTCAAAAAGATGAAAAGAAACTCCTGGGTGAATATACATATAATTACATCTAAATCGGGCCAACTGTGTAGGTTGTGGCTCTGTACACATCTAGACACATACACACACACACACACACACACATATGGACAAATGGACGGACGGACAGACACCACGTCAAACCCACTTTCTTGGATTCAGGGAACCCTAAAGCGGATATATCCACTCTTAACTCAAATTCGAAATTTTTGACAAAATAATACTTTCTCCATATACTATCGTATAAGTGGAAGAAAGTAAAAATTGTAGGCTGTAAAAATTGAAACGTTTCCACTACTTGCAGAAAACATTTATAAAATTTATATCCTTCTCTAAGTTAAGTGGAAATATATCTTAAAACTCCACTTAAGTGATTAACAAAACTTCTCATATCACAAGTGGAAGTTCAAGGATCCCATAGTGAAAGAAAGGGTGTGTTTCCTGATATAGCTGAAGTAGCAAAGACTTTTGAAATTTTAAACAAAATTATCAACGAATTTTTAAAGATATGGTGCCATATTTCAAGCCATTTACTTTCCTCACTGCTAAATCAATATGGATGAATATTGAACAAATGGTTTTCATCAATAATAATTGCTTGTTCAATAAATTATCAGTCAATTTAGGCATGTAAATGTGGGTTGTAAGCTAGAACGACATGACGAGAGCAAGGTTGCAATCTGTAACAGATGAATTTGGGAGACGTGTTCAGCAATGTGTTGACACGCTTGTCAGTTAGCGTTAGTGTCGTCTGCCGTCTCACTCAAACCGTTGATACATTGTCGCTCTTAAACACTGTATCTTCATGTCTTCCAATGTCGCAACTAATGACAACCGAAATAAACTATGTATATCCTTGCTACTAAGTAAGTTAGCGAATGCAAAAAAAGGTTTTGGTGCCTGAACAAAGCTCCTTGGATCAAGTTGTACAAAATTAAGATTATATAAGCCCATTATTCAGCCATTATTGTTATATGGTAGCGAGATGTAGGTTCTATCCAAGAAAAATGTAGGACGCTTAATTGAAAATAAAGCCCTAATCAAAATATTCGGCTGAGTGATAAAGGGGAATGGCGGATTAGAAAAAACAGAGAGTTACGAGCCTTTTACCAGGAACCTGGTGTAATAGCTGTGATGAAAACAAAAAGACAAGGTTGTCTGGGACATGTACTACGAAAGGAAGAAGGTACGAGACTGTAGGAGTTATGCTCAGCTGGAAAACGTCCACAGGGGAGACCCAAAATGAGTTAGTATGACCAAATAAGGAGCGGTGTGAGTCAGTGTGGAGAATGGAGAATCAAGGAGAATGGAGAAGGCAGCAGAGAGAGAGAGAGGCATGAGGGAGGCTTATCTAAGAGGTGAAGATTTATAGTGTCCCAGCAGTAAGTAAGTAGGTATTTCCTCCAAAAACCTGTTACTATTTCATCACCCTTAAAATTGTTTCTGTGTAAGTTAATAAGATATAGATTCTTCTTAGCCAAGTGGTTATTGTATTGGAATTAAGTGTAAGAGGTCACCATGGCAACGCAACATCGGTGACTGTGTGTAATGAGTGCCATTTGATTCAATACCCAGCGATAATTCTTGGTCACTAGTCGTGACTCGTCTGGTCAAAGTCACCGGCCGGTCGCCAAATACTGGTGATGCTACCGGTGACAATAGTGAAAAACTAACAATCTAACAACTTACCTGAACTTTGAGGCTCCAGCTTGATGCTGAGGGACGGCACGACGACGTGGCCGAGACTGGACCTGGTCATAAGCAGTGCCGTCGGCTGTTTCAGCACACTCTGCCCTGACTGCAACAAGCGACGCTGTTAACAAACGCACACAATCCACGTTTACTGGGCGACATGTCAAACAGGACAATCTCAGATGATTTGGCACAACTGTACTTTGAGATTGTTGAGTTTTAGAGTTTTAGGAAAACAGACGTGTTTCTAAAAACTTCACCCTTCAATTAAATATCATGAAAACTGGT
Organism: Nephotettix cincticeps; assembly: GCA_023375725.1. Classification (NCBI taxonomy): domain Eukaryota; kingdom Metazoa; phylum Arthropoda; class Insecta; order Hemiptera; family Cicadellidae; genus Nephotettix; species Nephotettix cincticeps. The sequence goes on along the minus strand of CM041789.1, from coordinate 17,978,761 downwards.
TCTACAACCCTTTCCACGATACCTAGTAACAAATCGGGTTTATTTTATTTAATCCATATAAATAAATATTGGTAGAACACTTGAAAATTCAGTAGGTTGTATCATCAAAAGCAACTTTTCATCTTTTAGTTGGAGGAAGATCGATAAACGTGTTAAAGTGTATTTTTTGAATGTTAGACAAAATATGTTTAAGTATTCTTGTGTAGCAGCTCAAGGTGAATTTTCTGTTTAGGATTATAGCAGTTCTGCAAAAACGAGTCAGACAAAAATTATATCTTCCAACAATTTTTTAGTTCACACAGTTCAATAGCAAGTTAATTGATTTTATACTTTTAACTGAATGGCGACCTACCCAGGTAGGTATAATAAGCCAATATTGAATAAGAAATGAGTGTAAGATGATTGTGGCACGATATTGTAGTCTTGTTAGTGATTAAGACAGACAGGACTGTTAATTAATAGTCCAACACCTAAGGCACCTAAGGGAAGCACTGTTTAACGTCGGATCCAAACCACTTTTGCCTCTGAATTACGGACTGGTCTAATTATGATGAAGATCTTTGCGGATGAACCGATAGTACCGACGTTAATCCACACAAGAGCATATTACATCTACTGACTATCACTCACATATATCCACAATTCATGACCACAAATAGCTGGATTACAGGACAAGCAACCATCCCAATTCGAACCTATCATGTCAAGCCTTGCCTTCAAGCCTTTTGCTATCGTCTAAGAAAAAGATTTTTGTATTTACTTTCCTGTGGGAAATAGGTTAGATTATGGATACGTCTAAAGGGAATGTTTTCTGTTCTTCTAAACAGCTGTTATTCTTATATAAAAAAAATTATCCCAATGGCTCTAGTAGTTTGTATTATGGAAACCTGTTACAAATTTTTAACAAATTGCCAACACCCCCTCCCCGAGCTAAGACATATCCATGTCAAAAATCAAATGTTACTGTAATCAAACAGACTATTTTGTGATACAGATGTTTAAGATGTTTAGGTTCACTTCTGCTCACACAGACCTTGAGCTTGTGTTGTTCATGGTGTGGCCGATGCGTGTGGCCCCGGTGGGTGTGTGGGGCTGGCGGGGAAGGTGAGGCGGGGCACGAGGACATGGGACTGTCGGGCTCACTGAGGGGCTCATCCTTCACTACCACCTCGCCCTCAGGTTCTGTGTCACCTTCAGAGTCTCCCTCCGACTGGTGCCGGCCTCTGTCTCGCCTCTGCAGTTTCATGGGTGGGAAACACTCCTCGTCATCTATGTCTGAAAACAGCACTTTGTTAGATTTTAGCAAATTTACCATAGGGAAGAAGCTTTTATCATAGGGCACATGGCAAGACTTAAGCCCATTGGATGTGGGAATAAGATTAGATTAGATCATTGAAATGACAACCATACTACAATGTAGGTATTTTAAGCCAAGTATGAATGAGGATTGAGTGTAAGATGATTGTTGCACGATCTTGTAGTCTTGTTACTGACTAAGGCTAACATGTTCCTTAGACAGAACTGTTATTTAATAGCCCAACAGCCGATGACAACTAATGGACCTAGAATTTAACCAATCCTAACCACGGCCTCTAAATTACGAACTGGTCTAGTTATGAGGATGGTCTTTGCGGATTAACACAGTATTCAATAGTGTGGACGTTAATACACATAAGAGAACACTACATCCACCGACCATCTCTCACAACTATCTATTGACTTAGATCATGGATATGTTTAAAGGGAATTTGTTCAGTTCCTGTAAATAGTTTTTCTCATAACCATATGACGACACTTCGGTAATACTTTTTGCGTCTCTCAAACTGCTAACACCCCACCCCCAAAGACTTAGATATATACATGTCAAACATTGAAGTGACCTTGAAAATATATCACACGCTTCAGCAGTCACAAGTTACAAAGTTAGTACATTTACAGAATATCTGTTACCTTTTTTAATAGATTTGCTAAATACTGTAATAAAACTCTTAGTTTTTTCTAGTTGTTTTTGTTGGTTGGGATCAGACATGGAATAACACTGAATAAGGAGTAGTACTCTGTGGATACAAGGAAAATCAATTATGTGCAGAGGAATAACAATATTTATAGGACTAATAAAGAAGAATGTAGTTTCCAAATGTGAAGATATAGCCTTTTAGACAGCGCGTTCACGTGTATCAATATTGCGTTCTCTCCTGGTCAGGCGTCAGGCAATGTTCACTAATGAGCAAACCGCTGAGCTTTATTAATTTGATAATGATCAGCAAATTAAAGAGCTCGCTCTACCTCGACTACGAAATCGTTGAACAAGAGTCAGAATTACCTCTGAGTGTGCAGTTTTTTTCTCAACTGTATTGAGTTTATAGTTAATTTTTGAATTCATTTTCGAGTATTTCGATTTTTTATTTCTAGACGTTTGAGAGTATGACTTACTGCCAAAATATTTCGTTTTAGGTACATAAGTTAGTTACTGAAATGGCAACATGTCCAGGATTAGGTATTTTAAGCCAAATATGAATGATCTATGCGTGTAAGATGATTGTGGCGCGATCCTGTAGTCTTGTTACTGAATAAGGCTGACAGATTCCAGAGGCAGAACTGTTAATTAATTAATAGCGCAACAGTCAATGGCATATAAGAAACCTACATTTTCACGTGGAGTCCGAACTACTGCCTCTGAATTACGAACTGGTCTAATTATGAGGATGTTATTTGCGGATGAACGTAGTATTCAATAGTGCGGACGTTAATCCACACTACATCCACCGACCATTGCTCACAACTATCCACAATTCGTGACCTCCAAGTAGCTGGATTACAGGACACGCCACCGTTAAGAACAATGTTAATCGTTTAATAGCATTACTGGTTACACCATAGTCGTAAACTATTTAGTTGAGGTCCCAAATTAAAGATAAAATGCTTATTTAGGTGATTACATTATCAATTTATATTAATTTTATTTTCCGGAAATATAAAACTACCACGCAATTATATGGGATAGTTAAGTCTATTTTTAAGTCCCATAAAATAATTTTAATTTTTTAAAAACACTATTACTGGAGAAAAGATCTTAAGAAGATATCGAGGTTAAAATTTAAGCTGAGGTAAAAGTCTTACGGTGATTTTACATTGAAGTTTTCGAGTGAATTTGTACTTACAAAACTCGTTGAGTTTTCTGTTTGCCTGAGAGCTTCAGCATAGATTCCTATTTCCAAAGACCATGTCTCACGCACGTCTTCTGGGCTGACAGTGTTCAAGGACATTCCTTGATAACCATGTGCGTCGCCACGCACTCTACTGTCTGTCTAACGTTCAACAGGCCCTACTCGTTTTCCACATTCGGTTGGCAAACTAAGAAATCTTCTTCACTTGTACGTTTCCTTTTAACAGTTCCATAATTTTTTGCTATTCGTTCCAAGAGTTTTATCCGTACATTGCATATAAGTATGTTATTTTGTAATACGTTAGATCAGGGATATGTCTAAAAGGGGTGTTTTCAGTTCATCTAAATAGCTGTACTTATAACCAATCTACGACGTCACAAACCAAATGACGTTACTGTTTCAAATTTTGGTCGCGAAAATCGGGAACACCCCTCCCCCTAGAGCTAAGAAATATCCATGTCAACAATGCAACGAGCTCACAAAAACCCAGTTTTGAGCAACATTAGACACTTTTACATACGTTTTACAAAACATGTGATCTATAAAATTCATTTTTACTTTGTTCATTTGTTTTAAACTTGTTTTGAAAATGAATATGAGAAAAATTGATAAACAGTGAACTTCGAGGCTACCTGGCGACAAGCTGAGCCTGCCAAATGGGAAACAAGATAAAAAAATAAACAATATTAAGATATTATTAAAAGTAGCCTATAAAAATGTTTAATAATGATACAAATTTTCTATGCATTTAATATTAAATAATACACTGAATAGTACAAACCGTTCAAATGATGGAAATGCTGCTAATTTATTATACGATTGTAGATTGATTGAGATAATATGTAAAAATTGCTTTTACTAATGTAATTGGTCAACAGTATTTTTAATATACCGGCTGTCCCACGAAGAGGTCCCTATTTTTGAGTTGGTGTGACGGACGTGTGGATCGCGCTACGGACCTGGGACTCAACAGTCCTAACATACACATGTGCAAAAGAAATACCCCCGAGTATCAGTTAATTCTTACACATTATGACAAAATGGCGGGATATTAAAGAAATAGTACCTTTTCGTTAAAATAGTTTTAATTGCTTAAGTTGGGCTGCTGTTACCAAGAATGGTGTTTTGTTGTATGACATATCCCGTCAAACAAAGTCTGGAGAAAGGTATACATCAGTTTAAGCAATCACATAGTGCCTCATCTTTCTCAGCCTGAGATGAGAGACGTTTTTTCCACAGGATGGAGCTCCTCCGCATTATGCTAATGTGGCCAAAGCAGTTTTGGACCAAAATCTTCCTAACCGTTGGATAGGTCGTGGCAGCAACTTCATGCCTGCCCCAAGGTCTCCAGACCTGACTGTGACCTTTTTCTGAGGGGATTTTTGAAGGAGAAGGTTTATTGTCATAACATTGCAACAGACATTGAACTAATGAGGTTGATTGAAGAGGAACTGTTGTTGATACCTGGAGATTTGTTCCGTAAAACGTATAACTGTTTTCTATTTCTTTGCTATCAGTGCCTTGCGATCGATGGACATCAGTATAAGGTTTATGAATCAAATTTAATTTATTTATGAGTTACTTACATCTTTAATTCCCTAACGCTGTTTAGTGCTTAGTAACATCGTTAAAATTCTGTAATTATGTTGTAACACTTAAGCCTAGGTCCGTAGCGCGATCCACAGGTCCGTCACACCAACTCAAAAATAGGGACCTCTTCGTGGGACACACGGTGCTATAAAATAAAAAGTTAATTAGTTCGTAAAAAGGATATTAGAATAACTAATTAACTTTAACAAGGGAGCGAGATAAATACGAAATAAAACTGAACCCGTTCAACGTTCTAATCGATCAAGGCGCCAACCGCCGAGCAAAGAAAGCTTTTAGTGGTCGTTGACTTCCCACTGCGATCTAGCGGCGAAAGTGAAAACTCCGGATACAGGATACATTACAGCATGTAAATATCTCGGCGGGAAACCGTAATAATGTAACGGCTCCCAAATATCAAGGAAACAACCGTTACCAAATCTAATCAGCCACACCGGCGGAAATGTACAGACTTAATATGAATGGTTGTTTACATATAATGAAGTTTTGTTAATTTTTATCTTGGGAAACTTGATAAAAATCTTGTTCATGAACTAGTCATCATTAAAATTGGGCTATTATAGACCATAAAGGGAATTGAGTGAAGTAATTTAAACATGGAATCTAGAATAAAAATACAGTTTAGTTATTGATAGTTAAAAATGAGTCTAGGACTTTTGGCCACTGCGCCTATCCTATTCGTCAACGCAGGGGGCCATAAAAGTGTCAAGACCCGTGGCCCGGAGGACATCAACTGCTGTCCTCCCTGGCGGGGATTTCAGGGATTTCGTTCGTGCCGTGTGGGGTTGAAGGTGAGGGAGAAAGTGAGCTAGAAAAGAGCGAGAGAGGAGGCGGCGGGCGAAGACAGACAAAGAATAACAAAGCACAACGCATGATGCCCATTCCTATTTATTGTTCCCGGGGTATAAAGAGTTCTGTAAAAGGCTGATACAACAGTACCGGTTGGATCGTGTAGCACGGTCTTGGCGGTACTTAAAGCATGTGCGGTAGTTGCAACAATGCATCGGTTCGGGGTTATCTCCGTTCATGCGCCACGTGCAGAGGACAACAGCTGACTGAGCGAACAGCTGATAACACTGACGTCACCACGACCATAACCATTATCACCTTGCGAAAATGTCCGCTCATCCGCACTATAGTTTGAAATTATAGAAACTAGTTGCTCTTGCAAGTTTTGGTTATATTCCTTAAAGAAGACGATGATTTGTAGCGTTTTAGCAAAACTATTTCTTAATAGATCTTTAAAGATCAAGATTGATAGCATTTAACCATTAAATAACCTTGTACTTTAAGATTTCCCTGACAAGTTAGATAGTTAGTTATTAAAATTTCCAGGTATTGCCAAGTATGAATGAGAGATGAGTGTAAGATTCTGTAGTTTTGTTACTGATTAAGGCTGACATGTTCCTTAGACAGAACTGTTAATTAATAGCCCAATAGTCAATGGTTTATCTAAGAGACATACAGTTTAACGTGGAATCCGAACCACTACCTCTGAATTACTAACTGGTTTAATTATGAGGATGATATTTGCGGAGGAACTTAGTATTCAATAGTGCGGACGTTCATCCACACCGTAGAATATTCCAGATTTTCGATACGAAATAAAACTAGTAACTGAACGCCTTTTTGGCACCTTTATTCAAATAATTTAAAGAAAAACTTGAAAACATAACTAAATCAGGGTGGGAAAAGTCTACTGTGATTAAATCCAAATGGTCCTATTAGTAATGGAAAACAGAAAACACTAGAAGCTAGAGTTAGTTTGGGCCATAATCATTAGACTATCTAAATGTACCGATTGTCTGCAACGACTGAATCAGCTGATCAGATATTGTTATGTCACAATCCCGACGGAACTGTTATAAGTAACGGTTACTGGACGGGTAACGGTTGCGTAACAGGTAACTGCAACATCGTTAAATGCAGGTACAACATACTTGATTGAGGTATTCGTGGGAAAGAAAGCAGAGGGTGGGCTCGGCGCTCGTAGAGGAGAAATAACCAGAGATCGTAGTGACGAGTCCTGTAATCCAGATACAGTACTTGGAGGACACGAATTGTGGATAGTTGTGAGCAATGGTCGGTGGGTGTAGTGTTGTTCACTTGTGTGGATTAACGTCCACATGATTGAATACTACATTAATTCACAAAGACCATCCTCATAAATACAGCAGTTCGTAATTCAGAGATAGTGGTTCGGACTCCACGTGAAACTGTAGAACCCTTAGATATACCATTGACTGTTGGTCTATTAATTAATTAACAGTTCTGTCTCTGGAACATGTCAGCCTTAGTCAGTAACAAGACTACAAGATCGCGCCACAATCACCTTACACTCCAGATGATAGGTGTTTAAAAACAAGTTAGTGAAACATGAGTTAGGTCTGCTTTTCTCTTATTACACAATTTACACTTCACTTATCAGTGATAATCACGTTTCGATTTACTAATTAGTGAAACTCAAATTACACTCATTAGTGAAACATGTGTTAAACTTCACTTATTAGTGAAACTGAAGTTAGATTTTACTTATTAGTGTAACTTTAAGTTACTTATGTATGAAAACGTCTGTAATATCTCGAAAAAAACATAAACTTACACTCACCAGAACGAAAATTGAAAAAAAACATAAGGATATTACATTATCCAAAACTTATTCAAGAGGCATATAAAGTAATGAAACACTGAGTGATTAGGGTGTACTTGGGTGCAAATAGCTGTAAAACACATTTATCACGGATATTAGAAAATGTTTGTTTACTAAAGTACAGTGTTCAGTTTACGAATTTATCGATATCAGAAATTAGCAGAGCTTAGTGTTACTTATAACAAAAACTCTCCTGTTCAAATATTCGACGAGGAAGTTGGTTGAATTGGATGGAAGTGGAGCAGGGGTGGAGTTGTGGAGTTAGTAGGCCTGCCACCCACAGAGAAAGCGACGCTGCGTGGCCGATAAGAGAGATAAGACGGGCAGGGCTAGGACCCGTGACACGAAGGCATTGCACACATTCCAGGCAGTCCTCGGCAGTATCGCCATATTGGATTTGAGGCCCAAAATATTGTTAAGTTGTTATTTTAATGTAGTCGTGGGAAATACTCGTAAAACGTACAAGGTCACTCTGGAAGTCAAACGTACCTGGTTCAAAAGGAGTGCGTGATTCCTGTCAGAACATGAGCTGGTCCCTATGTCTAGCTTATGTGACCAGCACGTGACTCTTGTCAGATCATAAGCTGTTACCTCTGGCTAGCCTATGTGACCAGCACGTGACTCTTGTCAGATCATAAGCTGTTACCTCTGGCTAGCCTATGTGACCAGCACGTGACTCTTGTCAGATCATAAGCTGTTACCTCTGGCTAGCCTATGTGACCAGCACGTGACTCTTGTCAGATCATAAGCTGTTACCTCTAGCTAGTCTATGTGACCAGCACGTGACTCTTGTCAGATCAGAAGCTGTTACCTCTGGCTAGCCTATGTGACCAGAATGTGACTCTTGTCAGATTATAAGCTGTTACCTCTGGCTAGCCTATGTGACCAGCACGTGACTCTTGTCAGATCATAAGCTGTTACCGCTGGCTAGCCTATGTGACCAGCACGTGACTCTTGTCAGATCATAAGCGGTTACCTTTGACTAGCCTAAAATAAATTGCAAAGAAGAAGGTACACCAATAAAAACAATTAGAAACCCGTTATGAAAAGCTTACTAAGCACCAAACGATGTAAGAAAAAAGATTTACGCCCAGCTAATTCAATACATATGGAGTAAAAAAAAATGGGAGGAAGGGCGATGACATTGTGGGAGGTTGTCAGGAAGTGATAAGTGTTATCGCCCCGTGGGGAGGGGGAAGTCCTCATTTGCCAATCTTAGAAACTTACTCGTAATAGTCGAACAGGAGAACATTAAAAGAAAGATACCGGTTATCAAATACAGGAGTGCTTGTGACTTGGAGATAGGCAAAACAGCGCTAGGAACCCATATTATATTTGACCACTAGACTAGGGACTTAAGTGCTTGCTTTACTGACGAAATATGTATCGTTTTAGGCCCATAAGCACAATGTTAGTTTGGTGACACCATTACTGGTTACTTGATAGTCGTAAACAGGATTTTAATTTCAAATCCAAAATTTGGACTAGAACGTTGGCGAGTCCTGTAATCCAACTACTTGGAGGTCACGAATTACGAATAGTTGTGAGCGATCGTTGTTGGATGCAGTGTTCTATTGTATGGATCAACGTACGCGCTATTGAATACTACGGAAATCCGCAAAGACTATTTAGAACTAAAGGAAAATAATATTTTAGTAGTTATTTATTAAATAAAACGTATTTCCTTGGAACAGTATTCATATATAAGTAATATTAAAAGTCACACAGAACACTTCATTGTATAATAAATTTAAAAATAGGTCACAATAATGAGAGTTTATACGTTGAATAATAAGTTTTTGTTGCGGTTGTATTGGATTTTAAACCTATTTATATAACAAATTTAATTTATTTTAAGAGAAATTCTCGATGATTATAAAAATTAGTTTCATGTTATAATTCAAATTCAATTTATAATTCGTTAAATTGATTATTTCATTCTACACAATTACCTGTGTTTAGTGTGAAGGTATGAATGATCGGGACAAAAAATTTTCATTCGTTCTGGGTTAATTTATAATTTAATTAATCGATTCGTAGGCCTAATAAAACTGAAGGAAGAAACTTACTCTGAAATGGAAAATCGGTTGTATCATGCGAAACCGGTATAATTGATACCGAAACCATCGATATAACCGAATCGTATCCTAATTACGTACTATCGCGTCTACTTCAGATGAAGCATTTTTTAATTATATACTTTTTATTAAGTGTTAAAATGCATCATATAAACAGGCATTTACTTTTCAAGTACTTGTTACAAATAATGAACTGATCACCACCATAAATGTCACATTTTGGGTTAAATAACGTCCAGTGTTGTTGTACTCCAATCATTTAATGTAGTCAATATCCAAGAAAATACTTTAATACTTAAACTGAAATGGTGACCAACGAAGGAAAGGTTAAATAAGTATGAATGAGAAATAAGTGTAACATGATTGCGGCGCGATCTTGTAGCCTTGTTACTGACTAAGGCTGATATGTTCCTGACAAGACTGTTGATTAATAGCCCAACAGTTAACGGCGTATCTAAATAGATTGTAGGACTCAAGACAACGGAAATGCAGGGTAACAAGTAATCTAACAACTTAAATGTCACCGATCGGATATTTATAAGTGTGTGATATTCCCTGGTGTGGAGTAACATCAGAATACTACGTCCATCCGCAAGTAACATCAGAATACTACGTCCATCCGCAAGTAACATCAGAATACTACGTCCATCCGCAAGTAACATCAGAATACTACGTCCATCCGCAAGTAACATCAGAATACTACGTCCATCCGCAAGTAACATCAGAATACTACGTCCATCCACAAGTAACATAAGAATACTACGTCCATCCGCAAGTAACATCAGAATATACGTCATCCGCAAGTGACATCAGAATACTACGTCCATCCGCAAGTAACATCAGAATACTACATCCATCCGCAAGTAACACCAGAATGCTATGTCCATCCGCAAGTAATATCAGAATACTACGTCCATCCAAGTGACTCAAGAATACTACGTCCATCCGCAAGTAACATCAGAATACTACGTCCATCCGCAAGTAACATCAGAATACTACGTCCATCCGCAAGTAACATCAGAATACTACGTCCATCCGCAAGAACACCCTCATAATTAGACCAGTTAGTAATTCAGAGGCGAACTTGTGGTTCAGACTTTACACGAAACTGAATACCCCTCAGATTTTATTGGCTGTTGCACTAATAATTAACAGTCCTCCTTAGGGAACATGTCAACCTAAATCAGTAACAATATTATAAGATCGCGCCACAATCATCTCAAACTAATTGTTTATCACTTGGCTTCAAATCCCTATTTGGGTTGGTCACAATTTCAGTAAAACGTATCAATAATAAGTAAAAGCGAAATTAAGAGCTATACGTAGAAGCTACATAAAAGCTAAAAATGCATAAATCTACGGCTTATTTATTGTACCCGGTAGCCAAAAGCCAATGACGTCTGGGACACATGTGGGGGAAATAAGGGGCTTTAACGTGAAATCCGAACCACAATTTTACCTCTCGGTCTTTTCGGATGAACGTAGTATTGAATAGTGTGGACGGAAAACGACACCAGAGAATTTCGCGTCTACCGGCCATCGCTTATTTTAGATTAAAAGACAGGCCACCGCCCCAGTATAAATACATTACCAAGGAGCTAGAAAGTACAATAACTTTTACTGCCAAAATTAAAAAAATGGCTGGCCATTATAAACAGCGAACTACCGGAAGATCGGCGTCGATGGGGACGGGCTCGCGACCTACTTCCCAAACTGCAACAAAAACTGGACCCGCGGAATGTGGAATGAAATATGGGGACGGCAACAGCTGACCATTGAGCCGATACCTGCTGAGTCGCGATCAGCTGTTTTGCGATCAGCTGTCTCATCAGCAGCCTACTTCGCCGGCCGCGTCAGCGATTGTCGACTTAACAGGGTGATGTCCGGTGACATGTTGTTCTGAGAACTGCGTAGAAATATATTATTAAGAGATTAATATTCCAGCGAGAACTTTTATTTGGCATGACGATTAATTTGAATAATCTTTTCTTTACGAGTCTGTAGTGCTCAGTGTCACTTGTTTATTCCCCCTCGAAGTGTCCACTAATTTAGATGTGAAAAAATGAATTCAATTGTCCTATAAGATGCGTTAAAGGTGCTTACATTCTGTTTATGTTTATTAATTTTACTTTTTTAATTTTGATCTATGCTGTTCACTATTAAGGACTACTATTGTTATTTTAAGTATAATTGAAAAAAATTAACTGAGTATTCTTTGATAACATTTTTTATTCTAACAACATGTTTCGACCTTTAGTCCATTTTCAAGTTGATCATAAAAGTTAACCTAATATAATCAATATTTAAATTACATATGATTACGTTAAATAATTGCAATTTAATAAACGTAAATGTGTTCTTGAAGAAGTTGGTTAAAAAAATGTTGTATCTATATAAATGTAAAATGCAATTATATATTACGTTTGAGTTTTCTGATTTTTTCAAACATTTGATTGTTTTTTGTTATGTGGTTGTTCAAAATGTTTTTGGGGTCAGTTTGTTGCCCTGATTTTTTAAATATAATCAATTTAACCATGCTAAACGTTTTAAGAACTAGGGAATCTAGTAAATGTAAAGCTAAGTTAGATGAAAATGGGGTAAGTAGTGTTAAAAATGTTCATGTTTCATATAATTGACTGGATAAAACTGGTCTAACCAAGCTTGAATGTTTCACAAATTCGGTATTTGACTGAGTTTAAAGGCACAAATTGGGAAGGTACCTGAGTTCAATGGTGAATATTTGAGAGTACATGAGTTCAAATGTGAAAATTCAGCGTGTATCTGAGTTCAGAGGTAAAAATTCAGCTAGTATCTGGTTCAGAGGAAAAAGTTTAGTTAGTATCTGAGTTCAGAGGTGAAAATTCAGCTAGTATCTGAGTTCAGAGGTGAAAATTCAGCTAGTATCTGAGTTCAGAGGTGAAAATTCAGCTAGTATCTGAGTTCAGAGCTGAAAATTCAGCTAGTATCTGAGTTCAGAGGTGAACATTCAGCGTATATCTGAATTCAGAGGATATTATTCAGCGTATATCTGAGTTCAGAGATGAAAATTTGGCATGGGTCTAAGTTCAAAGGCGAAAATCCGGTACACCCAAGGATAGAACGCCTCTTCTTAAGTCATTTGTGCGTCCGAATAGATTGTTATATCGCACATGTCCGACGCTCCCACGATGCCCCAGGGGCCAGGGAGCGCCGTCAGTCACACTCTGGCAAGCGCGGTGGTACGCGGGGGGAATGACGAGCACGGAGGCGCAGGGTCTGGACCGTTGCCAGGAGCAAGGCTGAAAAATGCCACTGGTCTTGCAACTTTGTACGGGGTTCACTGGAATATGCATACGCTATGAGGAATGTTAATTAGATGAAATTAACAAACATTTTATCCCAGCCTTATTTATTACACAAATCCTAGCTCGTTAAAAGAAAACTAAGAAGGCACTGTATTTAATTTATTTTTCCGATCAACCCACAAAAAGGATTGTTTAGTTTTATCAATCCAACTGGTTCGCATATGGCGAGCATTTAACATTTGACTTGAGCCACGTTAAATGTTCCATTATTTGTACTTATTTTAATGTTTTTAAACATATTTACTGTAACAAACATAACATAAAGTAATACAACTCGTATTTATTGAATTTAGATATTTTAGTAATTTTATATTTTTTTAACCAAACCTTTTTAAGACTGAAAGTGTGTCTAAAATTCTTTTTGGAACGCTCGGGATGATTGCCAAAGATATAAAAAAATCCTTAGCTAGTTTAACTTATTTGAAACGTTTATTTCATATTCGTTTCATCGTTATTAGAACTAAGGCAAAACTTTAAGAGAAAACTACTAACAAGTTACATGTTTCATAACGTGAACCAAGAATAACTAAAGGAAATACACTACTAACTTTGTAAAACAAAGAACAAAATTTACGTCATCATACAAAATTTAGTATACAATTTACAACAGGAAACAATCGTTTAAAATTTATAGTTTTGATTAATATTTAATTGGGTTACTTATTGTCTAAAAAGCAAGACATAAAAATAATTTTCAAAAATAAAACTGTTATTCACTAACAAAGATTTCAATTGTATTCGTTTACTGCAAGCACTAAGGTTCATTACACATTAAGCTCCTTCACATCACCTGTATGCAACATGATCACAGTATCTAAATTGCTTAACCTGAGATGAAGGCGTTATATTAAAAGATACGCTGTCGCTAACTTTTAAGCTTTTAAATAATTAACGGATGGTTTGTAATCCGTGATTTCAAAATGTATTTTTAAAGATATTTTTATTATTTAAGTAATAAATGTCGATAATATTTGATTTCAAAACTTTTAAGTAAGCAAATGTAAATTAAAATTTTAGAATAATAAAATTCAACAAATATTGCGTTAAAATTAACAATAACAAAGAAAATTTTTAAATTTGAAAAATTATTTTTATTACTTACTTGAAATTGTCTTAGTTCTCTTTCCCAATATTCTAAATTCCTCTATTTCTGACACAAAGGGATCCGTCACTAATCAAAAGCAGTCTTGTTCAGCCAAGACAATACACGTAGCTAGAAACTCAAATGACATCCCAATGTTATTGATGTTGTTCAAACATTATCGGCACTGACGAACAGAGCACATATTGCCAACGTGGCAGATGTTACGCAAAAGAACACAGTTGGTACACACTTGTGCACACTATAGTCTGTAACTACGTGTCTTTTACTACGTAGATTCTTTTACTTTTCATTTTGTGCAACTCCCCAACAGTTGCAACTAAGTTGCACGTAAATAGACATTACAATACCCCGTCGCAGCAGACCTTCTTACTCTATATGACATGTTTTATCAATATCTGTCGATAAATATGAGAGTTGTTTGTCCATTCGTCATACGATTAACATGGGAATGAGCAGGTTTGCTTCTGTGAGGAACACTGAAAGTAGATATTTCTAGCGTAAAAAATGTTTATTTTAACCATTTATACCAAGTTTCATCAATATCTTTTCATAAAAAAAGAAGTTTACCTATTCTCTATATGATTAACACGGAAAAAGGGTCAAGTCTTCCCAAGAGAACTACGGTAATAGCTTCTTCCCTATGGGAAAATAGCTAAAAATGAATTCGCATTCATAATGAACTGCGAGAATTTTAGTAGATGCACAAGTGATTAAAAGTTTAATATGTGCTTTGCGAGCCGAAGATAGTTCTTTCCCACCCTAGGGAGGGAAAGAGTCAAAAATTATTTAGAACAGATGCCCGTAAATAGTTAGTTATAGATTGCATCGAGAGTGATAATCAATAATTAGGAACATTAACACAAACGACAGACAATCAGATGATTGTTTACAATTGTTGGAACAAGATAGAAGCTGCTCTTTCGTCTGAACAATTTTTGAACTGTACAGTGCTCAGTATTAAATTCGTTCTGACCACAATTTAAAACATAATAACATCTGTTTAGATGAATTAAAACATTTTCTTTAGGCATGTCGGAAGTGGAACTCCACGATAAACCGTAGATCCCTTAGTTGCCATCGGTTGTTGGGCTATTAATTAACAGTCCTGTCTAAGGAACATGTCAGCCTTAGTCAGTAACAAGACTACAATATCGCGCCACAATCATCTTACACTCAATTCTCATTCATACTTGGTTTAAAATACCTACTTTGTGTAGGGTCTCCATTTCAATAATCTAATCTAATAATCCTATCTTTGACCTTTATTCGACCTTTAACCTTTGACCTACTGGGCCAGAGCGTTATACCTGAACTACCGCGGCGGTATTCGGTAGATCTTAGATCATTCAGATAGTATTCAGTAGATAATATGAAATGTAACAAAACATTACAGAATAAAAAGTAACTTTTGCTCACCACTTCAACAAACCCGTATTCTGTATTTTAAGACGTAAAAGGGTCCGATTGAATTGTCACGCAATTAAAAGAAATTTATAAATAAGCTGGTGTAATATCCGGGCGTGTTGTGTTTTCGGTGCCGCATCGCACTGCCGGTTGATCGGCCAGTCACCGCATTGTCGCACCCGCATGTCGCCGGCGTCCAATCAGAAGAGTGATGGGGGTCGCGGGTGACGTCATGTGTGATGACGTCACTCACAGCAACCGTCATATTAGTCGTCATCCAGCTAACCATAGACATACGACTTCTGACAATATTAACACTGAGACGCGCTATCGAATAGGCAATAAATCGAATCAACAATCGACTAGACCGGATACAAATTTTTACTTACTGTTCTGTCAGTTCAAACTGATCGTTTGTAAGCAATATTCGAACTGCGCTCTTGCGGAAAAACTGGACTGATGAAAATTTGTTCAATTAATTGATCAAATGAACTGTTTTTTTAACTGACCCTGTTAGCCTAGTTAGTAGCCTTCAGTTCGAACTGACAGTTTTAACTGTCAACCCCGCAAAAATTCGTAAATTCAAAATTAGCTTATAAGAGATGTGTTTACTTTCCACTTTCACTTTTGAAAAAAAAATCATTCACAACAATAGCATTAACAACCGGATAACTGGTCACTATCAATAGAGGAATAAAATGTCTGTGTTTTAATGTTAAGAAATGTTTCAAAATTTTATTACCATTGATAATTAGACACGTTCGTAGTTCAGAGGCAATGTTTCGGACCCTACCTTAAACTTTATGTTCCTTAGATGCCACTGGCTTTGGGATATTAATTAACAATCCTGTAAATGTAATTTGCCAATCTTAGTCAGTAACAAGACTACAAGATTGCGCTACAAGCATCTCACATGCATTTCTTGGCTTAAAACACCTATCTGACCAGGTATCCATTCCAGAAAGGTGATAGTAGTGATACTTATAAACATAATTAATTGCAAACAATATGAATGAAAACACAACGTGTCACATTACAATGGAATACTATAACACATGAAAACTATCGTTTCATTTACAATGCCCGCCAAGGAGAAGATCCAGTTAAAGAATAAAAGAGCGCGGTCAGTAAAGCATTGTTGTGGAAACAGCTGATTTTGCAACAATGGGATAAAGTAAATAGCTTGATACATCTCCGTCCGGTTTGCGTATGAGGAAGGAAGGTTCAATAGACGGTCGCCGGAGCCTTTCGTCTATTTCCTAGTGTTCGCTATCGCACTTGTCGCCACATATTTAATTAGTGATAACCAGTTTGACAGCCGCTATCTCGCAATGCTGCATAGGCATGAGTGCTATCTATGGTAGCGGGCCAGAACTACGCCCGGAAGGGTTCATGGGCGTAGAACACACCAACAGTATGATTTGTCTGTATTGGAACAAGATTAGTCGCGTAAATAGGATTTTATTTGGGAGGGTTACCTGGAAAGAGACCACTGAAGGAGCCCTAAACTCAAATCAGGAGATTCCGGTGTCTTACACAAGGAACTTTTGAAAATTTGTACTCATAGAGCGTAATGTTTGTGATTTCATCGCATTTTACTTTCTCTATTTATAATTGAACTAAAGAATGGAAATATTCGTTTTGAGAATTCGTTTCAAATCCAAAAGTGGTAGTGTTCTGACTGATGAGTCCGAATTGGGAAGAGGTTAACTCTCGGCCTAACATTATTTCGACTTTAAAAGGTGAAGGTATTACGAGCTTAACTTCCTTCTGGATTTGGATTCGTAATGGCGGTGGTTGGGGCTGAAATATCGAACCCCTTTTCCCTTCCAGAGTGAGGTTTGCCGATGGAAAGTCTTGTCTCTGGGCCGCCCTCGAGTGGATAGCGCTTGACGTTAACGGTGAACTGGGGTGTGCAGGGTGTGAATGTTAGACAGGGCTTCCCTAGTTGGGGTGGCGGCGACAGACACCACGTGTCGGTACTAGATTCGATCCAGCGGGTTCAGTAGCTAGCTGCCATCCGTGGCGGGTGGAGGTATACGCTCCTTTCATGCTGAAGTGGTGCCTGTCCATGGACATAGAGGAATAGGCCTTAGGCCTCTTAGAAAATCCATGATGCAATGGAGTTAGTCTTTACATGTTTGAAGTCATGGATGCCATACCGATATTCCAATTTGAATGAATTTTCATACAAGGGTATATCTAAGCAATATCTAAGACCTTTCCTTGAATTCTTTATTTTTAAAGGCAGATAAGTCCTAAAATCCATTAAAAACGTGAAAAGTCCAAATTTTATGCTCGAGTAGCACCGACAGGTCACTAGTTATTCTTTAAATAATTGACAATATGACGAATGCGCTCTTTTCAGATTGCCGATGTTTTAATATTTTGAAAGATCGCCATTCTGAGCGCCGTCCGGCGCTATTTGACCCCATTTCAGGGACTGCCAAATACGAAATGCGCTCTACGAATTTTGCTTACACTGTAAAGTTTCCTCGGAACTAGATGATGGTCTTTACCTTCTTCCATTTTGAGTGGTGAAGGTGGCGGACTGTCTGTGTTGGCTGTGAGGCTACAGTAGGAGTGTTCCGTCTTAATAGGGGCTGTCCCGAGTGCGGCATCGGTCATGAGGCGGTCGTGGAGGATGACCTGTGGCTTCACGTCCAGCAGGGCGGAGCTCCAGTCGTCGTCGGCACCCTTGCTGAACACGTCGCTCATCTGAAACAGAGATAAGGGATGAGTGGTACAAGACGCTGGGTGAGAATTAACTGGTGGGGGGAAGTAGAAGATGACATGGACATAAAGGAAATAAAGGATAACATGGTTGTTGGAGGCAGAGGATGTTTTGGATGTAGAGGAGGCAGGATGGATCTATTCGTAAAGACGTAGTCACGCGCAAACCATCTACAAACCAAGACTTACAGCCCGCCGCTCCTTCGCGGGAGAGGCAACAATTCGTGAACACCTCACAAAGATTAATAATCACACCGAGGAAAGCGCGAAATCGTCGAATACGTCGGCGAGATGAAAAAGCCAAAAATAACCGGCGGTGAAATTAATTCCAGGGACGGATGATAATTACTTAGATGAAGAGCCGAAGTGGGACTGAAGAACGGTGAGAAGGAGCGCGGACGAGGCGCTCACGGCGGGGTGTCACGAGGAGTTCCTCAGCACGACACGGGGGCGCTGGTGCAGGCTTCACGAGGGGTTCCTCAGCACGACACAGGGGTGCTGTTGCGGGCTTTACGAGGAGTTCCTCAGCACGACACGGGGGCGCTGGTGCAGGCTTCACGAGGGGTTCCTCAGCACGACACAGGGGTGCTGGTGCGGGCTTCACGAGGAACTCCTCAGCACGACACAGGGGGGCTGGTACAGGCTTTTCGGGAACTGCTCAGCACGACACAGGGGTGCTGGTGCGGGCCTCACGAGGAACTCCTCAGCACGACACAGAGGGGCTGGTACAGGCTTTTCGGGAACTGCTCAGCACGACACAGGGGTGCTGGTGCGGGCCTCACGAGGAACTCCTCAGCACGACACAGAGGGGCTGGTACAGGCTTTTCGGGGAACTGCTCAGCACGATACAGGGGTGCTGGTGCGGGCTTCACGAGGAGTTCCTCAGCACGACACAGGGGGGCTGGTACAGGATTTTCGGGGAACTGCTCAGCACGATACAGGGGTGCTGGTGCGAGCTTCACAGGGAACTCGCTCCTCAGCACGACACAGGGGTGCTGGTACAGGCTTTTCGGGGAACTGCTCAGCACGATACAGGGGTGCTGGTGCGAGCTTCACAGGGAACTCGCTCCTCAGCACGATACATGGGGGCGCCGGTGCGGCCTTCACGGGGAACTCCTCAGCCCGACACATGGGGGTGCCGGTGCGGGCTTCACGGGGAACTCCTCAGCACGACACATGGGGGCGCCGGTGCGGGCTTCACGGGGAACTTCTCAGCACGTCACATGGGGGCGCCGGTGCGGGCTTCACGAGGAGCTCATTCCCATCAGTGAGGAGCCCATCAGAGGGCTGTTTCCTATAATTCAACCGATTAAAAATCCCAACCGACTGAATCTAATGTTTCCAACCATCCAATTATGGATTGTTTACAATCGGTTGTTCCAATAACTACTTCCTTGTCGTGCATATTTTTCTTATTTACGTTTCTAGAATTTATACTCTGATATTTTGTCACCCATAACTTCTACGCGATTAAATAGTTTTCTTCTCATCAGGAAGTGCTCGACAGTAACTCTTGAATTAATCTTGTGTTTTTATGGTGAGTGTAATGGGGTTTGGGACATGCAACATTGTCCTGATGATTACAAGCAGATTTATAATTCATAACCAGAGTTAATAGCCTAATGAACAATGCCAGTTGAGTCCAGAATGGATTCATCAAACGTAGTGTCACCTATTTCTCAATCGAAATGACGACCTCGAGATTGGGAGCTACTCTAACCACTCCGAACTAAAAAAATAAAGATATCAAAGGATTTATGTATCCATAATGGCTAATCTCATATATAACTTGATGACTGCTCAGTCCGAGTCTCGTCAAATTAATTCCGGACTTAAATGTCAGTTTTAACAGGGCTTTAAGACCAATCTAACAACTAATCACAATATGGATCCACGCTGGTGAAGAGATTTAGCGCGGGATTAATCCTGACTATTCCGAAATAGCTTTTCGCTAAGAGGTAATGTCGTAACCTTCTGGATGTTAGATATTTTGGTGAATTAGTAGACTCCAGTAAAACCGAATAGGCACGTCTTCCTGCGGAATGTTTTTGTACAGCAGCTGAAAAGTTGATGTACAACATGGAGATTTAGGTAGAGCATTATTACGTAGAGATTATTACTCTTAGAGAAGTAAAAGGAACCTATAAAAATCAAGATTCGGGATCCACACAACACTCTCAGAGGATTCATACTGTAACTCAATAACTCCAAAGTCGCTCGGACAAGGACTGGGAAAGTGGCGTGTCCATTAATCCAGCTCCTTGGAAGTCACGAATTATTGTGGATAGCTGTGAACGATTGTCGGTGGGTGTAGTGTTCTTTTGTGTGGATTAACGTCCGCACTATTGAATACTTCGTTAATCCTTCAAGACCACCCTCATAATTAGACCAGTTCGTAATTTAGAGGCAGTGGTTCCAACTCCACGTTACACTGTATGTCTATTATGTTGGGCTATTAATTAACAGTTCTGTATAGGGAACATGTCGACCATAATCAGTAACAAGACTACAAGATCGCGCCACAATCATCTTATACTCATTTCTTATTGGCTTAAAATACCTATCTTGGTATGTCGCCATTTCAAATAAATGGTAATATAATCTAATCTCCCTGGTAGAAAGTAAAGGCCCGTCCTTCTGAATTCCGTTCAGACTCATCTGGGAGTCAATCAAGACTTCAGGTGAGACACGAAGGAACCAAAGTGTTTGGCAAGGATATTTAAAGGATTTACCAGTAATTGGACAGCTTCTTTTAAATGTGGTTAGTTTCGATCTCTCATCTCGTAAAAACCATTCAGAGACAATGGCTTCGCAATCTACTAAGTTTAGTTTGAAGTATTGTTTAGGACGATTCCAGACCGATTAAGTCCTCAGATGAGAACGTGAGATGTGAATACTAAGTTGTTTGCTTTTTTAGTTGATTTAACCGTGCTAAAATTATACTTAATTCGGTAAATAGGTTAGTTTGTGGATATATCTAAGGGGGGTTCGTATTCCTTTTTGGAAAACGAAAACTCCTGAAATCATATAAAAAACGTTCGACTATAGGAAAATAACTATAGGAAACTATAGGAAGAAACTATGCAAAGATATTAATCGTTTCTTTAACACATAAAAGAATTGGCATGAAATACAAATTTAATTCAAAATGGTACAATTAAACAGTAAGAGTGAGTAGAAGCGATGCGCATGCGTAGGTCGTCACCTCGTTAAGGACGAAGTCATGGACGCGGCGGCGGCGGCAGGTGGGCGAGGTGTCGTGCCGAAATGGGGTATTGACCTTGAGGGGCCCCGGGTCGTTGGCCGACGCGACGTAAACAAACCCACCGAGGTTTTGCATGCATTCCGCGCCTTGGGGCCACCCGGTCATTCCACTGGGCTGCGCCGCTCCGGGGTCCTCGAGGGGAGAGGGTCAGAGGGATCAGAGGGTGTTCGGACGTATATAAGGTCACAGTGTAGACTGGGGAAGGGTTATTTCTAAATTATTTTCGTTAATGCGGGCTTAGGGTCCCAGGGTGGATAGGAAAAGTAAAAATATTTATTTTTGGGTAGAGACAGGGTTCCATGGTATATTAAGAAAGGGTTGATCGCAACATTTCAATGGGATGGACACAGGGTCCCAAAGTAGATTAGGATAAATTCGGTCATGAATTATATCCGATGGGGTAGACACAGAGTTCCAGTGTATTTTCAATAGTTGGGCATAAGGTACCCAGATGTACCCAGGATGGATTAGAAAAGGTTCGGTTTATTTTTAGGGTGGACACAAGGTCCTGTGGTAGATTAGGAGAGGATCTATCGTGAAATATTTCAAATGAGTTAGAGACAGGATCACAAGATACAACAGGAAAGGCTCGGTTGTAAATTAATAAATAAAAGGGTTCAGAGTAGATAAGGAAAGAATCGGATAGAAAATATCTTTTGGGCGGACAGACGGTCCCGGGGTAGATTAGGAAAGAGTAAATTGTAAATTTTTTCATTGAGGCGGACAGGAGGATTCTACAAATACCCCATATTAGATTTGGAACCTTCTGTCTGCTCTAAAAGCCTAGTGAGTTATTCAAAAAATATAAATCACTATGAAAACACCTTTACTAAACACTAAAATCCAAGCACTAAATTTCAGTCATGGTTTAGTTTTTACTAAAACCAACACCAAAGCCAACACCAAGCCTAATGAGAATTAAAATCAAATACATTTACTATAAGAAGCTCGAATATTTAATATTGAAGGTCAGGCAAATTCTATAATGTAGATCAACTAAGTTGTATAATCTCCAAATATACTTCAAATTCTTCTGAACTAGGGATTTATTTTAAAGAAGGTTGAGGCCTAATTAACTTACTTTTTCTATCCACAGCAACTACTGATACGTACGGATGTATCAATTAGAGGTAAGCCGGAAGTACTGATAAAACCTGATATGGAACACTGGGATTAACCAGTTTTTTCCGTATCACGCTACCAACTGTACCACTGGATAACTAAGCTACTTCCTTTGAACAAACCTCTAGGTCATGATCAAGGAGCTTCGGTAATGTACCCAGTATAACTATCGATACATTTATCATTTTTTTAATTTTTCTGCTACATCCTTGCTTATTATTCAATATCTTTTATTGGACTTTTCCAAAGCCTCTGTGTTTTTAACGGCACAACGTTTCTGCAGGTGAAGAAATTCCTCCCGTTTTCAAGTGATTACCTTATAATTTACATTACAAATTGAAAGTTAAAGTCACAGATAATAATTATAGTATGTTGTCAATAATACTATCCCTATCTATCATACGCAATTCAAAAACTATACTGATAACGCAACAAATAACCACAACACTCCGCCTCGGAGCTAGTGGGGCGACAAGATAGCGTGCGCTTTGAACGAGAGTTGGAGCACTATCCTTGCTCCTTCGTGACGTAGATTCAAATCCAGTTACATATTTCTACGTTTCAATGAGGAATGTTTCGAACCCTTAAGTACTTAACCCCCGAAGTCTGTTAATATTCAATATTCACAAATATCTAACTAAATAGTAATACAAGTACAAAATAAATGGTTACGAAGTCCAGCTATTTGGAGGTCATCAATTGTAGATAGTTGGCCTATAAGCGATAGCCGGTGTATGCAATATTCCCTGGTGTGAATTAACGTCCGCACTATCGAATACTACGTTTATCTTCAATAACCATCCTTGTAATTAGACCAGTTCGTGGTTTAGATCCCACGCTAAACTATAGGTCCCTTAAATGCCATTGGCTGTTGGGGTATTAATTAACAGACATGTCTAAGGAAAATGTTGGCATTAGTCAGTCGTAAGATCGCGCCACAATAGTCGACGTACCAAGGCAATTGAGCTAACTGATATATCAAATTGTTTAACTCTACCAACAATTAGTATATAAAAATTAAACAGAACATTTAAACGGAAAACTGAAATGTTATAAAGGTATCTTCGAACAAAGAGAAGACCATTTGTTACCGAAGCGTTTATCCGATTCATCGACCTCAACCTAGTGCTGGAGACAAGGTCTAGGGTATGTTACAAGACCTAGCACTCTCCCAGAAAGGAAGCCGCCGCCGGGAGAGGAAGGGTAAACAGGTGTATGGGAGGGACCGGTCCAGGAACGGGTTCCGACATTCCGACACGACAGTGATGAGGGAATGCAAACGCCGCGGCCCGACTACCCAGGAGGGCGGAGCCCACGAGTCTATGGAGATAACACCTTGAAAATGACGTTCAACTGCTCCCGAATACATTAGGCTTGATAAAGTAATGACTACTTATGTAGCATACTTTCAACTTTGAAGCTAGCAGGTTATAAAATACACCATTATCATTTCATGAAATGAGTTTAACGTAATATCAGAAACTCGGTTTTACCAAAATGTATCTCTATTAATATGTAAAACCTGGATTGTGTTTTTACAGTAACGACAAAACATGGCATACAGTCTATGGAACATAGGGTTAAACACTACAAAATTTCGTGTCAGAAATCCACCTAGGTAAACATAAATTTTTTAATAATTGTTGTTTTAATTTCCGTTAATTTACAGCAAATTGGATGTAGACAATTAACCAAAATCAATTCTTAATCCTCTTCAAGTCTTTTGCATCCACCATTTTAGCGAACTCCACAGAGGGAAAAGCTATTAGATTAGATTATTGAAATGGCAACCTAACCAAGTAGGTATTTTAAGCAAAGTATGAATGAGAAATGAGTGTAGGATGATTATGGCGCGATCTTGTAGTCTTGTTACTGACTAAGGGTGACATGTTCCTTAGACAGGAATGTTAATTAATTAATAGCCCAACAGTTAATGACAACTAAGGGACTTACAGTTTAACGTGGAATCTGAACCACGGCCTCTGAATTACGAATTGGTCTAATTATGAGGATGTTCTTCAAGGATTAACGTAGTATTCAATATTGCAGACGTTAATCTACACAAGAGAACGCTATACCCACCGACCATCGCTCACAACTATCCACAATTCGTGACCTCCAAGTAGCTGGATTACAGGAAAACGTCACCTTCCGCGTCATACCACCTAATTAAACAATGATCGATATAACTGCATAAAACCTCAGGATCGAAAAACAATTTCATAGAGTAGGCTCGGAGATTGCATCCAGCGCCGCCACACGGCAACCTCACCAACTATCGGCTAAAAACTCTGCAGGCTCCAGACTTTATGAGCTATTGTGAACTAAGAAAAACCTCGTGTACAGGATAATAACCTTCCGTGGAGAACGTTGCTTCTGCATCGCCGGTGGCAGCACCGTCGCATAACTCAGACACCGCATCTTCTCTGTTTCTTGATGTTCCTCAGAATCACCCATTCAACACAGCTACTTTATTGGTTTTGTGTTCAACTCGGAATTACCTGTTTGCTTTTCTAATGCAATAATTGACTGTAAAGAAATTTCTAGCTTGTAAAGCTAGTTTAAGCGTACAGTATTACTTTCTGTAACCATTTATTCGAGTATTATCTTTGAAATTCATTATGTCATTGCACTGCGTGCGATCGCGTTAATTATTCTATAATATTCATTCGACTTTTCCAATTCGTCTGTGTTTTTAACTACACACCGTTAACAGGGGTGATAAAACACCTCCCATTTTCATGTGATTACCTAATAAGAGCCCAAATAACAGTAATTTATGAACTATTGTTTGATTTTATTTTATTTTATTCTTAATTTACCACTTAGAAATAAGAGGTGTTTCACCGCCTGCAGAAACTTTGTGTAGCTTAAAACACAAACGTGTTGGAAAAATGGTTGCATTTACCTTCCTGTGGAAATTAGGTAGATAATGTATACGGCAAATGAATGTTTTCAGTTGCTCTAAACGGCTGACGTTATGGCCATATGACGTCACTAAGCATATGACGTCTTTGTTTCAAATTTTGGTCTCGCAAATTGCACACACCCCCACAAAATACTGTAGAACGAATACTGTTAGCGTTAAATCTAAGTAACAAAACAGTTCATTTTAATAACAGTAAATTTAATTTTGTGATTTTAAATTCATCCTAAGATTTCCAAACTTTTAAAGTCAAATAGAATTTATTTTACGAAGATGCGAATTACTTATACTTAGTTATTTGGATTTGTCTTGATATGCAATATAAATTCTTAAGTAATCACTTGAAAACAGAAGAGATTTCATCGCCGCCAGAAACGTTGTGTTGCTGACAACACAAAAGTTTTAAAAGACCAAAAATATAGAATAATTAATCACAAGCACCATAACGAATCTAAAAGACTCTGTAGAAAGTATTACTCAAATGAATTTTACAAGTTAGTCACAATCAAAACTGAATTCTCAACTCAATTATTTAGTACGAATGAAATAAATTAGATGTCATTTGAAATTTAAAAATGGGTTAGTTTAGGGTAGACAAAAGATACGACACTTCCCTTAAAGTTGTACAAGAATCATTACAAAAAACTCTATTCTGTGTTTCAAAAATACGTATATTTTTTTGGAGAACAAAACGTAGACATAACCAAAAATATCACAATTCCAAGCAATGTTCAGAGAAAATTCTAGTTTTACTAACACAAATCAGTTTTAAAGTAATTAAAAAGACTTTATAATACCTCACAATGAAGTATAAAAATATAAAAAAACAGCCCACATTGAACACAATACCGGAAGTAAGTATTGAGGTTTGTTTAATAACTCGGCTTTAGGTTAGTAGCGACTTCAGTTCACCCGCGCGTTAGAGTCTCCGCTATCAGTAACCCAGTAATCAGCTGAAGGTTCCCGCCATTCAAGCCAAGCTCGCGGGGAAGTGAAAGTGGCGTGATAGTGT
Organism: Nephotettix cincticeps; assembly: GCA_023375725.1. Lineage (NCBI taxonomy): Eukaryota > Metazoa > Arthropoda > Insecta > Hemiptera > Cicadellidae > Nephotettix > Nephotettix cincticeps. Next base: position 17,952,347 of record CM041789.1, on the reverse strand, counting down.
TTGGGATTCCCACAGACCGAAAATTCAAGCGATCCCGTGTGAGGAAATGCCACGACCGCTGGGCTAACGGTGCCTCTTGTGAAATTGTGATTTCGCTCCAGAGACGAAAGATAAAAAAAATATATCAAATATACGACGGTAAATTCACAACAACAGCTGATGGTGGGTTTATTTTGATTAGATTATTTTTCGGGCATTTTCCAACACGATTAGTTCAAGTTTCACGACGTTTCGGTACCTAGTATCTGATCCCGTCTTCAGGTGAGCTGGAATCTGAATTGACAAGATATAGATTCTGCTACTTTGTATGTTTTTGTAAGTTCTTTGACTGGTTTAAACATTTTTGTCTTCAGATTTATACTGGCTTAGTGCAGATTATGTACTAATTTTGCCATATATTAGGTTCCTGATCACCTGAGGACGAACTCAGATTCCATATCTAGAAACGTCGCGAAACTTAGTTGAACCAGTCGTAATTAAAAATGTCTGCAATAACAATCTAAATAATAAATCCACCAATTTACATGACAAAGGTTCATATAGGTTTCTAAAATACATTCAGAAAAGTCATAACTAATTCAAGAATATTTACAGAGGGTACTCTTCTACTAGTATGTGGTAAATAGTGAAACCCATATATATGGCCCAAAAAGAATTCAACAGCTAAAACTACAGCTAAAATTACATATTGCGTAAATTTTAGTAACGGCGAAAAATTTACTAGGATCATTAACTAATTGCCCAAAAGAAGTGCAAGTGAGTTCAGTATTAATCCGTTACAGAATTGTATCAAGATTTAACGAAAAATTTCAAATTTTGGGAAAAAGATCTGCAATCTGATTCCTGTTATTTTTATAAGGTAGTTTGATTCTGTAGTTGAGATGTTCACTGATGGAATATCACTTCCAAAGCCTCCAGAACCAACAAGATCCCGACAGTGACCCGGAAGCTCAGAGCTCAGGGCGTGGGTAGACGAGATCGTGCCTGTCCCGGCATGACGACTCGATTGGCGAAAGTCAAGCCCAATTAGCGATCCGCACGGTTGCAAAGATGCGCCCACGCCGCTGCATACCTGCATGCAGCAACGCTGCACTCCTGCAGCTCTAAACTGTTCATCATTTTCCACATGCGATGCTTTAAAATGGGCTATTACTAGAAGTCTCACTTAAGATTTGGTTACGTTTAAAACCTTTCAGTGCAGTAGAACTATATATTTTTACTAGTGACGTAAGCGTTACTCCTGAAAAAAGTGGCATGCACTGGTCTCTGTTGACGATTTACTGAACTTGTTAGTCCTCATCGTTGTCAGCCGTACTGCATTCTATAATTTTTGCAAGAACTAGTTCAAGGAGTTCTCGCTTGTAGTATTTGCCGCTAGAAAAGTTTTATATCCCAATGAAATACCCGCTCTATTGGTATAGTTATAGACTATTAAAGGATGGGCGAGTGAAATGTTAGAAACCACTCAGTAATTCTTGTGTTAAAATCCTGGTCATTAGAAATAGCAAATTTGCTTGCAAATGTGTGGTATAGTGGTGGGAGGGCCCGCCTAAAATAAACGGTGACCGGCTTGGGTGAAAGTTGACGGCATTTGTTGGCTTAACTGGGATTCTAGTAAACACCATTTAAAGTTTTTTTTGTTGTGGTTTAAAGGGTGGAGCGTTCTTTGGTGTTTACTAACTGTTTAGTTAACTACACAAGATGACAGATATGAAAAAGTCTTAGCATTGAAAGGCATAAAACCTCAACTGTGTCTTTCACTATGGCGTAGGAGGAGTACAGCTAACCTAGGTTGAATTGTTATATAGTAAACATCCTTGATCCTAAAAGAATACCATACATTGTGATATTGGGCAGAGAGAATGACTATTTTCACTCTATTTATGCACTCTGACATGATCCTCTAAAGTTCATTGTCATCCACACTACTGAGTACAGTACTACGATTATCTGCAAATACCAACGTAATTAGACCAGTTCATAATTCAAAGGCAAATGTGAAGAGGATCCTTCTATACGTTAAACTGTAGGTCCTTTAGATGCCATTGAATGTTGGGCTATTAACTAACAGTTAACATATTCCTAGCTAAGGAATATTCCAACCTTTTTACTATCATACCACTCATTTCTCATTCATACTTGGATTAATATACCTACCTGGTAGGTTCATTTCTAATTTAGAGTCAGGGAGTTTTGCTCATTTCAACCTGAACTCTTTTAAGAAGTCAACTATACTTCGTGAATAAGTATAGTTTTCTGATTGTAACCTGAATTGGAATTGGTTTTACGTCAAAATTCTCGTAATTCAGATATCCCGGAATTTAAAGACTGGAAATTAATACCATTATTTAAGTTCCAGTAATGTTTAGCATATTCTATACAGCTTTTGTTACAATTTTAAATAGTTATCGATTTTTATTAAATATAAACGATATTCAGGATAGAAAATCAATTTTTCCACAATTCCCTGCAGTGTTAACAATCAAAAGTTTCGAAAACTAGAATTTAATTTGAACGCTCAACATTCCAGAATTATCACGTGATCAATCTATTTCAAATTTACGATTTTTTAACGACTACTTAAGTGTAGTTCGTGGTGTAGTTTATCAATTTGGAAGAAATTGACGAATCAAGAGATAAATAACTCGATTGGCCGGTCAAATTAGGAAGGAACTGGTAACTAGTTAAGTAATAGAGTGGTTTTAGAAGGATCGCTGTTTGGGATGGGTGAGGAAGAAACGGTAATATTTATGTTAAGTAGTTGGGCAGGTTTTAGGCGGGAATATTTTGGAGCTGACGTGTCCAACCGCGCCTCGGGGTCAACGATTGGAGTTGTAAGAATTCGTGTCTTCGCTGCTGGAGAACCTGGCATGGCTACTGGTAGCTTCTACTACAGTGCTTGGCATCTCATACCGCTACCTTATTCTATCATAAAGAACTATTTATGACAGGAAATAGATCGTTGCATTTATGGTTATGGCTTAACCTTAGGAGAGGCGGGCGGATTTTTGCATGTGTTGTGTTGAGTGGCAAGCTCATTTTAACGATTTTGCAGACTATTTTTAATAAAAGAAATCATATAAAATCCAATTTTAATGCATACATTTTTTTCGTAACATGACTAACGTCTAACATCCCTAAACAGCTTTTGGACATAATACAATCATAAAAACTATTGATTGAAATCAATCAAAAAATCTAGTCAAAAACGAAAATTAACTAAACTACTATTTCGTCGTTTTTGCAACCAGAAATGTCCGTTGAGAGTGCGTGTTTTACTACCAGAAGTATCTCTAGTGTCCCATCTTTCAACTGATGTAAAAATTATCCCCATCCATCGAAGTGTAAAATGCTTAAACTGTAATTAATTAATCGACATTTAATGTAAGTTTGCCACTCCGACGGATAATGGAACTGCAATTAAATATGATTGGTAAATGCTTTATTTTCGTCATAGACTGTATAGTTGAGGTTTACGGTCAGTTCATTCAAAGGTAATAACAAATTTAAGACTTTAATGGAAACCAAATAAAATTAACGAGAGATACAGACAAATAGCTCACATTCCACACCCAAAGTAGACCTATTTTGGTTGCTTATAGAAATCGCTAAAAATGGGTTTTCTCTCATTCTAGCTATACAAACTACTAGTATAATTAGTTGATGGTGGTGGAGTTTAAATAATCCTAAAGAATTAAGAATACAGAATTAAATTGTCACTATCAAAAGCAGAAGACTGAGCTTGATAGGCTGGTCTCGCAGATTAGAAAAATAACAACTAATAACATTAACTAATATTAAAGAACTAAGAATATTAATAATACTTATACGTTTAGTAAATATTAAGAAGATTAAGATTTTGTTATGAGCTAAACCATGAGGCGTCAAACCTCTTAGGCAGATGTTAGCTACGATAGCAGGACTAAGTTCTAAAAGACTGAGGCAACTAGTAACAAACCTAAGATTGAGCTCATTTTGAAGTAACCTCCTTTGGTTTGAGTAACCAAAACAGTGGGGTAATGGTAGGAATATTTCAAATGTATTACTGTAGTAAAACACTAATATATGTGGAAGTTTACGCGAATTATTGATGAAATTTTAATATATTTATTAGTTTGCGATTCATTTTTGGTGATAGTGGTTTTATGTTAATCAGACAAGAATTCTATTGTTGCTTGCTATTCTTTATAAGTTTCTTGACCGTTATAAAAACATTTTTCAGCTTTATACCAGATTATGTACTAATCTTGTCATGTTCTAGATTCCAGTTCACCTGAAAACGGAAATAAATTCTAGATCCCAAAACGCCAAGATGTAAAATGTCCGCAATAAAAATCTAAAACATTTTCTCACATATCAGAACTAAGTGTTAGGCCTGAACTATTTGTAAAGCGCAGGAAATAATTCACTTCCTGTTTTGAAGTTAGCCGACACTTTTCTTTTTTTATCATGTTGTAATGTTAGCCGTCCCTAATTGAGGAAAGTCACACGAGCTACGTCGGTTGAAGATACTTTCTCTTGAAACGCGAATGAAATAAAATTTTTGTTTTTACATAACACATCGTGTCCACGGCACTTGTGCTTTTGACTGCAGAAACGTAAACAATATTTGAATCTCAAAAAAATTACATACAATAGCTTACCGAAATTACCAAATATTTCAAGCACTTGTAACATCTACGATAGATCGCATCTAATATTAGATAGCTTTTTAACGCGTGTTTAGTACTTTTTACATCTTAGCTTTTACGCTACTCTTCTTCTAGCATAATTCATACAAACTAGACAACTGTTAAATTCAACAAAAATATTTACAGTTATAATTATAGTATTTTTTTAAAATTACAGTTTAGTGAAACTATAAGGAGCCTTGCATATAAAATATTTAAAATCATTAATGGCAGATGATTCCACAGGATGCTTTGATAAAAACTTCGCATCTGCACAAGATGTTTTTTATTATAAAATTGTAAACTGTAAGAGTCAATGGAGATTCAGTTATTAGTCAATGAACTTACGAATACACTTCATGCAAATATAAACACCGAAACAAAGACCGTAAATGAATAGTTAGAGATGACTTTCACCCTGAATGACTACCAGTATGAACACGCTACCAAGATTAGCATAATGGCCGATAGGAATGAATGAGAGAATCAAAGACGAGAGATCCCGCTAGACGGTCACGTGATTCCAACGGTCCCTCGCGCATGCACACGCGCACACGCACGTGCGGAGATACGCGTTATCGCGCGAGATGAGGAGGATGTACCGCGGAGTTTGTAACATTGCAGGGTTGCCAACCTGCAAAGCTAAAAATTGGTAACCTGTTATCGGATTTTAATTGGTTAGTTATTTAGTTAATTACTGAAATGGTAATCTGACCAGGTAGAGTATTTTAAGCCAAGTACAAATGAGAAATGAATGTAAGATGATTGTGGCGCAATCTTGTAGTCTTGTTACTAACTAAGGCTGACATGTTTCTTAGAAAGAACTTGTAATTAAAAGCCCAACAGTCAATGGCATATCTAAGGGACCTAAATTTTTACGTGGAGTCCGAACCACTGCCTCTTAATTACGAACTGATCGTATTATCGAGGGTGGACTTATTATTCAATAGTACGCACGTTAATCTACACCAGAGAACGCTAAACCCACCGACCATCACTCATAACTATCCACAATTCGTAACCTCCAAGTTGCTGCATTACAGGAGACGCCACCCTCCCAGTCATCCGGTGTATTGTGGTAGTACTACTGTACTAGCGATTACACGTATATCCATTAAAAACTTGTGTTTTGCAGATTGGTGTGTTAAATCTAGGGTAGGTAGGCGAACCGCTGAAACCACACAATCAGCTCATCCTCTGGCAGCTGCCAAAAGGTACAACCGTTACCACACGAAGGTCGATACAGTAGATTTCCATGCGTGCCTTGATGAGACCTAAAATGTGTTCCAACCAATAAACCGAAGAAATTCTACTAACTTATGCTAATTGAATTAACCAACCAGCGATAGTTCATTTTGAGGAATAAATATACAAAAACCGTTATCAGAAACTCCCTTATCAGTGGTGTGACCTTCACCATGTCGGCGAAAGCAAGATGAGTAATGTTATCGTGGCCGTATGTTGTGCGATTGAAAGTCTGCACTTCTGATTGAAGGGTCGACCTCCAAAAGATTACAGTTCATTAATAAGACAAAGGTTGATTATTTGCAGTTACCAACAGTTTATATTGCATGCTCATCTGTATTTGCTGCAAGATAAAAAAAGTAAGACGATTTTTTATGTGATAAAACCTAAGTACTGTTCTTTCATATCAATATTCTTATAGTTAGTCTCAAACCGTTGTTTCAATAATCCTTCAAATTAGATAATGTAGATAAAAAGTAATCGAGATAGCAAGTTGATTAGATTAGATTATTGAACTGGCGACCGTACCACAAGGTAGGTATTTTAAGCCAAGTATGAATGATGAATGAGTGTAAGATGATTGTGGAACGATATTGTAGTCTTTTTACTAACTAAGGCCGACATGTTCCTTAGACACAACTGTTAATTAATAGCCCTGCAGCCAATGACAGTTTAACGTGGAATCCGAACCACGGCCTTTTAATTACGAATTGGTCTAATTGGTTTGGTCTTTGCGGATTAACGTAGTATTCAATAGTGCGGACTTTAATCCACACAAGAGAACACTACACCTATCAACCATCGCTCATAAGTATCCACAATTCGTAACCTCCAAGTAGCTGGATTAGAGGACTACGCCACCGAGCAATTGGGAAAATAACACCCAAAATATTTGTTAACGTTTGTAAAGCGTTTCCAACTGAGTGAAACAATTCAAATACTAATAGTTCACGTATAATCTACAAGTAAACGTATACATTTCCACACATTAAATGAGAAACTACAAAACATTTTCAGCAAAAACCCCCATTAGTTCACATTATTATAAAACCCTTCTTTCCTGAATGTACAACTTTAATCATTAATGTTATACCTACTTCCTCATTATTTAACTATGAAAATTAAAATTTTTTTAGTATACTTCAAAAACTGTCCGAATTTATGACCCCTTAAAGGTCCTGAAATTATTTGGATACAACCTCGTTGAGGGAGTATAGTACTTTATATCTGTAGTTGCTTAAAATAGGCAAATGCAGAAAGAGATCAATAAATGCTAAACAGGTTTAAAGATCCGTCTTCTGGAATGGTTGTATCCTTCCAAATTTAGGAATTGAGAGTACCTACGTAGAAATTCGTCTTTCTTGTAATTCATTTTTGAACTGCAGGAAATTGTTAAATTAAAGGTTAAGTCTCCTGGGGCATTCAAATTCTAAATTCCTGCCCTTAATTTAGGTGTTGTTGACTCCTGTTCAAGGATTGTACATACTACGTTCTAAAGTAGAACGTCTGTACAACATTCTTCCCAAAAACGCGTTTTGTCATCTCTGCAGGAGAATCCGAGCTCTTAATCATTCAAATCCAGACTTTAAGAGACGTACGTAACAGAATAAAACATTCAAAAGTGGTCTAACAAGTTCTAACTCCCGGACGTGTTGATCGTCCTTCATGTAATCTTGACATCATCTCGATTGGCGATCGGCTATTCAAGCGGCGAGAGCTGTAGCGGAGGCTGTGGCTGAAGCGGTCTGCGCCTATCAGTCAGTTGCGCAAGACCGGCAAAGGTTACGGGATCGGCGAAAGTGCGGCGCAGGCGCGGGCGGGGCGACGGCGGCTTTCCAAACCTTTACCACTACACTCTACACCCCCGGAACAGGATCTGGGCCGTCTGCGAGCTCCGAGCGGCCTGACCTTTGGACCACAGAGACCACTGTTTGGCTGTTGACGGGGAGCTTCAACAATCACAGGATCATCTGACATTACCACCAGATTCAAAGGAAATAGGTGATGTGTCCTGTAATGCAGCTGCTTGGAGGTCGCAATGGTCATTAGCTGGAGGGTGATTAATTAACATTCCTATCTAAGGAACATGTCAGCCTTAGTCAGTATCAAGAGTACAAGATCACGTGACATTCGTCTTGATAACTGGGTTGTTCGCCATGAGAAATTCAGAAAAGTCATTTAGTTGTTTGATAAGGATGGGAAAGATAGAACTTGATCTGTCTACGCAATTCTCAAAGGAGTAAAAAGGACCTCCAAAAGCATGCAGATCCAGATTCAAGCAACACAATACCTTAGAAGATTCATTCTGCAACTGAACAACTCCAAAGTCCCTCAGACCTGAAAAGGGCCTACCAAAAAGATCCCAACATTTTTAATTTAAGAATGCAATCTCCTACCAGGGAAACTCCCCTCCCAAGTGGACAATAAAAAGATGCACTCTCTGAGAATTCTGGTCAGACTGGTTGTTCAGGCGCAGCCGGGATTCAATCAAGCCCCAAAAAGAAACAAGAAGGAACGGAGGTGATTGGGAAGCCCGTCACCTGGAATATCTAAAGAACTTAGTAACAGAACTTTCTTTAACTGCCTAATCTCGATCCTTGAAAATTAGAATCATAGCCTGGGTAAAAATTAACGTAGTCCTATTGAAACACATTCTTGGATGAAACATGCAAAGTTTTTCACCGGTGCAGTGACCCAAAAACAAGAAGGTCATAGGAACGCAAGCACACTCTACACAATGATCGTCAACCTGTGAATGGCAAAAACATATCGGCCCGTCACCTTGACCTGGCAGCCATAAAGGAGTGTATAACCAGCCATACATAACAGTTCTATAGAGCAACCGGCTTTGAGTAATAACTAACTCTTTTAAATGGCACAGTCGTAAAGACGATTGATTGGTGAAACCCCGGTTACATATAAGAACCTATTATATTGGATTGTAAACACTTTCATTAGATTTAGTGGTCTAACCATTTTATTGATACTTTTGCTTAGTATTCAATTAAAAATAAACTCTATAAATTATTGGTATGGACTTCAAAGACAAGATCGAAATTGAGCTAGAAATTATGTTTAACTAAATTGGAAGTTGTTATATTTTAACATTGAATTGAAAAAAATCAGACAACAGGAAATAGCCACATCTCGTACAAAAGAGTTCATCTAAAGGCGCTTGAATGCACTACTTTAACAACAGTTTACACAAGTACTCAAGAAACTGCTTCGTTAAGTAAACTGTACGGCAACGAATTAATATCGCGTGAGAAGAAGAAGAACCGAGATTGAACGGCTTGCCGCAATTAGCTGGCTAGAATTGCACAAAAGGCAGTCGTATTTAATTGCAAACGGTGGACTGGCAGACGAGGTGGTGATAATAGTCTGGTAATTACCGGCAACAATAGAGGAAGAGGAGGACAGAAAGAGCGGTGGCGCCAAGACTGAGCCCTGAGGGACCCCGATATATTACACGGGGTTGTGTTGTTCATGAGTAATATAATTTGATTCATAACGTTATAGTTTTATCTTAATACATTTATTTAACTGGATTGTTGAATGTTGAGAACGACCTAATTCACCTGGGAATGCATTTGTGTATTTTCGTTAACGAGAGAAAACTGCAGAAGAGATTGTATCTGGATACAAATTCATCGAGATGGCTCTCATTATTTTGATGTTATTTTATCAGTTAAGAAATTCGTAAAGATGATAATTGAGGAACATTTTTCGTTAACACTATCTCACCTACACGCGATTAATAATTAATCTATGATTAAATATTTTTTTCAAATTTACATTTCTTGACTCGTCTATTCTATTGTTTATGGTATATAATCCCTGCTGCTCTTGGGCCAAAGCAGCAGGGATTCTCCGACAGGTTTATCCAGACCATCACTTAGGCGGCTCTCATCTTGAACAAACAACCCGTGGCCTAGGGGGAGGAAATGTCAAAATTCCTCAGTAATGTGGCTATAACTCAGACAGTGATGACGCCCGAGGAAGCCACCAGTCGGAACAGTTATGACCAATCATCCTCGACCAAAACGCATGTAAGATGAGAGAGCTGGGCAAATGCCAAGGAAGGAGGGGCTCAAGTTATGACAGAAACAAAGTCACGATCACTTTCGCTCTACAGTTAGATAAGACATAAAGTGTTGCTTTAACCAGCTGTGGCAGTTTAGATAAGGAAATCGTTGGTCTCAACAAGTGATCTGAGTTTTCTGAAGTACCTGATTGCTAACGTTATAAGATTAGAAGCAATATTATTGTCTACAATATAACTGAGGAAGCGTCTTTAACTCAGATACATTTATTAGAGAGAATGACAAAGACAAAAACCATTTCGAAAGGACAATACAGTATTTAATTGAATTGGAAATTTTTAATGTGTAGTATATCTATTAGAGTCAATTACAGGATATGCAATATTTCGCCGGAGATGCCTAACACGTTACAAGCTAAGCAACTAGGATGATAAGTGTTCTTTAGTACGTATAGGTGTCACTAGGCTGGGCGAAGGTGTAAGTGTGGGTGATAACTGTCCGACAGTGCGTGCCGGTGTCGTTGGGCTGGTCGAAGGTGTAAGTGTGGGTGATAACTGTCCGACAGTGCGTGCCAGTGTGGTTGGGCTGGTCGAAGGTGTAAGTGTGGGTGATAACTGTCCGACAGTGCGTGGCAGTGTGGTTGGGCTGGGTGAAGGTGTAAGTGTGGGTGATAACTGTCCGACAGTGCGTGCCAGTGTGGTTGGGCTGGTCGAAGGTGTAAGTGTGGGTGATAACTGTCCGACAGTGCGTGGCAGTGTGGTTGGGCTGGGCGAAGGTGTAAGTGTGGGTGATAACTGTCCGACAGTGCGTGCCAGTGTGGTTGGGCTGGTCGAAGGTGTAAGTGTGGGTGATAACTGTCCGACAGTGCGTGCCGGTGTCGTTGGGCTGGGCGAAGGTGTAAGTGTGGGTGATAACTGTCCGACAGTGCGTGGCAGTGTGGTTGGGCTGGGCGAAGGTGTAAGTGTGGGTGATAACTGTCCGACAGTGCGTGCCGGTGTCGTTGGGCTGGTCGAAGGTGTAAGTGTGGGTGATAACTGTCCGACAGTGCGTGCCGGTGTCGTTGGGCTGGGCGAAGGTGTAAGTGTGGGTGATAACTGTCCGACAGTGCGTGCCGGTGTCGTTGGGCTGGTCGAAGGTGTAAGTGTGGGTGATAACTGTCCGACAGTGCGTGCCGGTGTCGTTGGGCTGGTCGAAGGTGTAAGTGTGGGTGATAACTGTCCGACAGTGCGTGCCGGTGTCGTTGGGCTGGTCGAAGGTGTAAGTGTGGGTGATAACTGTCCGACAGTGCGTGCCGGTGTCGTTGGGCTGGGCGAAGGTGTAAGTGTGGGTGATAACTGTCCGACAGTGCGTGCCAGTGTGGTTGGGCTGGGCGAAGGTGTAAGTGTGGGTGATAACTGTCCGACAGTGCGTGCCGGTGTCGTTGGGCTGGGCGAAGGTGTAAGTGTGGGTGATAACTGTCCGACAGTGCGTGCCAGTGTGGTTGGGCTGGGCGAAGGTGTAAGTGTGGGTGATAACTGTCCGACAGTGCGTGCCGGTGTCGTTGGGCTGGGCGAAGAAAGTTGCGTGGCGCGGCCTTGGACAATGATCCATATTTACGGCATTGACCATGAGAAACGACCCGCTCACGTTCACTTTTACGATGCCATTCATAATTGTTGTGACTTACTAGCGCCACTGCAACACGGGTTAAGTCACTTGGCGGGCGAAAGTTTTCCGCCTAACAACCATCAATTCCAGTTCAAATTACGGGAAAGGAAATCTTATTGGAAGGGAGTCGAGTACTTGAATTACGATCACATAATAATAAGTTGTTGTATAATCTACATGACTTTATCTTGTTTCCAGAAGAGAACGAACGGGATTTTCTCAATTGCCGTACGCCCTTGAGATGATAGATAAAGCCAATTTCAGATACGATGTTCTAAAATAAATATTTGATGACATATTTATGTTAAAGTTCCACAGTTGTGGGCCCTTTTCTAGGAAAAATTAAAAATCATAATTTATATACTGAAGATATCTCAGCTGAGATAAACGTTTTATGCTCCTCAGAAAAGGTCCTTGATCTTCCGACCTCGATCAATTCACATGACTAAGTTTCCAAGAGAGATGAGTCAACAATTTTAGGCCCTGATTACAAAAACATCGACGAGCAACGACTGGAAAGGTGCAATCAATTCCCGCTTCAGTGAACCATAGACGTTGAAACACTGAGATGTTCCGTGCCTCTGCTGACCTAGGGTCGTGACCAGCCGGTAGACCAAGGAGGTCCCTTCTTCCGTTCTAGTCATCCGTGTAACTGACTATCCACTTTATAAACAATGATTCAAACCTGTATAAATGGAGGCAAAGAGCCCTGAGACAAGTACATGCAGCTTAGTCAAAAGGTTATTCGGGTTACCAACAATTTCGTTACTCTAATCGTTTCGTTACTAAAATTGCAGGCGTCGATTGTTTTGCTTGCTTCTCTCCGGATCATGACAGATTTTTAATGAATAGAAAGTTAATGAATGGCCAAGGAGATAAGGAAAGGTTCGACTAAATCTTAAACAAGAACAACTTTCAAAGCAATTCAGGTCCGAGCAGACACTTTATTACTCGGACAGAATTCACTCTGAACGAGGAAACTTTGGTTTATCAGACGGGTACATCTAAAAAACAGTACAGTTAAATTTTGAAAATATAATCCCTGTAACAGCGCAACACAACCCACATCAAGCAAAGCACATCAAAACATAAGGAAAGGTTTGACTAAATCTTAAACAAGTGCAACTTTCAAAGCAATTCAGATCCGAGAAGACTCTTTGCTTGGGGCAATAATGGTGTTTAAACTTATCCCTAATTTAAAGCCTCAAATAAAACATATCTAAACTTAGGTGTTGGTAGGTGTTGGTAAAGCTGACTGGGATGTTGAATTAATTAACGTTGTTAATGAGGAAACCTCAGCAAAATATTTGTATGTCAATCTTAGACGTAGTATAGCACTCATTCATTCATTCAAAGGGATTCAGCCATAGCGGCTTTTTGCGCACTCCTGAAAACTTCTCTTTCTTGGAGAATCAGGAATTTTCCAAATGAAGAAACCTGGAAAACTGAAACAACGTATCAACAAGCTCATTAGGAGGCAGGAATCTACCCCTTTCCAAATAGCCTAGAGTGGAGAACCTCACCTCTGCCAGCCCTATACAATCAAAGAGTAGATGATCCACAGTTTCCTCCTGCAGATGTAGCATTTTGCATTTGTCAGTATCTCCAGCCTTGATACGACAGCCCAGTAAATTGTCAAAAATTATATCTTCATACTTGAAGAAGCAATTTTTAAAGATTATTTTTCGACTCGGTATTCAACAGAAAACCAGTTAGAACCTTCTTGGGCAGACGCGAAGCTACTTGGTTGACGGTCACTCATACACAGACAGCCCTCCTTGACGGTAACGGTGGAAGGGAAGTGAACGGACTCAGCGGAAGGAGGTTTATGGGAGAAAGGACGAGAAAGGCCGTGGCGTGGTGCGCCGTCTCCTTACGGTCGATTATGAGCTTACAGTAATAGGCCAGATCTTTAATCTGATCTCAATCTTTGGCCGGATAGAACCATCGAGTTTAATGTTTCCTTTCTAGGAAACAATAGTAGATCACTTTGGTTGTTGACTTTTGATTATCTCTAAACATAATTACAACTGTAACATCTGATTTAGTTTTAGGAAACTTCTACTAGGCATATAAACAAAAATGTACGACCCTTTGTAGATCCTGAAATGAAATGGAGTCAACTTCTTTAAGGGAATGACATAAATCTGTTTTTAGTTTAAAGATGTGCCTAGAGGAAGAGGTTAAAGCTTACAGTAGCAAAAGGGTGGTATACTAGCAAATTCAAAAATTGAGTATGTAAAAGCTTTTCCTTTCCTTTTTTTGATTAATTTTTCAATGACAAACATTTTAGATTTTGAGGGTAAATCCTCCTGGAACATTTAATTTTTACATTCCTGTCCTCGTTTTGGTTGTTATCGACACCTCGCACAACTGTTGTGCGAGGACATGCTTTTTTACAAGGTGGCAAGGTTTAGACATACTATCTCCTACATTGCCCAACATATTCACTTATTTACATTTCTTGTACGGTATTATATCCCCAAAAACGAGTTTCTGATCATCTCTGCTGGAATCCTACATGACAATCCTTCAAAACAGATGAACAGATGAACAAGATGAACGAAATAACAGAAAAAAATATACAAAAGCGATATCTTGAGTAGAAAAGTAGATCACTTTGGTTGTTGACATTTGTTGATATCTAAACGTAACAAAACTGAAACATCAGATTCTCTTGGAATTGTATTGGCGATTGTGACATTTCGTGAAAGTACCGATACGTTCGGTAATTTCTTCATATTTTCCCTCGGTTCACCAATCCATATTCGACACAGTCTTGCTTGAGCACACCAACTGATACAATGTTGCCGACTGAAAACAGTGTTGCCAAAGCAAACGGATAATTAGACTCACTTTCACTATAATCGCGGCTACTTGTCATTGCCCCTAATTCATTTTGCATGTTGGCAATCCTTCATCTAGACTGACCCGCCTCCTCTCTCTTGCCGATTGGAAGTAGGTCCGTGTACTTCCAGTGTACTTCCTGATGTAACGAGTTGAGGCTACATTTAACACACGAATCGTCACGTAATTCATGTCAGAAGTCAGAAATATATAAATACACATTTCTAACCAATAATTTTTCAATGTGGTGGATGTTTAAAAATTACAAAAACGTTGTTTTTAACAATGTTCCTAAATATTTAATGAAGTTAAAGTCACTATAAGATACAACGCTAGAAATTCACACAATCATGTAATCTAATTTCAGTATTGTTCGAGGTTTCCCATGAAAATATTTTAACAAATCTTGGTCAAAACTGATAAAGAATATAGTAGTTCAGATTTCAAATGTTTTAATTGTATCTGGGTTAAACAAGTCTCTCAAACTAATTTTGGATTCCTTGAACAGGTTTGACCTAGAGAGTTAGCATTTTTAATCAAGTTTGAACAGCAAATTGATGACTTTTTAAATATTTACTTACTTTTAAAAATAATATAAGACTACAACCAAATATTTAAAATGTGTAAATTGAAATCTAGCTCCTACAAAAACCAACAGTAACGCCACAATTTCAAACCGATGAAATCGCGGAAAGGAGGGCATTTTCGATGATTCGGCGCGCCATAATTGTTGGCAAAACAGTGGCCGAGAGTTGCAAAACACCCGATGTGATGCAAGAGTGCAGCACCGGCGGCCGCGCCTCGACACGGCGATCAGCTGTTGCCACCGACGCCGCCGAAACAGCTGACATTTCCACGGGGAAAATGGAGCGTGAGCCAAGGCTGCAGCCGTTCCGTGTTGACCCGGTCTGTGAAAGTTCGGAGCATCGCAGCATTTTTGTTTTGGATTATCAATGTAATTCCAACTTCCAAGCATGGAGTTGTATACGTTCTGAACCATCAAAACTAAGAGAAAGATACTTTTTCAAGCTCATTGTTGAATATCCAATCATAAGATGATTGTATTTACTTCCCTGTGGGAATTAGGTTAGATCATAGATATTTCTAAGGGAAATGTTTTTAATTCCTCAACTGTCCTTATAACCATTTGACGCCACCAACCAAATTACGTCACTGTTTCAAATTTTGATCTCGCAAATTGCCAACACCACTAAGACATTTGCTAAGACATATCCATGTCAATAAAGAGTTTGCCGGTTCAATAATGAATAATGAATTTACGTTGATTTTACAAATGAATCCAGAACTCATTGATCATTTCTTGATCAATTAATAACCCTCACTTATGCCTTAAAAGGTGTTTGTTAGAATCAAAGATATTACATCACTATTTATCCACAAATTCTTCAGTAACAGTTGCAACAAAATACTTATAAAGTGCCAAAATATATTGACTGAATACAAATTGACATAAGTTTTCTCCTCACGAAATGTTCTGCAAATCAAGCTGTCTCCTGAGTT
The DNA here is from genome assembly GCA_023375725.1 of Nephotettix cincticeps. Taxonomy (NCBI): domain Eukaryota; kingdom Metazoa; phylum Arthropoda; class Insecta; order Hemiptera; family Cicadellidae; genus Nephotettix; species Nephotettix cincticeps. Next base: position 17,936,374 of record CM041789.1, on the reverse strand, counting down.
TGAGAACGGTATTTTAATTGCCTTTCCCTGGTAAACCCCATGATTCCCGGGTATTGCCTGCACCCCGCAACTCGGCACAGGGCTTCGCCCAAATTGAGGAGTGCGCCCGATTATTATGCTGCACGGGTTCAAATCGTGAGTGTTTTCTCCCAATAATGGGTTTTAAACCCGAAATCGGACGTACAGGGTCGAAATGCGAATCGAAAGATAAATCAAGCTGAATTACAGTTGAACAAATATCTTGTGATTTTGTTGTTTCAACGACTTTCCAATTTTTTAACGTTTTCTTGGAGAAGACAGTACGAAAATCTAAATTAACTTAAATCTAAATAATTTTAATTCCACTCATCTCTAACAATTACTTTATCCAAATGGCTTTCATCCACTTAAAGATTTCACCGCAGCTTTCTTGGTGTTCGTAGAAATTAGATTTTAAATATAAATATTAGCCCAGTGCGTTTTACCGAGTTGAATTAGCGTCTGAAAGCGGCAATCACACGCGCCTGAGGACGTCCTCGACCGACAGAGGGTCAAGGGTCGAGGAGAAGGTGGAGGTCCTCCATTGGTGCCACAGGTTTTGTGCTCATTACCTTGAAGGTACTGACGACCGGGAAAAGAGGCCAGAGAAAGAACTGTCTAACAGAGTCGATATAAACTACTGTAGTATGTAAGCTGGTGCAGTTCGTTCTCTATTACCTTATTTATCCAGGTAGGTATTTTAAGCCAAGTATGAATGAGTAACTAGTGAAATGATTGTGGCATGTTCCTTAGACAGGGCTGTTAACTAATAGCCCAACAGCCAATTGAATCAAAGGGACCTAAAGTTTAATGTGGAATCCGTACTACTTTTACTTCTGATTTACGAACTGGTCTAGCTATGAGTATGGTCTTTGCAGATGAACGTATTCTATAGTGCGGATGTTAATTCACACTCTTACGTCCACTGGACCTATCACAACAATGCGTGACCTCCAAATAGCTGGATTACATGACATGCCACAGAAGGTTACAGAAGTTAAAAAAACTTGGTTTTCTTTATTCTTTTTTTGGAAAGACATTTTTATAATTTAAAATTGTAAACTAAGATTAAATAGAGGGAATTTTAGTGACAAGAATGGCTAATTCTGAATAAGATTGATTTACTTTTGAATTTGTATATAGACTGAATTTTAATTTCGTATCCAAATGCAAGGCTGAGAGACATCACAAACATTGAGGTGTGTTCCCCACCTGTTCAGATGTCTTTGCAACAGTTGTTTGTCACGGTTGCTTGTTTGTGCAAAGTAATTTCACTTTTAAAAATGTCGGTGAGGAAATAATTCATTATACACCACTTCTCGACTTTAAAATTAAAATGGTGGTACGGTGGTTATTGTACCCGTCAGTAATCTTGATCATAAGCAAAGCCAAACCTTTGTATACTTATGAGATGGTTCAATACTGGATCCACTTTCCATACTGGTCGATTATTTAATGATCTTAACAATGAATCAGCTGATCTTTGACAGAAATATAATTCAATGCCAACCTTAAAATAGTCAGTTAGGTACTGAAATAGCAGCCTGCTCAAGTATGAATGAGAAATGAGTGTAAGACGATTGTGGATCATGTAGTCTTGTTACTGACTAAGGTTCACATGTTCCTTAGACGGAACTGTTAATTAATAGCAACCGTCAATGGCATATCTGGGACCTACAGTTTAACGTTGAGTACAAACCACTGCCTCTAAATTACGATCTAAGAGTCGTATTTGCGGATGGACTTAGTATTCAATAGTGCGGACGTTAATACACACCAGATAATGTACCATCTGTTACCATAATGCTAATCATGAAGTTATAATACAGTTTGACTCACGTCCACGTCCATCCATAGTCACGTGACTTGATTGACTCACCTGAAACAAAAACATTGTTAGCACGCTATACAGCCCAATTGGCAAACGGCGGATTAGCAGATCGTTAGCCCAGTTGGACTAACGAGGGCAGATTAGTCAGCGGGGCTAATCTGCCGGTGGAATGTAGACTAACGCGACCATCACCTACCGCAACAGAATCGTTCGTATTGTCTTCTGGCTTGGAATTTCTACAATTAGCTTTCCCACTTCATCTAGAAAGCTCTTCCTGCAATTACGGACGGAGTTCCTTGTTCCGCCAAGCTGGTTCAAATATTAGACTATAATTACACTGAAACAAAAATGGACTTCGTAACTGCTTAAACAGAGGATGACAGAAGCTTGTAGCATATTGGCTCCATATTTTCATCAGCTGGTTGTTTATCGAAGTATTTTCAAAATATATCACATGTTCAGTAAAATTTAGAATAATTTGTCTAATATCGTTTAAAACTGGATTTTCTAGAGGTCACTGGATTAGATTACCTTTAGAAATGGTGACCTACCCAGGTAGATATTTTAAGTGTGAATGAGAAATGCGTGTAAATGATTGTGGCGCGATCTTGTAGGTTTATTAACTAAAGCTGACATGTTCCTTAAACAGGACTGTTAATTAATAGCCAAAAAGCCAATGGCATATGTAAGGGACCTACAGTTTAATGTGGGACTTATCTAATTATGAGAATGGTCTTTGCAGATGAATGTAGCACTCAATAGTGCAGACGTAGTCCACATCAACCATCGCCTAGAGTATCCACAATTCGTGAAATGCAAGTAGCTGAATTACAGGAAACGTATTTAAATTTAATAGGGCGTGGATAGGTTTAAAGTAGATAAAAAGCTACTCTAAAGGGTAAAAAACAGTGAAGATAAGTTTCACCATTGTGGGCGATATTGTTTTCACGGAGCAAAGTTACAAAAGACAGGTACAGAGAGATAAAATTAAAATAAGACCTATTTTGGTTTTTCTGGGATATAAAACGTAAAAATAACAAAAAAATGATTCCAAGCAATTTTCTAACGAAATTACAATTATATTTGTGCAGAAAATTATACTAACGTAAAATCATTCCTAATGATTTTCAAAAACTAATTTTAACTATAACAAAAGAATTCATCACAGATTAAACGTGTAAGTATTATTTCCTTCAATACACGAGGTAAATTTGTTTTGATTCTTGCTCCTTTAAGTCGCAGCGACAGTTTAAACTGCTGGGATTAGAATGGGATTAAAAAGACAATTTGAAATGGAAATAGGGATTCAGGATGAAAAGTATGTCTGCATTGATGAGGCGTCTTGCTAGCCTAACTTGGCGTCTTGGACTTCGGTACAAAAGGTCACGAGTTCGATTCCCAGGATGCACACAAAATGTGACGGGTTTGTACAGCTTAAAATTGTGTTTATACTCTCGTTAAAAATTTCATTGGAGTTGACACACCCAAAAAAAGGGATCAAGGAGGGGGCTAAGAGGGGGGCCAGTCAATGATCGTGACAGAAGTAGCTACAAGGCACGTCACAATTATCTGGTGAAAGCGCCCCTAAGCGTCTGTCTGTCTGGTGTAGCCAGTAGTAGATTACATACCGTACACTCTCTCTAGTTCCCACCAGAAGAAAAATTAATTCCCTCGTTGAAAGTTTAAAATCCCTTCTCAATATTCATCTTAATTCTTTCTCCCTAAACTCTCATGCTTCACATTTAAATAAAAGGTAGAATTCATGATCCAAAAATGCCTCTATGTTCATTTTGGATCTATTAGTTTTATTACTATTACCTAATTGAAACCCAGGTGTAATTTTATAAGTATGTTAAGCTGAATTTTCAAATGCTGCAGACTTTATAAGAGTGAGATTGGATGATGGGCTGGGATGGGAGGGCCACTTGCTAAGTTGGAGGGATCGCTTGCTAAGAGGCTCTTAGCAAACTCTTAGAGGCTCTCCATATCTCTAATAATCATGAGACGAATGAGAACTTACGGCAGCATCGCTCTTTCTAGGCTGGCCTACTTGGCCTGTTCGAACAGCACATATCCTATTCCATCGTTCTCTAGGGATCAGTTAAGGGGAATGTGGATAAAATATTCGTCTGGCAAATAAACCATTCGAACTATTTTAGGCTTATCACCTCAGACTAGCTGCAAGGAATATTTCACTCAGCTTGGCTTCCTGTCTCTTCCTAGTCCCTTCATCCTGGAGGCAGTTTGCTACATAAAAAAATAGAAATATAGACCTAATTTTGTAAACCATAGTTACAATACAAGAACAAGGCATCCATGCCGAACAACAAAGGCTAACTTTATATGAACATAAGCCATAATACTGTGGCATCAAACTTTTCCAGAAAAATTCGTAATATCCGTGATTTTCGAAAATTTAAAATAGTTCGTGATCTTCAAGTAGCTGGATTACAGGAAACGCCACCGTCCTGTACCCAATTTTGATCTCAAAACTAGTAAAAAGTAGCTTGAGATCCGAATAGGTCTACGCAATCTAACGTCTAGTAGAGGTACTATATGTCAGGTATAGTATGTCCAGGTACAGTATGTCAAGGAAATAGCCCAGAACGCGTGCGTGCGAGTGTTACTTGCACATGCAGCCAGCTCATCGCTAATTGCATATTCTCCACGACACTTGTTCCACTTTCTCGTTAACTAGCATACACAGTTTTTATGTCATTGTTGACAATACTCCATTTGGTTCAGTGCTCTTGAAGATGTCGCAATTTTTCCTAAGCAAATACATATTGTGAAAGGTTTGGTACAACGTGTGCCGTGTGTGTGGGGCGTTCTGGTGAACGATTAGTACTAAGAATAGTTTAAGAGTACGTAATTCAAAGTCCACTAAACCACTAAGTAGAGTACTTTACCTTAAGAACAATGGTAATACAGTGGCGTGTCCTGTAACCTAGCTACTTGGAGGTCACGAATTGTGGATGGTTTTGAGTGGTGGTCGATGGATGTGGTATTCTCAGGTGATTAACGTCTACACGTTCATCCGCAAAGATAATCCCCATAATTAGACCAGTTCCTAATTCAGATACAAAATTGTGGTTCAAATTTCACACTAAACTGTAGGTCCCTTAGTTGCCATCGGATGTTCGGCTATTAATTAGTCCTCTCCAAGGAACATGTAAGCCTTACTCAGTAACAAGACTACAAGATCGCACCACAATCATCTTACACTCAATCCTCATTCATACATGGCTTAAAATACCTACCTTGTGGTGTTGTCGCCATTTCAATAATCAAATCTAATCTAGATAAGTTGCCAATTCAGACAGATAATAAGGTAATAGATAATAGACAGATAATAGGGGAATCGTAAAAAATAATTTCAAGTTCATCATCGAACGGGATTTAAGAAAGAATCAAATTTAGCGTACTTTCTGAAAAAAATACATCTAAGACAAACAAAAATTCAACCTACTAAAATGTTTTAATGGAGCAGACAAATAATTCTTTGTACATATTTTGTATGGTTCCGAATTCGAATGTTTCTTTTTAATATAGAGATATAGCACCAGAGAATTTGCTGTAAAAGGATAAGTCTACGATACTTATTTGTGATTGTGTGATTCAAAGAACATAACGAAGATAAATTAACAAATTAGAATAACTCTGGCGCTGATACTAACAAAAAGTAAAATCAGCGAAAATTACCGTGGTAGAAAACTCATTATTGAGCGGGACCGATTACAATGAAGAAGATTTTATGACAGCTTTCTGACCACGACCTACATTCCGTAGATAATGTTCCCCGACAGTCTCTAGAGATCTTCACCGGAGACAAATCACAGGAACTTCCTGCCGGGAATCACCTTTGGAAGGAATCCGGTGACATAATTCCCGAGAGCAGGTCACCCAGGGTCCGAGGTCATTCACTCTGCCGGACACCGCGGGTCGCGACCCTCCTGGAGGTGGGAATCCTCTCGGACTGGTCCAGGACCAGGGTCGAGCATTAGGCTGAGACTGTGTTTTATGGACGGCGGCGTAGTGGACAAACTGGTTATGGCTCTGTGTGTGGCTCTGGGTGTGACCGAAAACATCTAAAATTCTGGTGTTCTTTGACGAATCAAGTAAACCAGCAGGTGCTAATGACGTACAAATTCCTTTTGTCATACAATTATCACTAACGCACCTTTTGATATTGTGACCAATCCAGGTGGTCATTTCAAGCCAAATATGAATGAGAATTAGATTGGCCCAACAGCCAATGGCATCAAAGGAGCCTACAGTTTAACGCGGGGTCCGAACCACGTTTGCATCTGAATTACAGACTGGTCTAATTATGAGGATGGTTTTTGTGGATGAACTTAGTATTCAATTTTCACCGACAACCACTCATATCTACAATTTAAGACCTACAATTAGCCGGATTACAAGATACACCGCCGTGCACATTGAAAAGAATCTCCAATGACAACAATAAGGTTCACCAATCAAACAAACTCATCATCATGACGAACACGACCGTGTATGCAAATGACCTGAGACCTTTACTGACTTGACATAACAATTTAGGGATAGAGGATGAAAATTAAGTACCTTAATTTATGATTAGAACATTGTGGGTCGTGGGTTCAATCCCGGACTTGACTCAGCTGTCTTTGGACCATTGGGCTGGTAATGAATGATCATGATAATGAAATTCTGGTTTTTAGTCAGGAACGAAGCTACTTAGTTACTTATTAGAATGCTTCATACACTCAAATACAGGTTGAAATAGCTCTATCTTAAAGAACGGATAAAGTACAGTAGTTAAATCTTAATTTGACCAAAGTTCAACCGTTTTAAGTCCACTTGTTTTGTTGTCACGTACACCTAAACGATTCAAAACTGTTGTTTTATTAACAGCATTAACAGTTTTAGAAGTAGTTTTCATGATTCTATTAACCTCATGAAGTAATAGCTCAGTTTCAAGTCTTAAAAATCATTTTAAAAGCTTATCTTAAAACCAAAAACCTCATGTGTAAAAACTATGGTAAAATTCACATTTATGAATTCAATGAATTCAACACCAAAGCGATTCTGAATCATCCCACATTGCTCTCAATTGTGTCGCCCCTATACCGAGTACAGGGGGCGAAGCAAAAATATGTTCTCGAACACCAAGCCATTCCTCAAACCGATCGATCGATTTGGTTTAATGAAATAGAGTATTGACATCAAAGGGAATTGACTACTATCAATTTCATCCTCCCAATAGGTTGAACCGTTCAGTCAATACATCACTATAATGCATCAATCCAAATTGACAAATAATGAAAATTAATGTATGAATGTTTCCACCAAGGAACGGCTTCTACGAACATTAACGTTTATTTGCTATTTTATAGAATTTCTTGCATTGAAGTCCGATAATGGTTAAATTCAAATGGCATTTTGAGGCGACTATACTATGTCATCATATCAAAAAATCCCCTTTTGACAACCTCAATAGAACTTGGAAGTCTGGAATTGTGGGTAGTTATGAGCGTTGGTCGATGGATGTGATATTCTCTGCTGTAGATTAATGTACGCACTATTGAATACTACGTTCATCCGCAAATACCATCCTAACAATTAATTAGACTAGTTCGTAGCTCAAAGGAAAATGTGTGGTTCGGAATCCACGTTTAAACTGTGGTTGCCATTGCCTGTTAGGCTATTAATTAACAGTCCTCTCTAAGAAAAATGTCAGCCTTATTCATTAATAAGACTACGAAATCGGACCACAATCACCTTAAACTCACTTCTTATTCTTACTTGGCTTAAAATGCATACCTGGGTAGTTCACCAATTCATTTTTAACGACATAACCGCAGAAGAAGTGATGCCCATTAATAAGAAATATGATTTAAACTTTTTTCTTCAAGGCTAGTGAAAATTTAAAAAAGGCTATACTTATTTTTAGGTTTCATATCAATGGTTTACGTCCCAATCAGTAAAGTCCATAAAATATTTCTAAAATACGAATCGCTTCACGCAGAGATTGTAAAACCCCTCGACGTGATCGAAAATGTTGAGAACAACAACACCCACGAATCGCTCAGGTGCAGCGGGAGGCAAACAGAGCGGAAAGGTAAAGAAATCCAAAGCAACAAGTGTTACGACAATGAACGGCAGTCACAGCTGATTGGAATCAATATTGGCAGATCAAACAGCAGCAATATCTGGGTCAGTAGGAACTACCGTTGCGTCATGTCGTAGGGTTTCCGTCTGGTCAGGGAAGCCCTCGCTGGGACGTAATAGCATGTTTACAACTGGCTCAAGCGACGATTCCTTCTGCAGCGCAGATAGTTGGTGTTCAAGTGGTTTGGTAACTGATGCTTCGACAATATGAAGCAGGTTCATATAGAGAAAAGGTGCACGTCTTTCCATCTGAGCTTAACATTATGATATAAAGTCCAGCTTTAGGTTTGCCCAATCTTTTGGCTTTATCCAAAATAAATTCAAGTCAATCAAGGAAACATATATTTTGGGACTGGCACAAACTTAAAATGAGCAACGCTTACGAAAGACGGATTAGTCTTCATAATAAAGCTCTATAAGAACAATGTTGGTAGTGCGAATTACTGGCCATACGATATTCGTGAAGGGAAGGTTGAAGTGTTAATTTAAAATTAAAGTTTTTTAACCCTCTATCTAGCAAGCGTCTCAAGTGGTTGTCTAGGGAATTTAACAATTACATTTTTAATTTTCAATTGTGACACAAGAAAATTACTTGTCAATCATTAACATCAATCGCATAGTAATTATATTTTGTTCTAAAAAGAGAGTGAGTTATGAGCGGTGGTCATTGATGTGATATTACCCGGTGTGGATTAACGTCAACACTATTGAGTACTACGTTCATCCGCAAATAACGTCCTCGTAATTAGACTGGTTAGTAATAATTTAAAAAATGTAGTGGTTCGGACTCCACGTTAAACTGTAGCTACCTGAGATATGCCATTGACTGTTGGGTTATTAACTAACGGCCCTGTCTATGGAACATGTCAGCCTTAGTCATAATAAGACTATAAGATCGCGCCACAACCATCCTACACTCATTTTTAATTCACACTCAGTGTAAAATACCTAGATAGGACCCCATTTTAAGAAATAGTAAAAACTAATTACATATTTCCTTAGATAACTACTGTATAATCACTCATTATACTAAACCAATACTTTATTAATATTATCGTGGGGCCAATAATCCTTTCACAAAATTAATATTGTTGGAACAAAATCCATGGCAGCACTGATGGGGTACAAAACAAAAGTTAATTTAAACACGTAGAAATCGTCAGGAGAGAATGCTCTGGAAAGAGCCCAGTGACATTTGGGAGAGCAAGTTGGTGAGAAAGCTGAGACAATTTAATTTTAGATATGATCAAGAAAGAGATCGAAACGAGGACTGTCCTTGGGTGGAGAGTTGCGGGCGTGTCGTGGCGGGTTTGGCCCAGATCGGTCGACGCGCCGGCGCAACACTTACGCATGCGCAATAGACTTCTCTCGCAATGCGCATGCGCTCTACGATGTCGTCGGGTCAGTCGGCCACTGTGTCGCGAGCTTGTCTGACAGTGAAAAACGAACCTTAAAATATCGTCTGAGTTGTGGTTCGGATCATAGTGTAAACTGTAGGTTCCTTAGATGTCATTGGCTGTTGAGCTATTACTTAACAGTACTGTCTAAGCAACTCGTCAGTAACAAGACTACAAAATCGCGTCACAATCATCTACTCACTCAATACTCATTCAGGCTTAATTTTTTACCTGGGTAGATTGCCATTTCAGAAAGGTGGAGCTAATAATAAATTTTCTATTCCATCACCAGTATACTTAAATTTTTATATTTTAATTTTTAAAAAAGTCTTATGCAAAAAGGCTAACAACGTCAAAAATTCATTGTGTTGTGTGTAAGGTCATTTAGGGTAACACTTTTAACCTGAATTAATATAAATGTGAAAATCCTTGGGTACGACTAACAAGCATGACGTAGCTTTACAAAGAATTTTGCTCAGAGAAATTGATGTGTTTCAATATATCTCTAACGTTCTGGCCCAGTAAGGCAAAAGTTGCTGGTTCGCTGGTCTCTATCTCTGACAGGAGTCACCGGTCATAAGCGGTCACCTCTGGCTAGCCTATGTGAATATTGCTGCTACAATACCTCTCTGTTTTTAATTAACCGCATAGGAACTAGGCTACGGTGATGAACAGTTGAGTTAAAAATCACATCGTTGAAAAGAAATCTAAAATAAATTCACTCGTCCGTTTCGTTTGCCACAAAAACCCCTTGTGTAGGTCTGTTAATTGACCGCTTCGGTTGAGGAACTCAGTGTCTCCTAAATGGCGAACCCCCACGGACACGCTAATTAAAGTGTTCTCTGAACCGCAGAACTCCCTCTAACGTAGAATTCGAACCAAAAGGGTTATCATTAAAGTTTCTATCATTGAAGTACACGTTAAATAATAAGATTAAGCAACAACAGAATGATGTCAAGTAAAATGTTTCTGGAAACCTCATGCCCCAGAAGTCTTCTCTTTTTCCTTGATGATAGTAATGAGATGCGAATCTTTGAACACTCTGCTGTTGTTACCTACGGGTCATAAAGGTAAAATTCTCAAGACCTAAAATTCACGTATTATTTTTTTAAGCTCGTCCTAAAGTTTTTTTTAAAAATAATTAGGCAGTCTAGCGAAAAACTTTAAAACAAAATGCCTGGGCTATTCCTCAAATGTTTTAGCCCATGCTGAAAGTGACCGAGATGTATGTTTTTCGTATTATAAGGATGAGTGTGTGCCGGAATAAACTTAAAACCTAAATCCAGGAAACGTTAAAAAGAATAATCAGATTTTTTGATGTTAATATATTTTGGATCTCACTTTGAAAATAGAAAATTCTATTATGATTTTTACTGTAAGAGCTGCAGAGTATTCTTGAATACATCATGTTGAATTATAAACTGAAGTATATTATTTTGAAATGGCCAGATATTATTTGGAAGAAAAATTCCTGAGAACCAACTTAAGTTTTATAAACTGAAAAAGATAGTCGAAGTTTCAAATTAAAGGGGTATCTAGGGAATTACTTAATAATTGACTTATTGTTTTTTCCGGAAAATACAATTACCATACTATTTATATATGTTAGTTAACAAGCAACTATCTTTTATAATGTAATTCCCTAGGCAAACAATTTACCTTTCATTTTACAAGTCCACGTAAAGCATCTTTTTACGACTATTGAGAGATCTGTAATGCTGTCTTTATGAAATGAATATTTTTCTAAAAAGCCAAAATTCAAGATGGTGAATGTATTGCAGACTTTTAACATGGTAATGCTAGTTTCTCAACATTAGAAACCAGTTGGAAACCATAATCAAACATCTTAATGTAATGCACTTCATGCAATCAATTAAAAACTTAACCCCTAAGGGCGATGGTCAGTGGGTTTAGTGTTCTCCTGTGCGGTTCAACGTCCGCACTATTGAATACTACGTTAGTGACAAAAACCATCCTCATAATTAGGCCAGTTCGTAATTCAGAGGCGATGGTTCGGACTCCACGTTTAACTGTAGATCCCTTAGGTATATCATTGACTGTTGGGCTCTTAATTAACAGTTCTGTCTAAGGAACATGACAGCCTTAGTCAGTAACGAGACTACAAGATCGCGCCACAATCGTCTCACAATCAATCCTCATTCATACTTGGCTTAAATCTTTAGGTATGGTGGCCATTTCAATCATCTAATCTATAATCAAGTAAACCTTTAGCGTTGTTCAGTTCCGCAACATTTCCTCCGCAGCCCCTGATCTGTGGGAGTGGCGACGGTCGTGCGGAGTTGCGGACACGAACATGAATGGACCCCGACCAGACGTATCCGGGTCTGACCTTGGCACTGCGGACTTTCCCCGGCGCGAAGATCACATCTCGCATCTGACCGAGGTTGGGTCAGTCTCTGAGTTTGTCGCAGCAGCCGGGCATCTGGCTGGCCTAACGGTTAGCGTCTGCGACTTCGGCACGGAAGGTCACGGGTTCAAATCCTGATGTACTTAGGAATTTTAAATGTTTGGACTGATTACTCGTGCATAATAAGCTAACTTAGCCTGAATTCAATCTAGTATGATCCAACCAATTCATTTTTCGTACTGTGTAAGACACGTAATTCCTCTTAAAAACTGTTTAAAACGAAGTTTTTAAGCATTTGTTGCATAAATATAAGTTTTTTTCCAACAAAAAGAAGATAATCCCCATATATTTTACTATACAGAGACTTTGATAATGAAATGAATGATTGTTTAAGGAAATTATAAATAATTAACATACAAAAAAACTTCACATTAAAATCAAAACACATTTGGCAGTATTTTAAAAGGAGTTTCCATACCATTTTGAAGGAAATGGTGTTCCTTAAAACAAAACAAAAGGAAAGAGGAACTTTTATATACAGGCAATGTTCTTCCATTAACCAGAAAATGAATGAACCCAACAATTTCACAGATTCATAATACAAAGATTCTGTTAAAATGGTTTGAAATGTTGCACCAGTTATCATGGGAAGGTACAGAGACGGCAACCGGTGTAGACATTACCCTACAACCGATTACTATATCAGTGAAACATTGCTACATGTCCTTGGACAACGTCACTATGGAAGCTTTTTGGAAATATCCGGTCCAATAAAGTAAGAGCGCTGATTGTGGATAAAGTTGTAAAGAAGTCAAATGAAGTTTATAAAGAAATTACAGCTATAGCTAATGATGATTCAATCTGGATCATAAAAATAACAATGGCTACATAATCTATCCAAACATTCGTTTTGAATCGAATTAAAAAAACTAGACGAAATGGACATTGATAAACCCCAAATTTATAGTGCCAAAAAGGAGTTTTATAAAAATTCATACAAATTTCACGGTTTTACAGGAACAATATCAAAATTTGTGATGAATTTTCGGATGACTGGGGAATAGAATAAATTGGGGGAAAATTTACACGTACGAGATTCTAAAAAAGAATACACACACTGCTAACCGATTTCCAAAAAAAATAAATGTGCTGCTCACTTTTAAGCCTAGATTTAGGATCAATAGTGTATTTGATAGTAGAGGAAATGTTGGTTAGTGAAAATCAGAAAAGACTAAGCCAGCCAGCTTGGTCAATTCATGAAGAAGGCTGATGACAAACAAACGAGGTGAACGGATTAGTGGAAGTCGGATAACGGTTGGTCACAGACGTCCTGACCTTCTCTACGAATTAGACCGAGACAGAACTGGGTTAGCGGCCTCTGGTACAGTCTGTCCATCACAAGACTCTGCTTTGATTACCGAAACTTGGGCGTGAGAGGAAGACTCAGTTTATGGGATTATGTTAGTTAAATTTTTATTGCCGAGAATCTTCACGACGTTTCGGGATCTAGAATTATAGCTAGAATATAGCTAGAACCTAAAACATAACACGATTAGTACATAATCCGGGCTGTTGTAGTCTGGTTGACTATTTTATACTTTTTATTTTCAACTTTATACCGGCTTAGTCCGGATTATGTACTGATCTTTTCTTGTTCTAGTATCTAATTCATCCGAGGATGGGATCAGATTCCCGATCTCGAAACGTCTTGAAAGGTTGTTTCCTAACTGTGAAGGAAATTATCGACAATTACAATCTTAGTGGCTTAAATTCCCATGACCTACAGTGTCGTGTGCAGTCAAAAGAGTTGGACTGTGAAATTATTTCAAACCAAAATCCAAACGCAAAGGTTCCCATACTTTACATAAGCATTAGTAAAGACAGGGTTTTAAACGAATACCTACAGGAACATTAATGCCATCGGTTTTAGAAGGTGAGACAAAAACGTCAAATATAACACGTAAAAGTTATTAAAAATAACAAAATTGCAAAAATTTATTTGTGACCTTTACAAAAATACAAAGCCACAACACTCGTCTCTATTACCCGATCGTAAAATAACGACTTCAGAAAAGTAAGTTTTTGAACTCTTCCTAGTAAACAATATACGAATACATGTATAGGCCCACTGATACATAGTGAAGGCTATCTCGACTACTCGCTGCTTACGATACTAGTCATTATGTTAAAATGGCTCTTTTTCTGTTGTCAATGTTTATTCTTAATGTTGTTACTAGTTTGCATATATCGAACTCGGGGAAAAACTGGGTTTGCTAATAGTACTCGATAATAGTAAAAAGATTAGGTAATGACCATCGTAAACAAATCCAACTCTTTGTCAATAAGTCAACATGACAACAAGTAATAAAAATGTTATTTAGATTATTATTGCGGACATTTTCCATCACGATTTTATGTAAATCAAAGATTCACGACGTTTCGGTGAACTAATATCTAAAACAGCACAATTAACATATAATCCGGACCAAACCGGTATAAAGCTGAAAACATACAAGTTTAAAGCAGTAAAAAAACAAGTGTGTTTTTCATGAACATTAGGAAGGATTTGCATTTGAATAAAAAATAATAATAAATAAATCTGTTAGACATATTTTACCTGGATTTCAGGTTTTTGCGGTGGCCATTTTGTTTCCGGTTCCGGTGGGACACGCCCACTCCTTTCAGTTGTCTTTGAGTCTCCGTGACGAGTGGACGTATTTGTTTTATTTTGTGTGTAATGTTTAGTGAACGGTTTGTTTGTAAGTTTTTTGACTGCTTTAAACTTTATGTTTTCAGCTTTATACCGGTTTGGTCCGGATTATATGTTAATTGTCCTACGTTTTAGATATAAGTTCACCTGAGGAAGGGATCAGATTCCAGATCCCGAAACGTCGTGAAACTTTGTTTTACATAAAATCGTGATGGAAAATGTCCGCAATAAAAATCTAAATAACATCAATCGACCATCACCAATAATGAATTTCAAACAAAGAAGTAATAAAAAATTCCAAAGATTCACCTGTCAACAAATGAAGAAAACTAACCCGTGGAAATGATCATGGAAAAGTCAGTCAAGTTAAGACGGATGACGAAATCGATCAAGTGTAACATGGACCAGAGTCCTCGTGAAGAATCTTCACTGTCAATCACCGAAGTGCTCGTCGCGTAACTGACGAGTACATTTTGCAATTACCTTTCACGCGGCTCTTGACCGAATTCCTCTCAACTCCATGCTCCAGGCTCCAGACCGCATCTTCGTTGTGAAACGTGGAGCAGGTTCTTCATGCAACTGGTTCAAGGCTTCAGGGCCGCGTCATCGAGACTTCTTCATCACAAGACGTGACGTCTGTGTCTACGTTCATCCTCAGCTTTCCCTCCGCGTCTGCATAAGAGCTACCGTTGTCTTAGTTCCTTGTTCCATAACTCTTCTTTGTGCCGTATCGGTTACATGGTGTAGAAACATTCGAATAATATTGTTCCTAACAGAAGAGCCTGCAAATCGTAAAGTCATTACATTTTATAACAACGAAATATTTTTTTCAGCATATCCAGACAATTTTTCAGAAGACAAAAGATTTTCAGAAACGATAGAGTGGTAAAAGCTTTTGGGAGATACTGTGATATCTGCTGTGATAGCCATTATAGTTGAAACAGTTTAAAAACAGTTTCGACTATCGACACATTTCTCTTCAGCTAGGATGGAATATTTTTGTAACGATAATATCTTCTGACGACAGTGATACTAAATTGTTTAAGTAACAGATCTTGGTAGATTTTTGTCAAAATTTCCCTATAGCAAGGATGGAATATTTTAACATGGATATGTCTTAGCTCTAGGGGGGTGTTGGCAATTTGAACTACCAAATTTTGAAACCGTCACGTCATATGGTTAGTGACGTAATTTGGAAATAAGGACAGTTTTACTACTGAAAACATTACCTTTAGACATGTCCATAATCTACCCTATTTCCCACAGGGAAGTAAATGCAGTCAGTTTTGTAACAGTAACAGATCGTAAGAATATTAACGCTCCTGATAAGTAACAGTTCAAAGATTGTTGTAACCCTTTTCTGTAGCAAGTATGACTTTAGTAACAGTAACATCTCCTGTTGAGTAACAGTTCCCAGTACCCTGTAGTTTTGCGACGCCGTTATCTCTGGGACGTGGTTACTGCCTGTTCCTGTTGCAGCCATAATCAACTCCCAATGGCCTCTCATTTGCTATCTTCAACATGGCTCGTAATGATCGACAAAAGCATGTTTAGCGACTCGCCACACCGGCCAGGTCACAATTGGTAACAATCGCTTACTGCATGCATCCATCACATGGTAAGCAGCACTTATCACTTCGGAAGCTCAGCTGAGAGCACAATCAGCTGACAAGACAATCCGTCTTAAAGAAGCCTAATTTGTGTGGTAAGACTAGTGATTTCATTGTCAAAAACATCTGTGCCATCTGTCTTTAGTTAATTTTCGTTTAGTATCAAAAAACATGCCATAATACTCCTTGTACTCTTATAATTAATTTATATTCGTTTACATAAGACATTGACCCATTCTGGTGGGCAAAGGTTGAGCGTGGTGGATGTAATGGATAAGATGAAACATGTATCTTTGTAACAGACAAATGCCAGCTGATTACCTAATAGTCCATTAAGTGATTAGTGAAACTGTGTCCAGTGTCATACCTTGAAAAATCTCTGATAGAACAATTTCAAGTGAAACTTTAAATTCTATTTTTGAAATTTATTATTGATATTGGTTTGTATTATTTAGATTATTCCTGCGGACATTTTCCATCACGATTAGCAAAAAAATTTGGAATCTGATTCTGTCTTGAGATAAATCGTAATCTAGAACAGGTTAAATCCAGGTATTTTAAGTCTTGTATGAATGAAAAATGAGTGTCAGATGATTGTGGCGCGATTTTGTATTCTTTTTACTGACTAAGGCTGGCATGTTCCTTAGGTAGAACTGTTAATTAGTAGTCCAATATTCAATGACATATCTAAGCCACCTACAGTTTAACGTGAAGTCCAAACTGTTGTCTCTGAACTAATAACCATAAAGTTTCCATCCCACGTATTAATAAATCAAATAAGAATGCGAAGGAACATTATATGAAAACAAGGGACTTTCTTCATGAGTCTAATCCACCTGATGCTGTGCGGGATGATGGTGCAGATGTGCGAAAGAGAGAAAGGAAGGGGGAGGGAGAGAGGGGGAGGGGGAAAGCGTGAGAGATCGGTCACGAGTGCGATATACTGATGGCACGCCAAGTTGACATCTGCAGGAGCAACGATGTGTTCCATCAGCCAGGCAGCACGGCGCGGCGATGACGGCTTGATGGCATGATGGGAAGGAGGTCAGAGTGGTGGTTCTTGAGCGGCGCCGACCGATGATGAACGGACTGATGATGAGACCCATACTGTTCCTTCCTACCTTTCTTCATATTGAGTTCATAGTCTTCAACTGGGATGCCTCATAGATTTTAATCCAATCAAAATGAATTGTGGGTGTGATACTCTCTTGTGTGTATTAACGTTGCGCCTACTACGTACATCCGTATAGACCAGCCTCTTAATTCGAAACGCAGAGGCAACATTTTCGTTCGGATCCCAAGTTAAACCCTTGGATACCATTGGCTGTTGGGCTGTCTTCAGCTTCCGACTGAGACGGTCGATTAGTTGCCACGACAGCCAATGTAAAATTCTCTTCGAACACGGTAAAAACTGTGTGGTGTTCGTATCATCGGTCCTCACACATGTGGACATCCTCGGATTCCTTCAGCATCACCACGACGACCCTCACCATCGGAGGATTTCACATTGCTTCGCCTCCACTCACCGCATCATTTTGTTAGTCTTCCTGGGTAATTTATCGAATCTCAAACCTCTCAAATTCCTAAAACAGAAGTTGTGTAAACAGTAAGTGTTTTGTGTGTAATGTGTGTTGTTTGGGACGTCTTTCTCCAAAATGGAGGAATGATGCATTGAAAACTTGAAAAATAAACTCAATGCAGTTCGAAACCTGTGGTTTCTATTTTAACTACATGATCATCTGACAGTACAGGTAATATTATTACTATTTACCTTTTGAAATGTGAACATAGGTAGCTATTTATGTCAAGTATGAGTGAGAAATGAATGTAAGAATAGTGTAACACAGTTTAACTTGGGATCAAACCCACTTTTGCATCTTAATTACGATCTGTTTTATCTATGTGGATGGTCTTTGCGGAGGAACGTAGTATTAAATAGTGCGGACGTTAACGCACATAACCTTCGACTATCGCTCATTACTATCCACAATTCCTAACCTCTAAGTAGCTGGATTACAGGACAACGTAAACCCTTTATAGTGAACCCCTTTGTTCGGTGAACCGAGGGCTAATCATCATTAAATTATTCGAACTATGTATTTCCAAAATAACCTGGGGTTTTAGTGTCCAGTAGCAGGTGGGGAAGGTGCCGGAACCTGTTTATTACAAAAAATCTGAACGGCCGAGAAGCTAGACGTAACCCGATTTCACGGTCGGGCGCCGACACCCTGGGCCGGGCATTCCAGGGACTCACGCCTTGCGGCTTCCGACACTCGCCTATGTCCTGACCTTTGTGTCACGACGGGGTCAGTCAGTGGCTGTACTGTAATCCAACTAAATTATGATTCTGTTAAACTATGATTTCCACTACTTTTATCAATTTGTTTACTTCTTTCAGATTATGTTCCTACCGTTAAAGGCTATTTCAACCTGTATATGAGTGAATGAAGAATTTTAATGATACTGTATTAAGTAGCTTCGTTCCTGACAAAAACCAGAATTTCCGAAGATTAACAAGTAATTACCGTTTATGATAGAAAAATAAAAACAATCTATTTACTTCTATTGTGTGGTTAGTAATACTACCAACAAAATCAAAATTGTTCATATTTGACTTAAATTCAATATGGCTGATGTATTGCAGTCTCTTGAGGTTAAAATTGGAATCTAGTGAAGAGTGAATTATTAGAAACAATAATTAGGAAGCGCTAATCCCATACAATAACTATAACAGGTCTATAAACGCCAACAATAGTTTAGATTATCATGTTTTAATAGAATCCCTGTCTCTGGGGGAGGATGGGGTGCGGTGGCGGCAGCGGGGGCGGTTCGCAACCTTAATTTGAGTAATTTGCCCTGACGTTAATCCGCTCTACCCCCTTCCAATCTTGCCTTTCCCGTTTACACCCGTCCAAGGAGCGGCTCGGCCCACGGCATGCGTCTATTTAAGGGTACCCAGACGGCGACGAGCACTTAAATGGAACGGCTACTCCATAAAGTTGACCCTAAAGGAATGACCTTGTCGGAACAGAGAGGAGTTTGTTGATAAAAACGACTTCCCAGTGAAAAATAATTTAGATAATGATATGTCTAGAGAAGTGTTCCAAAATTGACTGTCCGTTCCCTAAAAGTTTCAAAATACATTTCTCGAGCATAATATACTAAAAAGCAAAATTCAGTCAAATATGACAAGTGTTAAATATGACACGACTGTCTTCGCCCCTGGTGTTTATGTTCGATCTCCTCACCGATCACCACCCGGGTCTGGATATGTTGGGGGTGTGGCAGCACTGGCAGGCGCCGATGTCCGTTTCCGGTCGCTTTTTTAAGGGCCGGCCCTCCGCGATAGGACGCCCACTCCCTCAGGAATTCCCGCCCCCGAGACTACTGGACAACAGATAGCACTGCCTCGGTAAAACACACGTGTGTTGAAACATTTGCGATATCTTGCATCGGCACTTCGAATCTATCGAACCTTAATTGAACTGTCGAATCTTCATATTAAATTTTACCAGTTGTAAAATTGGAAACTCTAAAATACGTCTTCAACTGTTTTTTTCTGTAGAGGATTTAATCCGACATCATTTATAATACTGGCAAATGTTTGAATAAGAATAAAACTATTACCAGTCATGTATGTTCTGAATAAGATAGCTGACTGGAATAAGATGTAGGTCACAAATTATGAGCGGTGGTCGGTGGATGTGATGTTCCCTGGTGTGAATTAACGTCGGTTCTATTGAATATTTAGTTACTCCGTATGACCATCCTAATAATTAGACCAGTTAGTAATTCACACGCGTCACGGAGCATTCACACTTGGCCAAACTGGTTGTGTCACCATTTCAGAAAGGTAATAAGCTAAGAGGGAAAATTGTACAAAAAGAAATTGTAAACATGTTGATTTATTGCAATCTGTGTGCTTACAAGAGGAAACCTTTGAAAAACGTGTCGCCAACAGGTTTTATAGACACGCCCGTTCAAAAAACGTGATTTACATTTTTATTTCATTATTTGTAGCAAAATTTGATTGGAACCATAAACCAACCAGTAGAAAAGGACAACTTTCTCGTCAAAAGAAGAGAAAAAGTGGAATCACATGTGTTAATTGTTTAATTCTTGTGGATAAAAAACTGGGATAATTAAATCTCTAAAAGATATTGCATCACTGACTTTTTACAAAGTGAGTTTCTGCAGGTGTCTCGCTCGCATGTAACCGACTGGTTCTGAAAGGTTCCGAAGATGAAGAGGGAGAGCCTGAGAGATGAGCACATTTTGATTGCCGAGTCCTGACCTTTCCCTCTTCCCTTCACCGTCTGGTCTCCCGCTCTCGTGAGACCAGACAGGAAACCCAGGAGAAACGTCTCGTCTGCCAATCCTTTGTGGAGATTGTAGAAATGAAACGTATTGAGGGCTGCTTTGTAGGAGGAAGCAGAATGGATCCATCTTGAGGCAATGCTTTGTAAAAATAAGCAGAATAGATTCATCTTGAGGCAATGATTTTTTTAAAGAAGCAGAATAGATTCGTATTGAGGTCTACTTTGTAGAAAGAAGCAGAATAGATCCATCTTAAGGTAATGCTTTTGTGAAAGAAGCAGAATAGATTCGTATTAAGGGCTGCTATGTAGAAAGAAGCAGAATAGATCCATCTTAAGGTAATGCTTTTGTGAAAGAAGCAGAATAGATTCGTATTGAGGGCTGCTATGTAGAAAGAAGCAGAATAGAACCATCTTGAGGCAATGCTTAGTAGAAAGAAGCAGAATAGATTCGTATTGAGGGCCGCTTTGTAGAAAGAAACAGAATAGAACCATCTTGAGGCAATGCTTTGTTGAAAGAAGCAGAATGGATTCGTATTGAGGGCTGCTTGTAGGAAGAAGCAGAATAGATTCGTTGATGAGAAATAGAAAAGAAATAGAAGAATAGATTGAGCGCTACTGCTTTGTAGAAATAAGCAAAATAGATTCTTCTTGAGAGCTACTGCTTTGTAGACATAATTAGAGTATATAAGTATTGAGAGATGCTGCTTTGAAAGTCCACCCGGATATAACCAAAGGTTTTTTATCTATCATATATTCGTCTTGATACCAATTAATTCGTTTAATCGATCCTAATAGATTCACCTTGAAGGATATGCTGCTTCAAAGAGACCCATTAGAAGCAACTTAAACTTTAAAGGCAACTTACAAGAAGTAGTCTAAATGGCTACTACTTCGATAACGATAAGCAGAGACGATTAGTATTGAGGTACACTGCTTTTAAGAGACCCTGAAAGAACTACTGTACATTTGAATTATAGAGGTCTAAAAATTTGCTTAATGTGGCTACCAAAAATATATTTTACGGTCAAAATTGAGAGTTTATATTGACATTTTAAAACATTTACACTTATTTCAACCGCTATGGTTATAAATTAACTTTTATAAACTTTAAGTTTTTTAAACTGAAACAAAAATATAATATTTAATTAATTCAAAGTAATATTTCATTGCGATTGGTCAAGTAATCAATTTTCTTATGACCTCGTATCCTTACAATCACTTATAATTAATATTCAGAAACTTAACGATTGCGTATTAACGACTGGTTGATTGTGATTTAACAGCTAATTTCCTATTTAATGTTGATTAGCACTCACTTAAAGTGACCGCCACCACAGCCTCCAGCATTACCTGAAATGAACGAAACTAATTTATAATAATGCACATTCCTTGAGAAAACAAATTAAAACAAGGACATATTTTCGCAACATATGCCTCATTTGATCAAAAACGTGCCAAATTGTTATGGAAAGGGAAACCAAAAAATATTAAAATATCTAATTGACTATTTTGACTTTCAGAAATTATGTATTTTTCATTCAAATCACCAACATTTTCGTAATTTGAAATTCAACCTCTCTTGGTTCAATTCACTATTACTCAACAATTTTGCACTAAACGCATTAAAACTAATGTGCTGATTATAAACGTTTCTTAGGCAATCTGCAAAAGCAAGGACACTATAAACTAGATGTTTTTCTACATTTTCGGTCTGAAATGTACAATTACAGGGCGAGGTGAGTGAAGGAATTGAAAATGATGATTTATACAAGAGAAATTGTGGTTTTGTTTCAAATTCTCTTTCTAAAGTAAAAGGGCTCACGGTGATTAAAGTGGAAATCCGTATATTTTCAACATTAGTTTTAATAAGTATTTCAGATATCTCTCAAGAAACAAACAGCTTGTAATCACTTATAATCTACAATTAAAACCCAACAATGGCAAGTAGGAGATTAGATTGATATCAACACAACACAAACAAATTGTTTAAACCAGTTAATTAAAATTTCAGACTGTAAGGTCAACATAAACAAATATGTTTTCCGCATTGAAGGTAGGCCAGACCAGCGGTCAGTTTCTTGTTTTGAGTTTCTCAGACAAAAACACCTCTAACGACTTTATTTGTGGCAGAGGAATGTCCCAAGTCGAGTGCGTGATAAGATGGTATCGTCTACCGAGAGGGTGAAGAAAACAAGGGTTGACCAACACCATCCCTTGTGGACGTTGTAGAGATGAAAGAGTTTGGGTGCAAAAAAATTGTTTTTTTAATTCCAGAAATTTACCAACCTCTACTCTAAGTGGCTCTTAGGTTATTCGTTTATGACAGCGGTACAAGGTGGGAATTTTGAGGTTGACTACGAATGAGTAGTAAGTATAATGTACAGAGTGACTGTAAAGTCCGTCTCCACAATTTATGATGTGGTTTATTGGGTCATAATAAGCAAAAGATTACCAATAGGGGCTACGTCCTAAATTACAAACTTTACCGGTAACCTTCAGTGAATCAGTCATTCTACTACAACCCATTATTTTTTAACTTTTCGTGTGTCTTTAAATAGTAAAAATTCGATTTCGAAAAAAATATCGTCGCTATTAAATTTTTACTTTTAAAAAGGCGGTCATTTATATTTTATAAATTAAAATAACTTTAAAGTGGTTGATCACTATGACTACTAGGAATAGAACAGTTTGTCAAATTTGATCACCTATCTAATTGCACATAAGTTATGAAAACCAATAAAGCCAACGGAATAAAGCCAAAACAACGGAAATACAGTGCTTCTCCAACAAATGTTGTACTTCTTCCCCGATAGTTTGTGTTTCTGATCCAGCTCTTACTTAATTAATATTTTCCCTTAAGCGTTCCCACAATATTCTTCCAAATCTTCATGATCCCCTGGCTACTTCCTTAAGGGTATACCCCCAAATACTTTGGTATCTTGTCCGCTCATACTTTTGTTACTATCTCCTTGAACCGAGTCAAAGGACAAAAATAGGTTTATCTAAACAACCTTCACGTCAAAGGATTTCGATTAATATTCTAAAAGAATTAAGGAAAATGCTATTAATGCTCATCCCCTTTTGAATTAGCACCAAAATAATTTTTCCAAGACGCTTCACCCAACAATTCGGAATACCTTGCGCGTTACATCACTTTGTGGTTTTAACTAGAAAGTTTTTTGCGAGAGCCGCACGCAACGAAAGCCCAAAGGTGACTCAATTCCCAAGCGTTTGACCCAATCTCTCCTTGATGTAGGAGAGGGTGACTCACGACCCGACGACGGTGACTCACGACGGCTTCTCTGGCAGATGAGGCACCGTGCTAATGTAACTGTACTGTGCAGGGTGTGCCGTAGTACATACCCGAGTGGATCGAATCTCATTATTGTGGCGACGTTGTTTGGCTAATCCTTCAACTTTAACTTTTTGGAACTTTGGACGAATAGTTTTTGGGTAAAATCATTGACCAAAAACGTCTACGTGATACGTCTACAGATTTTCACTTATGTACCACACCTATGACAATAGCTTATGGATAAAGATTAGGACGAATGTGATGTATTTAACGATATTAGATTAGATTAGACCATTGAAATGGCAACCATACTACATTGTAGGTATTTCA
Source organism: Nephotettix cincticeps (assembly GCA_023375725.1). NCBI lineage: Eukaryota > Metazoa > Arthropoda > Insecta > Hemiptera > Cicadellidae > Nephotettix > Nephotettix cincticeps. The sequence goes on along the minus strand of CM041789.1, from coordinate 17,912,343 downwards.
AGCCAAGTATGAATGAGGATTGAGTGTAGTATGATTCTGGCGCGATCTTGTAGTCTTGTTACTGACTAAGGCTGACATGTTTCTTAGACAAAACTGTTAATTAATAGCCCAACAGTCAATGGCATATCTAAGGGACCTACAGTTTAACGTGGAATCCGAACCACGGTCTCTGAATAACGAATTGGTCTAATTATGAGGATAGGATTTGCGGATTAACGTAGTATTCAATAGTGAGGACGTTAATCCACACAAGAGTACACTACACCCACCGACCATCTATCACAACTACTGTATCCACAATTCGTGACCTCCAAGTAGCTGGATTACAGGACGTCGCCACCGTCTCAGTCACGGACGGTTATCTTTCTTACTGACACAGACTACCTATCTTATTTTTCAAAACAATTAATCTATAGCCCGATGAACAATGACACTTGTGTTCAGAGTATCAAGATTTTACTCAGAATCGAACTTTTTATTACCACACAAAAAAAATTACAAGACACATTTTGATTCAGTATTAATTTTTAGTCAGAACCTACATTTTTACTTTATAATCCCAACTGAAGTTTATAGTCCTATAATTTTGAAGCTAAAATATTTAATAGACAATTTTCTCTGCTATATTAAATATATTCAGCTTATTTATGTAATATTATGAGTGCCCTAATTAAGATAATTTAACTATAGTGGTTTTTAAAGAAAAGTTAACCAGGAATCAGCTCAAGTCAAGATTTAAGAAGTACTCAAAAATACTACTTTAATATTAAGAAACGTCGAAATTAGTTATCAAATAGAAAATACAACTCATATTTATTTTTTAAACCACATAAAAAATTAACTTTCTCCATAATTCCCAGGATAGTTTCTAGTATTAACTTCATTAGTATTGATACTTTAAATAAATGGTAACCTACCAAGGTAGAGTTACAGCTGAGTAAGGACGAGAAATTAGTGTAAGATGATTGTGACGCAATCTTGTAGTCTTGTTATGTGAATTACGAATTGGTCTAATATTTAGGATATTCTTTGCGGATGAACGTAGTATTCAATAATGCGCACGTTACTCTACACCTTGGGATATCGTACCTACAATTCATCGCTTATAGCTATCCACAAATGACCTCCAGGTTGGAGATTGGGGTAACCTTGAATCTTCCGAGACTCCAGTTAGATCTAGAATACTGGACATTCCGGGTCGGATAATCAAGTGATCGGATCCAGGAGGACCGTTAGGTGGACGATACTCGATCCTGTCCGTCCTTGCCTCGTTCGCATGCGCAAAGCTAAAGTCAAGGTCGACCAAAGGTCATATCTCCGTTGCGCGTTTTATCTCATTATCATCCGCCTCCCAAGGCCGCCTGTGACAGAGCTTTATGGTACTTGGAACTGGTTGTTTATGGAACTGGTCGTTTATGGAACTGGTTGTGTCTGAGGATTCTTGTGCCGGAACCGGTCCAGGTTTGATAGAGTCGCCCAAAATGTGAGAGTTGAAATTAAACACCGAATTATCACCGAATCAAAGCTTCAAGATTGGAATTTTCGATAACTGAATCAGCGGGGGTTGTTCTACGTCCAGTAAAATATTCTTCTTGTTCTTTCCTTTAAAGAGAGATTCTTTGAAATTATAACTAGTTGTTTCTTACTATTGTTTAATCCTCGGACTATTTTAATACATTATATTTGTTATAATTGTACAAAATTTAGCCATTTCCAGCGAACATTCTCAAGCCGCTGCCGCCTCGTACCATGGCAAAGTATAAGTCAACTGTAACTATAATCTGCATATAGTGGAAATTTAGTGAAAAAATTGTGTTTTCCTCAACGTACTATGCAAAATCCTACTTTACTCTCGGAATATATTATTAAAGTACTACTTTTCAATTAAAGTGACTCTCTGACACTTTTTGTACAAAGGAAAGAAAAGTAATCCCGTAAGAATAATATAGGAAAGATCCTGGTGGATCCTGGAACTGGATCTGGTTATGGAACTGGTGGATCCACGTCAGTGACAACGTGGTCTTAACGCCACCCAATATTAGTGAAGAAGCCAGAATCGTCGGTAGAGCCAGTAAAATCCCGTGTTTCTTGTAATATAATGTTTAAGATATAACAAATTAAAATTGAGCTTATGGAGATTCAAGTGTAGACAAAACATATGAAAACATCTGTTTGTAACCAATTGACAGTTAAATGAAGATGATGGCAAACAACGACATCGAAGGAGTGCAGACAGACGCTGTGGCTCAAAACTGGCTAGCGTGGAAGAATTACATACGGACGATAATGACATTGATCCCCGGCCGAGCTTATACAGTCAGTAAAAAAGTGTTTATGTTAATTATTAAAACAACAATAATTTTTATTTTTAAGTCTTGACTCAATAAAGACGAGAAAAGATCGGTCTACCAGTTCATATATGTTGTTAATTTACAGCTAATGTTATTTATGTAGGTTGAGAAAAAATGTAGAGTGCAACGAGGGATTAAAGTGAAATTTTTTGTCCACGAGGGAAACTTTTGTCACCTTCGGCTACGCCTTGGGTGACAATTTCCTGAGTGGTCACACAAATAATTCATACTTTTCTATGGGAAATGAAGAGAATGTTTCAGTTCCTCTAAACAGCTTTTCTCATAACCATATGACGTCACTTACGGCACTCTTAGATTATACATATCCATGTCATTACTCTCTGAATATGACGAAATTGTGGCGAAATACATTCGAGAAAGACCTGCAATGTACAAGGACAAAGCTGCGAAAAGGTAAGAATATAAATCGTATTCTTACAAAACATTGCTTCCTGGTACTGGTATATTCACATATTACATTTACATTACTTATAAGCTTATTATTTCCAGATCGAATCAAGTGTTGAGTAATGGTAGGCCTACGTTTTAAAATTGAACTCCAAGATTTCAACGATCTTTACAGTTTAAAACATGATCGATGGATCAATAAACAATGTCATGATTATTATAAAAATAGTTTAAGTAGTAAACATTTCGATTTAGAAACAATTTATGTTTCTGTGTCCATTACAAAACCTCATTTGGATGTTTCATTTTGATACAGTTAGCGGTTTAAATTGGATAGCAGCTGGTAAACGTGATAATTAGGACAAACTAATTAGGTATACGATACCTTTAACCACATTCGTGATTATTTAGAGCGGTGTATACCTTATAATGCCCAATCACAGTTATGCATATTATACGCATTTTAACTATCTTCATAAAGCCATACAATAATGCAATATGCAATGTATGTTATTTAGATTATTATTGCCATCATTTTCTACCACGATTCCTAAAACTAAGATTCACGACGTTTCGGAAACTGGAATTTCGTCTCGTCTTCAGGTTCTTCATGGAGAAACTTAAAAACCAAAATAAACAAACCCATCATCACCTATAATGATGTAATGTAATCTACAAGTATAAATAATACAAATTTATAAACAAATATATATTTATGACAAATATCAAAACTAATACAGAATTCCCACAAACGCAAAACCCCGTGCGTAAAAATGAGTCGTTAAAAAATACATTAAAATAATTACTTAAAACTTGAATAAGAAGGTAATTTGAAGATATGGTAGAGTAAATTATTTAATTTGGAGATAACTGCTAAAACTTATATTCTCAATAATTAATGAACTCCAATAATGAGGATTTTGTAGAAAAAACTTTTAAGGGGAACGGTAAAGCCCTATCTCCATGTAGATAAACTATTCCTAGTACTGTAGCTTGGGATTATATAGGTTTACATGCATAATAAATTTAAATTCCCTATCTCTCATGGATCCTGAGAAAAATGGGTATTTGCACAAGAGAAATCGATTATCGATAAAGAGCCATACAGCGCTATTAGCATGGAACAATAAACTCGATACATGCAATATTATTATTTAAAAAAATATACTTAGGATCATATCATATAAATTCTAAGACCAGTTCCCGAAGAAGAAATCTTCCTATCGGAAGAGTTCTTCATAACTCCATTACAACAGAATATATAAAAAACAATTTGTTTACCCTCCCTTCTCCTCTTAAAGCGGTGTAAAATTATATGAATCATGGTATAAGGATTACTGGCTGGGTTATTCAATCATTTTAGTACCAACTTCATAGGTTCAACGTAGTCAGTTCCTCCCTAGACAATGTTCAACACAGGGCTCAGCTGTCTTTGATTATTGGATTTCTAATTACTTTATTATCCTGGCAAATGAATCAGCAGTTCTTTGTCAGTAACTCTCAACATAAATAGGTCAATGTCTGATTTATGAATATTATGAAATATTTATTATTTAATCCTACATTAATTTGGAATAAATATATAATAAATAAAATATGAAATAAACAGCCACCTTACAATTACAATGGGGCGTGTTCTGTCCACGCTACATGGAGCTATATGCGATGGTCGGTGCATGTATGTTCCCTAGTGTGTATTACCGTCCACACTTTTGAATCGTTCATCCTTAAAGTTCATCCTCATAATGGTCCAGTTCGTAATTCAGAGGCAAAAGTGGTTCGTGTTAAATTATAGGTCCCTTAGAAGCCATCGACTGTTACGCTATTAATGATCAATGTTCATGAGGCGAGGCAGACGGTTATATTAAAAATATATTTCATTTAACATAAATAATGTAAAAATACATAACAAACTGTCAAAACTATTGACAACACCCTGTGAGTGTGGAGTATAGCTCAAGGTCTCTCCAACACAATAACGTGTAAACCCAGACAAAACCCACAATTTGCGATGTTGCGACACGGCACCGGAAACATAGGTACTTCCGGTCACAGATGACAGCAGCGACCTCTGGTGACAACGTTTAATAAGTGACAGACACAGTCATCATAGAGGTAAAAATAAATTACCACTGTTGGCAACACTGATGACGGGAGTATTTATTTATGTTGTGTACTACAAATGTCAACTATTTTATCTACTTATCTGCCTACTTACGTCCAGTTCTTCAGTTTAAAGCGAACAACAATGGAAAAGAGTTCACCTGAAGTCCAGATCGGACTAAGTCACAAGAGTTTGATGTATTGTAATACAAGTTCACTGGAAGTGACCGGGTTTTTGCCCCTCAGCGAAATTCTACCTGGACTTCAACTCGACTCTCGGGTTGCATACTTGCATGGTGAAATCATAGAGCAGCCTTACTATACACAGAGCTATCTAAAGGTTTCCCTCTAGACAAAAATATTGTCTATTCTGAGTGAAATTAGATTTGGAAGTTCGTTCGGTTTCTTGCTAGCCTTAGTGGTCAGCGTGTCGGACTTCGGTAAGTGAAACCACGGGAGTGGACGTATCCCGGAATACCGAATATTTTGTATTTACTTCCCTGTGGGGAATAGATAAGATCATGGATATGTCTAAAGAGAATGCTTTCAGTTAATCTAAACAGCTGTTCTTATAGCTAAACTATGACATCACTAAACATTGGACGTCACTGTTTCAAATTTTGATGGCGCAAATTGGTAACCCCCCTCGCAGAGCAAAGACATATCCATATCAAAAAGTCCGCCCTTAGGGTAATGTCAGAGGGATTCGTTCTATTTAACAAAAACTTTTAAGGATTCCATTGGGGCTGTTCTTTGTCCTCGTCATGTAGACTCAAAATATTTCCAGATTATTCTTCCTAAACAATCAATCCTTACGAATCCTTTCTTCTCAATGATTGTACAATGTGAATTTATCCTAAAGACGTACACCCTTATAGTAATGTTTTAAGGGTGGACTACTTACTTCTATCGACCGAAAATGTTTAAGTAATAAAGTAGTGTATTTGTGTCATTAAGACTCAAGGAGTTGCCAAATCGGCCGAAGTTGTACACTTGCAGGGATCATTTCGGTTGGAGGTTCAAAATATTCCTTTAGACGTTCTGCAATTTTGAAGAGGTAAAGATTTGACCACGTATTTTAATAGCCTTATAAAGTCTTTGTTCACTTTAAAAAATCCAGAAGATGTCTTTGTTTCTGGAATGGACTCTATCTGTTTTGGCAAACTGGAACGTATTTCATATACAGAACAATAAGAGATACCCCTCCAGGTGGGTGGATCGGAGACGCGTGCGTTGCGGTTGGCTTGTCAACATCGCGTGATGGACTCTTCATTATCACTGAAGGAAACCAACCGCCAAACTAGAGGACAGTGACCTCACCCGATAAGCCTACAAGTACATGAGTACTGTTGTTCGAGGAGTGTACACTTTCTTCGGTGTAAGCGAAAAAATGTATACGTGAAGCTCTCAAAAACTTCTTCAAAGAGCTTATGGTAACAAGGTTAGATTAGTTTTGGATTCCCAGAGAAGTGAAGACAAATAAATGTGAATTTGAAAGATGAGTTATATAGGATTTCAGGATGGTCTAGTTTTAGAAGGAATGTCTAGTGTAATTAGCTTCAACCTCAACAAGGTTTTTGGCTAGGCTGATATCTTCAGTCTGGATTCAATTATTCTCCATCCAAGAGAAGAGAATGATGTTCTAATGAAGGGAGAGGGGATGTTTTTCATTAAATACTCTAGGAAGGATTGCTGAATATATTTTTACTATTGAGAAAACACTCAATAGAATCAAGATAGTTGGGTTGGCTAGTGAATCATCCTGAACAACTTGACCTTGAAATGTAAAGAAATATCACGTCATCATAGTCAGACAGGTAAAGGAGAATCCATTAAATTTTGACAACATTCATGAGTTCAGCTGAGATGTAAACTTATATAGAAATCAAAAAAGGACATAAATGACAAATAAATATGTCAATATATCCCAAAACGTCTATATACTCTTTTAATTCACACAATTTCAGCCTTTGTACTAAGTTTGGTCAGTCAAAAACAGTTTAGAACACTCAACTCTTTTTAAGGTGACTTTTTTAAGATTTCTTTGAAAATTCTACTGATCAAAAGTGTTAAGACATTTTTGTGTAAGGCTTTATTTACTATACAGAATAGTTTTCGTAATGTTTTAGAAATCATCTACTGTTACCTGGGGAATGTGGATGTTTTCCTCCAAATATCAGAAGATTCTTTAATAGTAGTTAAAGGTATTACAATTACATTGTGTTTGCTCTCAAAACTTGAGTGGGTTTTATGTTTACACTTAGCACAATCATTTAATTCGCAGATTATATAGGGATACCAATAGGTTTTATGTAAACAACACACCTAAAATATCATTTTTAGATTATTCTATCGTATTTTGCTAAACTAATACAAAATAATATAGAACTTTTTGTAGGGTTACAACAAATACGTTTAAGACCCATTATGTAATAATGAACCGGTTCAGGGTTTTTAGAACTAACTTCACAAGCTGAAGGAAGCTAGTTCGATGCTGAACTTAATCCTGGCACAGTTTTGAAATGGGTCTATACAGAACTCAGATGCATTTGTTCATTGAACCGAAATGTAATCCAGGAAATGTTTCGACTAGTCTTTTTCAGTAAAGTTATAACAATAATACAACACACTCATTCTTTACTCATGCCCACTTTAAAATACTCACTGGAGTGGACCAGTTTATCAATAAATAATAATTCACAGTGAATAGTTAATTTACAGATTAAATTTATCTGGCTCTGAAATAGGAATTTTATTAATAAAACGCGAATGTAAACGTTGAAAAGTTTAATTTGCAACGCTAGAGAGTAGAGATACAATGAGTCTTTATCTGAAGACGTGATTGGAAATAATAGTTTTATAGCTTTTTAACTATAAATTCTCACACTCGATGTAAACCGAACAATAAGCTGTTAATACATCAAGGTCAAACGATCCGCTGTAATTGAGAGCATCTTCACAAGGAAAGTCTTCAATAAGTTGAGAAAGATCGCCGTAGCTCATTGGTAGTTGTAACAAGAATTTTAATATAGAGCAAGCAATACCAAAACTCTCATGGAATAATAATTAATCTACGGGGACATGAACACAAACTACCTAATGTCTAATTTGCTCCCCTCTAAAAGCATAAACAATGTGATTCATCATTGTTACATTTTCTATCACTTGTTGCGATGAACTCTCTTTCACAAAGTGTTATTTGAAATGGGTCTATACAGAACTCAGATGCATTTGTTCATTGAACCGAAATGTAATCCAGGAAATGTTTCGACTAGTCTTTTTCAGTAAAGTTATAACAATAATACAACACACTTATTCTTTACTCATGCCCACTTTAAAATACTCACTGGAGTGGACCAGTTTATCAATAAATAATAATTCACAGTGAATAGTTAATTTACAGATTAAATTTATCTGGCTCTGAAATAGGAATTTTATTAATAAAACGCGAATGTAAACGTTGAAAAGTTTAATTTGCAACGCTAGTGAGTAGAGATACAATGAGTCTTTATCTGAAGACGTGATTGGAAATAATAGTTTTATAGCTTTTTAACTATAAATTCTCACACTCGATGTAAGCCGAACAATAAGCTGTTAATACATCAAGGTCAAACGATCCGCTGTAATGTAGAGAGCATCTTCACAAGGAAAGTCTTCAATAAGTTGAGAAAGATCGCCGTAGCTCATTGGTAGTTGTAACAAGAATTTTAATATAGAGCAAGCAATACCAAAACTCTCATGGAATAATAATTAATCTACGGGGACATGAACACAAACTACCTAATGTCTAATTTGCTCCCCTCTAAAAGCATAAACAATGTGATTCATCATTGTTACATTTTCTATCACTTGTTGCGATGAACTCTCTTTCACAAAGTGTTAGTTTCTAGTACTTCAAGTACACTAAAAATTAAAACGTTTCGTATGAAGGTTGATCCTAATCAAAATTCTATCTACATTTTGTTCGTTTTCACATTGGAACAGCTACATATTCTTGATTGAGGTTTTCTTAACATTTGCAATGGTCTTTTTTGTTTCTTTTATTTTCTGATATTCTTTGCTATTTCTATATTCCTAGAGACCAAACAATGATTAAAAATATTTGTTTTCATTTTTTATGACAAAATGCTAAATTTTTCTAAAATTTTTTTAATTTATATTTTTTTTAACTACACACTCAAAACTGACAATTTTGGTATCAAATTATAAGTATTTAGGTAAAATAAAAATTCATTTATTTTCATCATTGTGTTTTTAAGGAAAATTAAAAAAACACACTTTTTTAATTTGCAGAAAACCTATGGTCCGATAACATTCAAAATACAAGATATTTTTTAACATGTTACTATTAATAGGCACCAAAAGTTTCATTCACCTTCAACGGCTCTCTCGGAATATCAATTTAAAGTTCTGATAATCGACACTTGGCTCAGTGAGATAAGGTGGATCTGATGTGAAAAGGTGTGGGAAACTTGAATTACGCCACTAAAAAATTAAGTACCATATTTAAAGGCTATATTTTCGTATTTAGAATAAAATAAAATATATATTCAAAATAAACGTTTTTTATCCATTTACGTGTAGCAAATCCCCTTAAACTATACATCTGGATATTGGAAATATTGATATATATTAACAAGAAAAGTATATAATCACTAGCATCGTAGAACCTTTTTTGCATTGGAAACTCTTTAAACAACGTCTTTAATTATTTATTATTCTCCAGGTTTATGAGATGATTCAATTTAGAAATTGAACGACGTACACACAATTAATTATGTATATTTACAATATATTCCTATCTGTTTATAAAATCCATTAAACTAGATGCTTTATAAGTTTACATTCCTTCGGTCACCAATTCTCTGTGACCAAATCCAAACACGTGTGAATGCACATAACTTATCACACCATCACTTATCATATCAGCTGTGGCATTCCACCATTTGCTGGGCCAGCTGTTTGATAGATCAGCTGAGCGTGGGAGGGGGAGTAACGTTCATGACGTCATGCCACCCACAACCCTCGGAAATAACTTTGATCTCTGACGTAGCCGCCCCTGTACAATTTTTCAATATAGGATCCAGAATAAATCCCCCGGGAAATTGTGGGCCGACTCTTTTTTCGTTTATAGGAATTCAAACCGAAAGAGAGACTAGTGGGTAATCTTTGCTTTGAAGTGCCTCGTTCCTTTTGTGAAAGGGATTGTGTGGGTGGTTCGGATCACGTTATTTATTCTCAGAAATGTTATTCTATAAATGATCAGATATCAATTTGTTAAATTGTAAAATCTTTTCATGTTTTAATTGGCAATTTAATCTAAATCCATCAAACAGATACGGAAAAGTAGAACTTTACTACAACCTTCACTGGTCTCAAATAAGTTATATTTCTTTTACGCTTACCTGTTTTGTAAGTTACAGAATTTGGATTTTAAGTTTGGTAGTAAAAAATGGTTGACAAAAATGGGTGAACAAGCTACATATATTTAATTTGTCTTGATTTAAATGCAAATTTACTTTGCTGTCGTGTATATTACAGTGAATACAATGCCGATTTTGCTCCAGTCGAAATTTAATTCGAAAAATCATGATTTTAAATATTTTTCTTTCATTCCATATTGGCCATTTCTGGTATTTGTGAATTTAACTCTTCGCCTAAAACTATTTGCTATACTTTATTCTCTTATTTTTGCGCCAAAATAAAGATCCGCTGGGTGTACACCTGGGTAGTTTTTACTCCAAAATATTAGAATACCTGTATTCATCTAGAAACCCAAGAAACACTGAGGTCCTTAGACCATTTCGGTATTTAGAGGGTGATCCGGACCACCGTACTGTCCCGGTTAATTTCTCGTGTTCGATATAAACTACTCCATTAAGAAATAATTTTGCGTGGGTATATTATAAGTTCACCCTCTTAGAGTGTTCTGGAAATGTACTAGAACCAGAATGGGATTGTTTTGGAGGTTAGATCTTTCTCGAAGAAGATACTGTCATATCTGATTATTACCATCCTTATGGACTATTTATAAATAGATTAGATTAGATTATTGAAATGGCAACCATGCCACAAAGTAGGTATTTTAAGCGAGGATTGAATGTAAGGTGATTGTGGCGCGATCTTGTAGTCTTGTTACTGACTAAGGCTGACATCAAATACTATCCCAACGTTTTTCGATAAGCGAATGATTTTGGAGGGTTGTAGAACCAGAGCCATAATGTAGAATGTTTGACTAGAACCGTGCCGTGTCCTGTAATCCAGTTACTTGGAGGTCATTCGTTAATACGCAATGGCCATCCTCAAATTAGACCAGTTTGTAGTTCAGAGGCAGTAGTTTGGACTCCACGTTAAAATATAGGTCCCTTATTCATTCGCCTGTTTGGCTACTAATTATCAGTTTTGTCTAAGGAACATGTTCGAACTCAGACTCATTGTAGGTCCAGAAAAGAATCCCATGCGAAGAAACCCAATCTGCAGGAAGTGTGGGCTTTCCGAGGATCTGCTGTATGACTGCACCGCTCTCCGAGGTAGGAGCTGCCACTCTCGACGTTATGGAGAGGGGAGGAGCTGGTCGGGAGACTACGGCAATTCGTCAGGCGTTTAAGCCTGGAAGGTCCATTAGACATTCAACAACAGGGGTGCGCAAAAAGCCATGTGGCTGACGTGCTAACGGAACAATGTTCCTCCCTTCTTTGCAATTCAAGTAATCCAGGTAAGAAACATGTCAACCTTAGTCAGTAACAATCAACTTACACTTATTTCTCATTCATACTTGGCTTAAAATAGCTCCCACAGTAGGTCGCCATTTCAGTAATTGACTACCTTATAGGGTTAATACTTTCACTCGACAAAGATAGTGGGCTATATCCGATCCTTCTATTGGTAATATAATTACATTTCTATAATGGCGACTACCCAAATGTATTTCAAGCCAGGTATGGATAAAAAATGAGATCAAGATGATTGTGACGCGATTTTTTAGTCTTGTAACTGACTAAAGCTAACATATTCCATAGACAGGGTTGATAAGTAGCCCAACAGCCAATGGAATTTAAGGGTCCTACAGTTTAAATGGGAATACGAACCACAAATTATCACCTAAATTATGAACTGGCCTAATCATGAGGAAAGTGTTTGTAGATGATCGTCATCACATCCACCAATCTTTGGATACAGGACTCACCACAGTCTCAGTCAGTTATCACCTTTTCCCACAAGTTGGATTCTAGAAGAGGATTATCTTGGAGACCCAGGATGTGGAATGGGCGAGAGGATACTTCTACCTCCCGAGTGAGACACTGAATGGCCAGAAGAGCCGTACCCCAAGCTGAACGCAACGGCGGGGGTGTGGCCCGCGATATCTGGGGCATTTCCCGAGGTGGGTGAAAGGTTGCACAACCCTGCGGTTTGGCTCCGGACAGGTTAGAAAGTGCAGCTTTCGCAGACTGCCTTGCAAGGCCGCACCGCGACCTGCGTAACTGGACCTGCTTACAATCACGACACCCGTCCACGTCTCCAACAAGTGGGTTCTGCTCGTTTCCCTCACTTATCCACTGTCGGATGATTCCTGTAACGGTAGTACACAATAAAGAAGCCATACTTCTTATGTACATTCTAATCATCTTGGTTACACCTAACGTGGTCAGACTGGGACAGAGGCGTGTCCTGTAATCCAGGTACTTGAAGGTCACACTTTGCGGATAGTTGTAAGTGATGGCCTGTGGGTTTGATATTCCTTGTGTGGATCAACGTCTGCATTACTGAATACTAATCCCAATAATTAGACCAGTTCCTAATTCAGAAGCAATACTGTGGTTCGTCCTTTGGATGTTGGGATATCCAAAGAACATGTCAGCCTTGGTCAGTAACAAGACTAGAAGATCGCGGTACAGTCGTCTTACACTAAATTCTCATTCATATTTGGCACAAAATAGCTACTTGGGTAAGTTGCGTAAGAAAGTTAAATAGATAATACCACTCCAGGGTGAACTTAAATGTGTAGTCTGGTCCAATTTTCTAGGTGGTATATCTGCATACTTATCCACTTGGAAGTGTGTTGAGACTCTTGCCCATTTCTTGGAAGGTAGGAATATGCGTGTTAGTTGGACTCAAACGAAAGCTTGGTAGCATTAGTGAGTTACCCCATTGGTTCAGAATTTTCTTCGAGAGTGGTGGCTAGAGACGGATATGGATTGTCTTCCAACGAAATATTTAAGACTCTTTGAATTGAATTGACCCCTATCTCACCTAGCAAACGCATAGGGACAATGAGTCAAAATTGTCTTGGTGGCAAGGGTCGAACATGGATTGATTCCTGACCATAAATGTATATTTTTTTGGAGTACGGTAGACCCTTTACCCAAGTAGTAAATTTATGGAATCGTCAAAATAAAGAGGAAAAACTCTTTTTGAGTGTAGAGAAATCGGACTTAGTATTGTTCAGAGTTCGTTTACACTTATGAGACTTATGTTATGTGAATCAAATTGATGTAATTATTAAGGAACAAATACATAACAGAGTGTTATGTAACAATCTTAAACCCCCCATTTCAATGGGATCCTAATATCACATGGCTGGCTGGCTTAGGTAAGGTCACATCATTCTCCACAATGAAGCCTTCTATGAGAAGGGCCTACTAGAAGATATAACAAGCTATAACCACCGCTGTATCTTCCAGACATCTTGATTTTGAAGATTTATGAACTGAGCTATTTATAGAAATTATGTTTTTAAGAGATTCGTTTTATACATTGTTGTGTGTTTTATACTTACTGGGATAACCCCGTCTAAGATTAGTGGAGAAAACGGGATGTTCTTGTTTATGTATTCCGGATTGGATTAGGGAAAACTGGTTTCTATGTAGTCTGAGTGTCCATGGACATGTACCGTAAACTCTTCAACAAACCAGCTTGCTTTCTCCGGCTTAAGCCGATTAAATCATAAAATATAGCAATATTTCAAAAGTATTAAAAATACACAATAAAAGGTGAAAAGAACAGTATCGAGCTCTTGAACTATTTTAACAACAACATACCTTTAAACATAAGTAAGATTGCAATTTGTGATCTAAACAGTTTTTCATATGTGAACATAATAAAGATGGTGTTACAGAAAAATAAACTCCATAGTTAAATAAAATTACTATGTACAAAAACTACGCTGCCAGTTCTATAGACAGGTGAACTATTTTTAGTACAAAACATTATTTTTCCGCATATAATAACTGAATGTTATGTAAAGTAAATTATATAGTAATGAAGAGAAAGATTATTAATGTGTACCTGTGTAAGATCACAGCTGAGAACCTTTTTTAGGTCATGATTTACTACATCCTAAAATCATAAACTAGAAGATATATTGGACATAAAACTTATTAAAACCCAGATAGGTTAATGAAGTGCTAATCACACATAAACCGCCAAGATACAATGAGTGTGAAGTGGGATATTGAAGAGAATAAGAACATTAAGGAACTTCCTCCTTCCGGCGGAAACACCGTGTCTGGAATAGAGCGGCAAGGTGCACGACACAGAGTACAAGCTGACGAGGCGGTAACGGCTCGCCACAGAGTACAACGTTGATATTAACACAACGCTTGAGCCGGAACTGTGGAAATAACGAGAAACGGTCGAAACTGTGTTTTATTCTCCGCCCGCCACCTCGTTAGGCAGATTACAGATCTTAACAGGAGATTAGTGTAACAATTAACTGGTCATATTAACCTCAATTAGTGCTGAGATAAAATTGTGAATTTGAGAACGGTAAGCAAAAATATAAACGCGTATTCATTCATAAGACACCGACCCAACCTAGTGAGAATTTTAAGGTGAACATGAGATCGCACGCAGCACGCTGGCGTGAGTCGAGCAAATATCATAGAACTTATATTACTGTATTCCCATCATAGTGATCGAACAGTACTGAGTACGAAGGTTTGCTGCAATTAGGGTGGTTTTACATGGTAATGTGCTCATATTAAGGTTGATTATCATCTCTATGTTTGACTGGGATGGTGGCGACATCTTGTAATCCAGCTACTTGGAGGTCATGAATTGTTGATAGTTGTGAGCGATGGTCGATGGGTGTAGTGTTCTCTTGTGTGGATTAACGTCCGCACTATGGAATACTACGTTAATCCACAAAAGACTATCCTCATAATGAGACCAATTCGTAATTCAGAGGGTGTGGTTCGGATTCCACGTTAAACTGTAGGTCCCTTAGTTGCCATCGGCTGTTGGGCTATTAATTAAAAGTCCTGTCTAAGGAACATCCTAAGGCCATGTCAGCCTTAGTCAGTAGCAAGACTACAAGATCTCGCCACAATCATCATACACTCAATCCTCATTCATACTTGGCTTAAAATACCTACCTTGTGGTATGGTCACCATTTCAAATAATCTAATCTAATTATGAAGTAAAAACACATACAAAATTTTATCAAATCATTACAATAACTAAGCGAGTTATACCAATCTATATATTCTCAGCTAAAACCCCAGTTATATTATAAAAAAATTACACTGTATAGCTAAAGATTAATCTATAACAAGGAAAACGATTAAAAAATTACCATCAAGGAAAAACATACCCGGGATATACAATTTTAATTTACTCTTTTCCTTGTCTAATGTCAAGTACATTCCGAGAAAACTATGTTATCACGGGTACTGCAGAGTGTACACAGTTTTAATTGGATTAGTTTCGTTCATTATAGTGTGCCAAATAGTTCCTTGAATGGAGCTACAAAACGGAAATACAGCTCGAGTGCTATCGGAGTGATAAGAGCGAACTGATAAGGGGACCGGTGTGATAGCGGGGGCGTAGGGTCCTCTGGGTGTTACAATAATTGTATATAGGGTGTCCCACAAACTCTGTGGGTAAAACCAGACACAGTGTGAAAACTAGAACAGAGAGAACTGTTCGTAAAGTACAGTATCAGATATAATATAGTTATCACCACAAAAGTATAAAAGTCATGTTATGAAAAGAATTTGGAAGTCACGAATTGTGTCAAAGCCTTGGCTATTCAATATTAACAAATACTTGACTAATTAGTAATCCAAGTACAAATGTTTCGAAGTCCTGTTACTTGGAGGTCACGAATTGTGGATGTATATAAGCGATGGTCAGTGGTTGTAATATTCTCCGGTGTGGATTAACGTCCGCACTATTGAATACTACGTTCATCCGAAAAAATCCTCATAATTAGACTAGTTCGTGATTCGGAGGTAGTGGTTCGGACTCAAAGTTAAACTGTAGGTCCATTAGATATACCATTGACTGTTAAGCTATTAATTAACAGTTCTGTCTAAGAAACATGTCAGCCTTAGTCAGTGACAAGACTAAAAAGTCGCACCACAATCGTCGTAAAATACCTAGACAGGTTGCCATTTCAGTAACTAACTAATCGTGTGAATTTATTTAGGTATTATTTTAGAACCGGTTCTATTCTGAGATTTTGAGATGATCCGGTACCGGACCTAGTAGTCCTTGATCATTGTGCTATTCATTATTCATCGTGACATATCACCACGTCCATTCTTCTCTCATATTCGGGTTGAATATCCTGAAAGATTCGGTCCTTTTTAAAGAAGTGATTGATGTTTCCCCTATTTTCTAGTTGTTTTGACTCATCCTCTCTTTTCATCAAAGTAAAAGAAAACATATATATTAAAATGTACAAAAATACGGATCTACTTCATCAATATTTTAACACACTTTTAACTACTATTTTCCAACTAGATTCCAACTAGCTTCAACTTGATCTTCAAAGTTTACGAAGTGGTGTTTCCTGCATCTTCCTCAACCCTACAAATTCCTCTGCTGAGGCTATATCTAGGAAGGGACCCTGGGAACGCAGAGGATGAAGAAAGCTCTGACGTCACAGTGATCTAAGCGTTGCCTCACCACCGGCCTTGCTGAGAGTTGTGGCGGTGCGATTCCATAGAGCAAGCACGGTCTGTACAGCCGTAACCCATATATAGACCGATGTATATACTTCACGCGAAGCATCCCAGGCGTTATGTTGTTTACTTTACAGATTAATCTTGACGGTTTAACCTTCAATGAGGAAATACCTTGAAAATCTAAGATTTATGTACCTTTGTATTCCAATTTTTATGCTTTGGACGTAAAGTTTATATTTCGCAAGAGTGGATACCGACGTGATATTTGTGTGAGGTCAGTTACTTCATAGACGTCATCCTATGTCTCACCCAGCATACACACCTTTTATAAAAATGTTTATTTAATTGAGCTATCTTGGTTTTTGCTTTATCATAATTGAGAATTTGTATTCATATTATCTGAGACTCTGGCCTTAGTGAAGTTAATAGTGACGAGTGAAGACTCCCTACAAACTAAGAAAACAAAACCTTCATCTCTCATGATTCTCAAACTTCTCATGCATGAGTACTAACGACCAAAATTTTCCTTAACCTAAAGTATTTTAAGCCAAGTATGTATGAAAAATGAGTGTAAAACGATTCTGACGCGATCTTGTTTTCTTGTGACTGACTAAAGCTGACGTGTTCCTTAGACAGAACTTTTAATTAATAGCTGGATTTCAGGGCTCGTTACTGTTCCAGTCACCGTTAGCACAATTGTGGATTACTTTTCCCACAAGTTGGTCCTTAGTTATTCTAGAAATGGATTCATGCATATACAGGGTGTCCATGAAAAACGTTTCAGGACTTCGGAGAGTGATTAGGTACATTAAAGGAAGAAAAAAGAAGAAAAGAACTAACCATTGCATTTTTTACCATTTTCAAAGTATTTTAGTTTTAAAACTTTAAATGTTCGCTATTTTGAATTTTGAGCTTGCTTTGAGATCATGCTAGTTATTTTTAATGATAGTAGTCTACTAGTGTAAAACGCATACAAAATTTGAAATTAATCCGTTAGAAAATGTTTAAAATAAAAAATATTTTGTGAAAAATACAAAATAGCGGATGTCTGAGAAGAAGATTTAGGCCATACCTTCATTGGAAATTTGTTCTTCCTTTTAATAACCTAATCACTCACCGAAGTCCTGAAACGTTTTTATGGATATCCTGTATAAGAGACCTCCAGTCTAACGTGCAGTCCGAACCACTGCCTCTGAATTACGAACCGGTCTAATAATGAGCATGGTATCTGTGAATTAACTTACAATTCAATCAACCCAAGAGATCACCCACCGACCACAACTCACAACTATCCACAATTCGTTACCTCCGAGTGGCTGGATTACAGGACACGCTACGGTTCCAGATTATAATTAGATTAGATTAGATTATTGAAATGGCGACCATACAACAAGGTAGGTATTTTAAGCCAAGTATGAATGAGGATTGAGTGTAGGCTGATTGTGGCGTGATCTTGTAGTCTTGTTACTGACTAAGGCTGACATATTCCTTAGACAGGACTGTTAATTAATAGCCCAGCAGCCGATGGCAATTAATGGACCTACAGTTTAACGTGGAATCCGAACCACGGTCTCTGAATTACAAATTGGTCTAATCATGAGGAATGGTCTTTGCGGATTAACGCAGAATTCAACAGTGCGGACGTTAATCCACACAAGAAAACTGTACACCCACCGACCATTGCTCACAACTATCCACAATTCGTTACCTCCGAGTAGCTGGATTACAGGACACGCCACAGTCGCAGACTACACAATACACGGTCCTGTGACCTTTGTTTCACGTGATGATCTGTGTACTTCAGTAAACACGATAGAGATCTAGGGTCGGCGGGAACGAGGCTTGCTACATGCTGCCGTCCGCGGACGCGTTTCGCAAGGACGCCCCACGCGGTCGCAGACAATGGATTCGACGGTAACGGACTCCACGGCCGCCGGAATGCCAAGGGCCGCCGACTCCTTGACATTCACCGAGCACGCTGTCCTGCCTCCAGCCTATAGGCACCAGCTGCGCCTGGACCTTATGGAACTCCAAACATTCCGGGACTCCATCAACTCTGTCATTTCAATGCTGATGGGAATTTCGTTCTTGAGGTTATAAAGTTAAGCATTTCAAGGTTTATTGGACATTCGGTAGGTTAAATTGTGACTTCTTTCTGTGGCCTGCCCCTGAATTGGCAAGACTATATGAGTATGTTTAAAATTGCTTGTTGACAATATCCATGGTTCTAACGTTGCTAGGATCAAGGTCAACGGCGAGAGTGTTAAGTTCTTTTATTTTACGAAAAAATCAGTAAAAAATCAGTCTCTTGGATTTCGTCACGGGTTAGTAAGAAATACGAACTAAATGGTTTGTAAGTTTACAAGATGGTTACGCAGTTAGTAGTTGGTAGAAGTCGAATAAAATTGCAGTTTCCTAAAATCTACGAGTGTAAAAACTCCCAGATATTCTGGAAGAAGAATCTATCAAGATTTTAACCAATAAGATCAATATTTATAAAAAATAGATACGATCTATATACTTATACTTACTTATACTTTTAACTGAAATGGCGACCTACCCAGGTAGGTATTTTAAGCCAAGTATGAATGAGGAATGAATGTAGGATGATTGTGGCGCGATCTTGTAGTCTTGTTACTGACTAAGGCTGACATGTTCCTTAGACAGGACTTAATTAATAGCCCAACAGCCGATGGCAGCTAATGGACCTACAGTTTAACGTGGAATCCGAACCACGGCCTCTGAATTACGAATTGGTCTAATTATGAGGGTGGTCTTTGTGGATTAACGTAGTATTCAATAGTGCGGACGTTAATCCACACAAGAGAACACCACATCCACCGACCATCTCTCACAACTATCCACAATTCGTGACCTCCAAGTAGCTGGATTACAGGACTTCGCCACCGTCCAGTCATTACTATATATACTTCACAAGATTTATTATTAGTGAATCAAGTGGTTATCGTCTTGAATTTCGGTATAAGAGGTCACAGGTTCAAACCTCGAGATGTCCACTAGAGTTTCAGCCACATTCAGAAAAAGCGTTTGTGTAAATCACTACTACGTAACTCAGTAACTCAGTGAAACTGGCCTTGACAAGTGAATCAGTTTTACTTGGTCAGTAATTGATCAAAATCTCTTATTACTTACAATAAATTACGCACCAAGGTGGGTCAGTGTCTATAATTATGAATATTTGCTACACTATGTTTGAATTACAAATGTGCCAGGTGAGTCACTCGCCTTAAGTCCAAACGTCAATGAACTTTCACAGCTCACGCATGACAGTGTGGCGTATAACGGACTCTAAACTCTGGATGGATGACCTTGAAAACTAAAATGAAGGTATTTAGGTATCAGTTCATCCAGCTTTTTTTGAAATTATCCAAATACCTCTTCAACGTGCAAGGGGTTTTCTGTAGCCAATAATTTCTTACCATCACCAAACGCATTCTATCCCATTCCTCATTTCTATCCCACAGCGAACGAGAACTTGACGCACTAGATTTTAGGGAACTCTGGAGTTAGAGTAACTTGAGAACTCACGACAGTAATTTTACATTTTAACGTATCCGATGAACAATTGTGTCCCAAAATGTTCTACTCAAGACTAAAGTAAAATCAGGAAATGACACAGACACTTAGGTTTTGCAGAAAAAGTTGTTTTGTCATAAGTAAATACCGAATTGATTTCCTAAATGTCATAAATCTGTCAATTTAAAGGTGCACCTTGAGCAGGTCAGTATCTTTTATTGACCCGCCGGCGCCGAAAGTGTTCTGGGTCCTTGTCCAAGGTCCAGGGTCGTCCACTGGCCAGCCTTGGGTAGACTGATCTGGATCTGGCAATGAAACGGTTGACATTTCACCGTCCACTTTCTTCTTCCTTTTCTTGTTTTCAACTCCCTGATTTGTGGAGAAGACCTTGCTTTAAAGCGATTTTCGAGTTTTTACATGCTTGAAATCTAACTCATAAGGTCGACAATTTGAATTTGTTGTTATTCATGTTTTTATATGTTTGTTTTTGTACAATATTTAATTTCAACCCGAAGATTGTTTAGTTTAGAGATTATGATTTGAAAATAGCCTCTTCTAAAGGATGTCCTCTACCCAAAACCATGGGGTTGTGTCAGCAATATATGCGAAAAATTGCTTTGTAACGTTTGGAGATTTCATTTTCAAATAATGAAAAGAAACATCACAAAAACCTTCGCAAAAAATGTTGTTACTAACTGTGAGAAGGAGGGATGGTTCACCAGGCCACTCCAAAAAGTAATTATTTTGTAAACATTAAATAAATTCCATGGATAGCTATGTGTTGTTTAGTTTAATTTGCAAGAGAAAAAGATTTGTCAGAAAGCTTTCTGAAAACCCGTTAACCAATTTTTTTAATTGGCTCTATTTGGTTTCACCGATTTGATATCGTAGTTTAAAAATTGACGATATCGATACTTTTCCGATAGTATCGCTGTATCGAAATTACTATTTCATATCGTTATCGTATTCAATATCGGAAGGTTCTCGATATCGGGACAACCCTACATGACGTACGTTGCCCTGCTTGGAACAACCGTGTCCATGGTAGACGAGATGCGGTTTGAAAGTAGTCGTTGATGTGAAAGGACCCTTCTCCTCTTCTCCACTCGTCCTCTCTCTTTCTCATTCCTTCTCTCTGACCCGGACACAGACGTGTATTTAAGGTCCTTTTTCTGAATCCCGACTTCATTTTGAACTATTTTTACCTTGGGTTTGACGTTTTATTTCAGTTTTTCATATTGGATTTTTTCCTATTTTAATTAAATTCTCCTACGATAACATCATGTTTTTTTCATATTGGATTACAATATTTAACAATCAATATCGACGATTAATGGATTATATGATTATGAAGATCTGTCTTATAATTGCAATTTATTTTGTAGCTTTGCTACTCACAAAAATCGAATCATTTCCATAATCGTTGAAATTCGCAAAAGCACGGATCGTCACAAAATTATATCAAAAAAATCTTTTTTTTTACTTAAAATAAAATAGTTTGTAGTTTCTTCGATCCTTAAAGAAATAAGCTATTGAATCTTTAACAGAAATCCATTAAATACACCGCAATATGCAGTACCGTAGGGGATTGTATTTATTTAAGTAATTCCCGAAAACAAAAACAAACTGAATACATTTTCAAACTAAGCTTACACACTCGATTGGCCTGTAGTTTTCACAATATTCAACATTACCTTAGAACGAACGGCTTATTTTTAGTACTTCATTATGCAAGATAGTTTTTTAATATTATTTATATTACCTCTGTAATAAATAAATACACCCTCTGTAATAAATAAATACAAGTTTAAACATAATACATGGATACACAAAATGTTTCGACCTTAAAAAACTCAATGACCGCACTTAGGCTTCCACACTCCAAATAAGGGTCCAATCTTTAGTTAATGACTCCCTAAGAAGCCTCCACATCCGTTTCAATTTATTTGAGAGCAAAATCCGAAGTCAGGACCCCCTAAAGTACACAAAAATCCTTATAAATATAAAATTGGGATTGAGGCTTGTGCTGTAATCCAGCTTTTTGGAGGTCACGAATTGTGGATAGTTATGAGCGATGGTAGGTGGATGTAGTGTATCCACCTATTGAAAACTGTGTTGATACGCAATGACCATCCTCATAATTAGACAAGTTCGTAATTAAGAGGCAGTGGTTCGGACTTTACGTTAAACTCTAGGTCCCTCAGATATGCCATTGCCTGTTGGGCTATTAATTAACAATTTTGTCTAAGGAATATGTCAGCCTTAGTCAGTAACAACACTACCAAATCGTGCCAAAATAACACTCATTTTTCATTCATACTTGGCTTGAGATACTGCCCTGGGTAGGTAGCCATTTCAGTAACTAACCTACCAACTAACTTTTACTTCGGCATATCAAAGCCTCTCGAATCTTCCGCACCCTCCAATATGACATCACTTAATTAATTTTTACCAATATACCAAAGATTTAAGGTTATCGTTAGAAAATTAAAGAATCACTTCATATACACCAATCGTATTGCGGGTGCGAATGAGGTCGAGGGAGAGGGATGGCGGGAGAGAGCTCCCCAGGGACCCTATCACTCCTCTGACGTCACGGATTCGTGGGGGCGAGTGACGTCATTGCAGCGAGCTATAAATAGCACACCTCCTCCTTGCAATTTCTGCTTGAAAATAGTTTTAACTTTCTTGTTTGAAATTGTTGAAATTTTAAAATGACTCAAACTTTAATTGGGATGATAGACTATAAACTGAGCTTCACCATATGTTAAGTCACACAATGTAATTGTATTTATATAAGATGTTATATATATTCACTTATTTTCCATTAAAATAATATGATGAGTATCACAATATGAATAGTACGAAATAATAATTATACCCTGTTCTTTATTGTTATAAGCAACAGGGCAATTGAGATTTCAAGTGTAAGCTACGCGAAAATGATAAAGCTGTATACCAAGTTATACCTCAGATTTACAAAGAATAAATTTCGAAAAAATTGAGCATTGTCATCTGGAGACCCCAAAACAAAAAATGGTCCAAAAAAGTTTAATGTGTAAATGGCTCAACAATAAAATAATGTGGCACACATACACATTTGGTGAATAAAAACTAAAGTTTATCCAAAGTATTGTAAAGTACAGTGAAGCTACTGTCACTAACTAGTTTGGTTCCCAAAACAACTTATGTTGCTGTAACTGGTACGTAGAAAGCGCCCCTATGGAGTCTTGTAATGGCGGTAGCCGACAAGGTGATGAACACATCAGTTCTAAGTCTACTGCAAAACAAATCTTCATTTTGACATGGATATGTCTTAGCTCTAGGGGGTGTTGTTGGCAATTAGCTCGACCAAAATTTGGTTAGTGACGTCATATGGCTAGTGACGTCATAGTTAGGTTACAAGAACAGCTGTTTGGATGAACTGAAAACATTCACGTTGGACGTATCCATGATCTAACCACAGGGAAGTAAATACAAACATTTTGGAATCTCCGATTGACTGAAATGATGATAGTTTTGTTTACATGTCAGTGAATAGCAACACAGCAAAAACCGAAACCGGTATAAAATAATATTTAAGAGTGACACTTAATGGAGCGATAAAAGTTATTTTGTAATCTTAAAATAATAAAGTACGCCGTTATTTAGATTGATATTACAGACATTTTTCATAAAGATAATTAAAACAAAGATTAACGACGTTTCGGGATCTGGAATCTTAATCTAACTTCATGTAAATGGCTGGAACTTCTGGCCAAAATCTGAAAAAAAGATTAAATCAGTCAACAACTTACAAAAAAGTCCGGATTATGAACTAATCTTGTCGTGTTCTTGGTTCCAGCTCTCCTGAGAACGGGATGTGGGATATGATCCCGAAACGTCGTGAAACTTTGTTGTACTAACCGTAATGGAAAGTGTCTTCAACAACAATCTAAAACAAATAATCCTACCATCACCACCAATGAATTCCAAATAAAGTAATGTTCTCCACATATGAGATAACTTGCTATGAGAACATTTTTCCTGTGAATATATATAAAAACTTTAATTGATACGTTGAAGGAGACTCCATGAACTTACTGGTTTCACAACATTGTGCTACGTGTTTGTTAACTTATCGGTTGCATCATCAAATGAAACACCTTTCTGTATTAAGTTGTCAACCTAGAAATTGTTGCACAATATTAACCAATAGAGACTTCGCTTATGAAGTTATGAACCTTTATTAAACGTGCAGAAATGTACACAGAGTCCCATGAAGAGATTTATACGTTTAATTCTATATTACGTGCCCAGTCATGCACGTTTTGATTTTAAAATTTACACAATTTAAAAAGTACCCAGACCATCCTCAAAATTAGACCGTTCCGTATAATTCAGAGGCCGTGGATCGGATTCCACTTTAAACTGTAGATCCCTTAGTTGTTTCTATCGGCTGTTGGGCTAATAATAACAGTCCTGTCCAAGGAACATGTCAGACTTAGTCAGTAACAAGACTACAATCATCTTTTACACTCAATCAACATTCATACTTGGCTTAAAATACCTACCTCGTAGTATGGTTGCCATTTCAATAACCTAACCTAATCTAATCCATTCTCCATTATAAATCCCTTCACCTTTCGAACGCATAAAATTCCAACAGGGAAGTGACGAGCACCAGGACTTTTACTTTAAAAACTTGAAATCCCCATAGTTGGTACGACTGGACGTTGCATTTATAACTTTCTGCATTCTCCATGTTATGTCCAAGACAAAGGTCAAGCATTCACCAATCGTAAACTGCGAGTTATCGATAGTTAAACTGCATCATCCTTTCACCCTCATCAAACCGAGTCTTATCGCAACCGCATTATGAAACTTGTTACGGCATTTTTACTCAAGGTCGGTTCAACTGTGAAAATTATAATTGATAAATCCATCCCATTTACGGAAGCCGTTATGTTGCACTTTACTTTCTATTTCACTCCTACTCGAATAATTTCCATTTTAAAACGCTATAAAAGGCAATTAAGTGATAGAATGGTCAGTTCCAGTATGGAAATGTTACTGAATTAACACCAAGTTACACAAACCAATTATTGTACCGAGGCTTAAACTTGTACTATTAACCTCGAGTTGTATTGCTGGATTATACTAAAGGACCTTAATAAAAATTACTAATGAATATTCTAGATTATGACAGAAAATGTGCGTAAATGAGTAAAAAATAATAGCTGTGTACCCTAATTTGATAAAATTGAAATTTACTATTTAAACATGCATAATTCTTTAGCATTTTGTATGGACAAATCTTAATTCTATGTTCTCATAAACAAAAATTTCTTTCGAGAGAATATAAAAAAATATTAAAATTGTAAATATTAAAATTTTTAGCTGATAAATAAAATGAAAGTACGAAAACCCCAACGAAATGAAATTGCATTGAACTGTTTAAAACTGTATTTAGCTACCTGATATGAAATATTTCACGTGTTCTCGTGTGTAACTTTGCAGAATGACGTTGATAAGTAAAGAAAATGTTTTGACCTCAGCTGTTTTAATTTTACGTGGGTGAAAAAAGATCAGCTGTGAAAATTATAATTAATGAATCCATCCTTTGTATGGAAAACGTTACTCTTTGCTTTCAATTCCCTCTTCTACGCGAGTAAATCATATAATATCTTTTTATCCCATATCACTTTATACGTGCAGTGATTAATTTAATTATAACCCACTTAAGACGAATAGTATTTTACGAATTTCACATGCGGCCGAATAGAAAGTAGCCTATCGTTAAAAAAGGTTATACTATCATCTATCTACTGTAATCCAAAAAACCTTTCCAGAAATTCAATATCTGTACTGACTCTGTAACTAAATTACAACATATACATGTTTTAAAATGTATGACGCTAACACTTTTCTGACGCCCACACGGAGTGATATCATAGATTATTCTGAAATTAACTATGTAGGTTATTGCTATAAGGACGGCGCCACGGACACATAAAATACCAACGCGGTGTGGCAGATTTAGTCATATAATTTGCCTATATTAGAGCGCTGCGCCCAGCTGGACTGTCAGAGCAACGGGTGTTTCGTTACTCTCATTGTTGGGGTTAAACGAAGCTACAGGGAGATTAAAAGTGTCAAGCAGAGTGTAAGAAAAATACCCCCGTCGCAGCAGACCTGCGTACTCAGCGAATTTCCAAATCAATAATATAATAATAATATATGACAAGTTTTATAAAAATCTGTCCATAAATATGAGAATTATTTGCCTATTCTTCATAAGATTAACATGGGAAAGAGTGTGCAGGTTTGCTGCTGTGAGGAACACTTAAAGTAGGCATTTCTACCATAAACAATTTTTATTTTGACCATTCATACCAACTTTCATCAACATCTGTCCATAAATAAAGGAGTTGCCTATTCCCTAGATGATTAACATGGGAAAAGAGTATGCAGGTTTGCTGCCATGATAAACACATAAACTCTGGTTTTTACGCATAAACGGGTGGGTATCAACAACATGAAGGTAAATACCAAGTTTAATCTAAAAATATTGATTAATATGGGAAATATTAATTTTTCCTTATCCTCCATAAGATAACATTGGAGCCACAAAATACAACGTACTGTGTTTAGATTTTTTAATATCTCGGTAACCGCTGGAGATAGAGAAAAACTTTTAGAAACTTAATTGTGCAGATTTTAAAGGTAATTCTAATGGTGAAAGATAAAAATTACATGGAAAAATGCAAAAAACTCTTTTTTGGAGTACAAAACCCCTTCCGATTGACCGATTACATTACATTACAAGTCTCGCCATGATATCTACGGTAATAGCTTCTTCCCTATGGAAAATTTACTAAAATGAATTTACTTCTCTTTAGTCCCTGGATTAGTGGCTTTGCTGATGTCACCCAAGTAGTCTCTCGTCTGTCCCAATTCTCGTGACGCGAGAATTGAGAAACTAACACCCTCATGACCATGCCCATGTCAAAAAGTTAAAAGATGTTCAATGGGATACTGTATTATAGTTCTTTGTTGAAATTTATTGTTGGTGATCTTGGGTTTATGATATGTAGATTGTTCTAGGTTCGAGCTCACCTGAGAACGGGATCACATTCTATATCTCGAAACGTCGTGAAACTTTGTTTTACTAATCGTGATGGAAAATGTCAACTATAAAGAATTTGCCAGCAAACATATGTTCAGTTATACGTGTCCCTGTAAAAATGTTTGAAGTTTTGTATCCGTGGTACAAGAATTTATTTAGCGACGAAGACAATTTTCGATGAACGAATTTGACTTACCAAAATATTTTATAATGTGGCAATGACTGCATGGTAGCTAAAAGGTAACGACTCTACTTTGAAAATCACGTAAAATCTCAAAAAATGTATAAAATTGCATGAGAGTGAATATAAAGACCTTTCAAAAGATATGTAAATTGATCAAAGTACGTGGGAGGAGTATCCTTGTCCGGGAGTTACAGGGACTTCCCGCAGCGAGGCGCCACTGGGAAACACAGCCACCCTGGACAGCTGCTATCAATAGATCGATTCCACGTATAACACAGCAACGACCTTGGCTCGACTCCGGTGACCTTGAACCCTCGTGATTAATTGGTTCAGCGTTCCAGGAAAACGGATATTACGACATCTAGCATCAGAGCATCAGTGTTACTACATGTGGCTGTCGTGCTCATTGGTTCATCTATTATTATTGAGCGTCTTCACCAGGCCACCATGCTAAATTGTGTTCACTATTGTTCCTCACTGGATATTCATGCAATTTAGTTAATTTTTGACATACTGTAATCGTTTTTATAAAGGAAAATTATATTTGTTATTTTATTTAGTAATTCTATCTGAAACTTAACTCATAGTTAGCACATTCTTGTTTCTCCTGGAGGCTTAAATGACTCCCGGAGTGTTCCATCTCCTTACGTCCACCAGGGACGAATGCACTGTAGGAAGGTACTTGCTTGGTGAGCTCTAAGGGTTTGTCAAGCAAGGAACGTGTTTGCCTTAGGTATAGCACCCTTAAAGGAAAAGTTGAGGATTCCTAGGGTAGACCCTTACCTCTCTATTTCTAGGGATATTTAAAAAAGTAGTTGTCAATATTCCACTGGAAGACGTGCAAAGCCTGCTTTGATGGGGCATCCTAATCTTCAATAATCTAACGAGTAATTATAGATTAGCTTAGATTATTGAAATGGCGACCCTACCACAAGGTAGGTATTTTAAGCCAAGTATGAATGAGGATTAGGTGTAAGATGATTGTGGCGCCATCTTGTAATCTAGTTACTGACTAAGGCTGACATGTTACTTAGACAGGACTGGCAACATCCGATAGGACCTACAGTTAAAGTTGGGAGTCCGAACCACTGCCTCTGAGGATGGTCTTTAAGGATTAACGTAGTATTCAATAGTGCGGACGTTACTCCACACAAACGAACATTACACATACCGACCACCGTCCACAACTATCCACAATTCGTGACCTCCAAGTAGCTGGATTACAGGACGAAAAAAATATTTTGTTTGTGAATGACGATGTTTTTTGCTAATTTGTGGCGAATATAGTAAATTTCAGATTAAAATTTACTTATTTCGCTTAACAGTTTTAAAATCTCGGTCATCACAATGCCACATAACAATGATGTAGTGATGAAGTATCGGCCGGAACTGGATGTCACGCGCTATCACACGTTATATAACTAGTTTGTGATAAGAGATAAGCGGTCAGAGAGACGCGGCGTCCTGACCAGAGGTCACCGGTGTTAACTTTCGATGGTCCGGTAATTCGGTTGTTGATCCGTTAATTCAGTTGGTGATCCGGTAATCTAATTTACGATCCGGTGATTCGATTGGGGATTCATATCTGCATACCTTAAATTTAATTGTTGGTTAGCTCCGTGCTCACATCGTAATTCGAAGTCACCGGTTTGATCCTAGACTCATTTTTAATTAATTCCAACAACAGATCAATTCAGGTAGGCTTAACAGTCGTCAGGATATCTATATTACGGGGAATCGTCTCGAGTTAAGAAAAAAAACTCCCGTAAATAAATCTCGTCTTTATTTTGAGACGTGTGTCGATCAAGTGGAGGAAAATATGTTTTCAGGGAAAAGAACGATTTTTCTATATTTTTTGGCTATTTATTCAATTACAGATAGCATTTAACTATATAAAAATTTGGAGTATGTGTTTATTGGAAAATCAATATTTTTCCAAATTTTTTTATCAAATTTGGTAAATTTATTAACTTAATTTTTCCTTGTTTCTTTTCGTAGGAAACGACAATTTTCAGGAAGTTGTTTAGTTCAGTAATTTATCAAATGATTATTTAAATTTTGTCTTACTTTTTAAAATTTTAACAAATAAAAATTCTGCTAAAATACATTTGCCCTTAGGATGCCATGTTAACCTCAAAACAATAAAAGTTCTTAAGCATGATATATTTTATATATATTTTATATAACATATATTATTTAATATATAATTTAATATATATTTTTATTTTCTTTTGGAAGTATGTAAAGGAAATTGTGATTATGTATTACAATTTAATAGGTTTCCACATAGAGAATCTTTTATATAGTAATCATGTGTTAGCAAATTGAATAATACTGTCTGCTAATAATCATAGAAAAGTATATTTCTAATCGATTTCCTAATAGATTTAGTGTTATAGATTACAATACACATATAAATGTATTGCATTTACTTCCCTCTGGGAAATAGGTTAGATCATGGATATATATGAAGGGAATGTTCTCAGTTCCTATAATCAGCTGTTCTCATAACCATATGACGTCACTACCGTAACCTATTATAAACATCCATCCCAGGATTGAAAAAGTTTTTTATTGAGTAAAATATACTACAAAATTTAAATTCAACACACATGAGTTTCAACACCTTTTTAATTAACACTCGTGAGTGACTCACACATCTCTATGTAATATAAACCTTGTTGCAAATAGCAGTTTCGTTGAACTGTACGGCTTCATTACGTACTCCATGGCCGTTTTTGTCTCACATTGCTCTATGCACTGATTACATCATCGGTGACATAGTCGCTGTCATTTTCTCACATCGAGTTTACTACAGTTGCGATGCTATTTATGGCACATTAGAGTTCTTCTACAGTCTCAATGACGTCACAACAAATAGTATAATGATTAAAAAACAAACTACTAAATATTAATCGGTAATTAACAACCCTATGAACAATATTTACTAGTATAAGGGTCAAAAAGAAAAGGGTCCTGGATGCTATATCGGTCTAAATCGCTGATCTACAGAGCTTGAAGTTGTGGGTTCAAATCCCACCTGTGGCATTCAGTAACAAATATGCATTCTCAAGCCCCTCAGAGTTCACCCTGCCCTCGTTGAATTATTTCGGAAAACATCAGTGGCGCATCCTGGTCTAACACAGCGCTAATACAGTGAATAATGTTTCTGTTTTTTTAATAAATTCTAACAAAATATAATGCTTTGATACTGTACCAAGCTGCCTTCATCCTTTTAATAACCTAATGACCTTTAATAGCCTTTTAATAAGTCTTAATTAATAACCTGGTGGATAAACCAGCTTATCTTTGTCACTAACGAAGCCACTATTATGTGATCAAATCCATTATATCCCTCATCCCTCACCAGTGTTATAAGTGTCTCAAAGGAAGAGTCTTAAATCATGGAGGAGGAAAGATTATCGAAAGGAATTTTGGAGATTTTTCCATCGTGGATGGTTTAATAATCGGAACTGATTATTAATTAATATTAGGATTAAAGTTCTTCTGGAAATTTCTGCGTAGTATCATCTACACCTCATCCTCAGATGTGAGAAAATCTGTCCGTGTGCGACCACCTTTCTCAACCTTTTTCAGTTTTGATTCTACATATCTTCTCTTTTTACTCAAGAACAGCATTTAATGAAATCTGAGGAATTTGAGTAGTGTTTTTGATGGAGGATAGTAAAGAGTTGTTGAATTAAAGGATTTTTGCTTGACCTTTTTGGACTGAGAGGTTTACTACTCAAATGAAAAATTGAAACGCCTTGAGAGTTCCATGACGTGTCCGGTAGGCTCAAAATATCATTAGTATAGAGGGTGAGTCATAACAACAAGGAACTTTGTTTGTCTCCTACGAAGGTTGCCCAGCGTCATTTGTTCTGCGTTTTCTACCTTGCCCATCTGTGACACACTCTATTCGTATTATATTCCAATATTCCACAAAGAAACTTGGCTGTTCAGGAAAGAAAACCCCAAGAAACAACTTTTTTAAAATACCCAATGGGAAAGTTAAATATAACTAAAATGAAAAGAAAACAGTTTTTAATCGTAAATAAAGTTAACGATATGTCGAATGGTAATAAATTAGTGAATACGTACAAACTTACTTGTAACAGAAATGGTGACAGAACTATAACTGACATTGAACTGTGTGGTAGATCGAGGCTTACCTGAAACAAATACAAATCATATAGTTATAACTATTCATGACATTTTCATGTTGATATAATCGAAATCATTGCAATTATCCTTCATTCATACTGGGCTAAAATACCCTAAAAATTCGGGAAGTGTGGAGATTTGAGAATTATTGGGGTTTATGGATGAAATTATAAAGAAAAACTTTTTTTAAGGCAATAGTGTGCTGAAGTCTGCTTTCATACATTTACTTCATATTTTAGTAAATTTGTAATAACCTCCTTCAAAATATTAGGATTTCCAATTTATTGGGAACATTGAATTAAACTTTGGGTTATTTAGCCTGAACTTGAAAACTGTTAACGAAGAGGTCGACAGTAATTCGTTCGTTTTGACTAAAAATAAGAGTGAAGGTTTGTTGAAAAGTCTATCTTCAAGGGGATTAAACATCTATGAAAGACTGAATCCTAGAGAAAACGCTTTAATTGTTTTGCAATTGCGTAAACCATAGAAACCCATCAAGAGCTGACACGCTCCTTGACAAGGACCCGTAATGAGACAGGAAGCCAGGACTAGAGGCAAAAATGGCGACATACAAAAAAGGTGTTTGGTGCAAAAAGATAGGTTACTTTCACAGCTGTGGAAAGCTGACTCTGGCGCATGCGCTTGGCTGAGCATCGCGACTGGTTGGTGTGACTAACGCGCAACCCCGCCATGATCAAGGATTACGCTACACAGCGCTGGCAAAAAATTTAATCCATTTCCGTCTTCTTATTTCTTCACGTGTTCATCCACCTATCTCTTTAATTCTATATTCGATTTAATTTCTTCAGTCCCAGCTTGTCTTCATATTTGTGATTCGTTTGCTTTTCTATCTTTATTTTTTCTTCGTCTCAGTTTTAACTTTGACCTTCTTTATTCATTTCTGTCTTCTTTTGTTTTGTCATCTTCATCTTCATTTCTTCAGTCCCAGTTTGTCTTCATTTGTATTTCGTTTTCTTTTTTTATCTTAACCTGTATTCGTCTCCGTTTTCATTTCGGCCTTCATTATTCATATCTATCTTCTAATTTAGTTTTGTTGTCTCTTCATTTCTGTTTTCGTCTTTAGTCCTTTTCGTCTTAAATTCTCTCTCCTTCATTCCTGCCTTCCTCTTCGTTCTTCTTGATTCTTGTTTTAGTTCTACTACTGCTTTTTTCTTCATTTCTTCTTGGTCTGTCTCAATTCACGTCTTCGTCTTCGTCTCCAATCTTGCCTTTGTCTTCGTTTCATCTCCACTTCTGTTTCAGTTTTAATTTATGTATTAATTTACGTCTTTACTTCTGACTAAGTCTCTGTCTAGTTTTTTCCGTCCTCCCTTTTTTGATAATGGTTACGTAGGAAGTTTTGCTTATATCTGAGGAGTGAAGTCATCGTAGATACGGTACGGTGTTTGATTTTTGAGCTTGTACTCTTGTTTTTTTTTAAACTAATGTGTTTTTATCACAAGATAAAATTCATATATAAAGTATGATGAGATGATTCTGGTCAAATATATGTAGTTCACTTACACATGTTAAACATTTCAACACAAAAATATGTAATATTTAAAAGTAGTTAAACTGCAAAATTTGTTATGAACAAAATAGGAAAATATTGGGTTGATCCAACTAGTGTCCCGAGGTTTTAACTAACTCAAACATAACTTAGCGTTAACATTATTCATAGACTATTATTTTATGAGTCGGATGGTAAATTTTATTACAAACAACAAAGATTGTGTGGATACAAAAAACTAAGAATGTCGTAAATATGATTCGTTCCATCACAGTGATCATTAATATTTTATAGTAAATCTATGATCAATAACTCATCACTACTGTTAAGTTACGGCGCATTTATTTTTCAGTTCAATGTTCCTGTTATATATTTAGTATACCGAGTTTTACGCGCTCATCGCTGGCTTCTAACGTTCTGTAAACAGGTCACTACATCATTAATGTCAGAAGGTAATGAAATGTCATTACACTTGAAGATCATTACTGCTTCAACGGACTCCTCACTGACATTATAGTCTCATAAGTATTACTTTTACGCAATACTAACGTCGGTTGGCGTTTTCACAAGAATTGTGGATGCGCAGTTTCCACTCAGTTATTAGAGAATTTTAACTTTCTCTTTGATGTGGTGAATTTTATTATTGTTATTATAAAACCCTCTTTACTGTATAGTACCGTATTCACCTCGCAATCCGAAGGTTGCCGGTTCAAATCCAGGCTCAGTTGACAGTAGTAAATGGGCTATTAATTTAACTACCTATCCACCGATGAACATAAGGTTAAGCCATGGGGTTTTACACTCTCCCCAGCTACTTGCAGTCCACGAATTGTGGATATTTATAAGCGATGGTCAGTGGATGTGATATTCACTTGTGTGGATTAACGTTCGCACTGTTGAATACTACGTTAATCCGCAAAGACCATCCTCATAATTAGACCAGTTCGTAATTCAGAGGCAGTGGTTCGGACTCCAAATAAAACTGTAGGTCCCTTAGATATGCCACTGACTGTTGGGCTACTAATTTATAGAGTTCTCTCTAAGGAACATGTAAGCCTAAGTCAGTAACAAGACTACAAGATCGCACCACAATCGTAATACACTCATTTCTCATTCAAACTTGGCTTAAAATACCTACCTGGGTAGGTTAAAATTTCAGTAAAAAGTATAATTTGTATTTAAAAAACGTAAACAAAAAAATTTTATTGTAGATTATTTTGATTATGCTTAAAGGAATTTTGTAGTCTAGAACAGTAGCATCTTCCAGCAAAACATCTTTACTAGTTTAACGTACGATGTATTTCATAAACTAAAAGAATATAATTTAAAGAAAAGAAGAACTGAAAAAAAATCCGAGAATAAGATAAGAATAAAAAGAAAAAACAATTTAATTTTAACACCGAGACAGGGAGGGCACTTATTGATCTTTTTGTACAATTAATTAATTCCTTTTAATTTTTTTCATCATTTTGTCCCTTCCTATTCATACCACAATTTTCCGGTTCACCCCTTCCAATGGATACACATTAAATTGATTAAGATTGATATTCTTTTGAAAACAAATTGTAAACTGCACGCTGTTTGCTCATTTGTCTAAAACATTGATGGATTCGATTCTCGATCGATTGCAATAACAACAGAACAAATCATCATTAGTGGCGGCGACCCGCTCAACAAGTGTTGTTGTCTGTCAGCTGTGCGTTGGTGGGGGAGAGGGTGGCTCTGACGTCATAACCACCCACATTGTTGCCCTGACAGTATTTTCCGCACGTTTTCCCACCCGAGCTAATTCCGTCCAGACGCATGTTGCTTCGTAGGCGGATCGTCGCTGTGTTGTCGCCACCAGAGATTGTTGACATTCTATAATTACTTTACTAATTGTTCGGTCAAGTTTGCTTCATTACTTTGTATTTTGGTACAAAACTACCATGGTCATCTAGTTAGGTAGAACTGAAACACAGCCATCCACAATACGAATTGTGGATAGTTGTGAGCGATGGTCGGTGGGTGTAGTGTTCCCTTGTGTGGATTGACGTCCGCACTATTGAATACTACGCTAATCCGCAAAGACCATTCTCATAATTAGACCAGTTCGTAATTCAGAGGCAGTGGTTCGGACTCCACGTTTAACTTTAGGTCCCTTAGATATGCCATTGACTGCTGGGCTACTAATTTACAGTTGTCTCTAAGGAACATGTCAGCCTTAGTCAGTAACAACACTACAAGATCGCGCCACAATCATGTTACTTTCATTTCCTATTCATACTCGGCTTAAAATAGCTACCTGGACAGGTTTTGATTTCAGTAAATAACTAACTAATTAACTAACTAGCATGTAAGTAGCTCAATAACAAATTTTGGACTTTGATAAGATACAGACACACTCTGTAGTTTATAACTAGGATAGAAACATCGACTAGTAATAAATACCCTTGTAACGCAAATGCAAATGAACATGTTTTCTCGTAATGATCGACCGTGCATTGGCGCCATGAATAACAACTGCGAACAAATGACGAGGAAAGAGAGACGAGTTGGTCCGGGACTGTACCGATGCACTGGCGAGATTTAATTATAGTACAGTCGGGTGTCCGGCAAGTAGACATCCGCTGCCGGCTGCAGGGATACTTATTCCATTGCCACAATCATCATAGCGATAGACTCCTGACTGCGTCATGGAACAACGCATGCACACTAGAGTAGCGACAGTGGAACTCCTGCTCTCCTGGTACAGCGAGCAGGCGACTATAAAACACAGAGCTAATGGGTATGAGGAGATGATGAGTAGCGTACTTGGAGATTAGGAATTGTGGATGTGATATTCCCCGATGTGGATTAACGTCCGCACTATTGAACGAATATTAGTGCGTTCACCCGTGAAGACCTCATAATTAGACCAGTTGGTAAATCAAAGGCAATGGTTCGGACTCCACGTTAAATCGCATTTCCCTAGATATACCATTGGCTGTTGGGCTATTAATTAACAGTCCTGTCAGAGGAACGTGTCAGCCTTAGTCAGCAACAAGACTACAAGATCGCACCACAATCATCTTACACTCAGTTCTCATTCATACTTGGCGTAAAATACCTACTAGAGTAACTCACCTTTTAGATATAAGAAAAGTATAATAATAATACCCCGTCGCAGCAGACCTGCTTACTCAGCGAATTTACAAGTCAATAATATGTGACAAGTTTGATCAACTTCTGTACATGAATAAGGGAGTTTTCCTATTCTCCATATTTTTAACATGGGAAAAGAGTATGTAGGTTATCTGCCGTGATAAACACATAAACTATGACTTTAAGCATGAATAGATGAATCTAAACCATATGAAGCTAAAAAAAGTTTCGCCCTCAAATATGTGAAATATTAAATTTTCCTTATCCTCCATAAGATTAATACTGCAGACCCAAAATAAAACGTACTGCGTGTAGACTTTTTAATATTTCGATAACCATTGGAGACAGAGAAACAGTTTAAAATACTAAAGTCTGTAGTTTTTGATTTTATTCTAAAAGATAAAATATAAAATTTTTAAACTACAGATTTAAAACGCAAAAAATTTGATGTACAAAATCCCCCAAACTGCCTGTTCTGAGAGAAATACATCTGGATTACGAACTCGTCCGAGTAAATGTATGAATACACATATCTGCCAAATTGTGTCTCGATCGGACCAATTTTACGAGAGTTTGTCGTGTTCACGGACACAAACACGTACATGTGTGTATTCTTTAAAAAAAATCATGAAATTTACAAGAAGAATAAGTTAAAATTT
Organism: Nephotettix cincticeps; assembly: GCA_023375725.1. Taxonomy (NCBI): domain Eukaryota; kingdom Metazoa; phylum Arthropoda; class Insecta; order Hemiptera; family Cicadellidae; genus Nephotettix; species Nephotettix cincticeps. The sequence goes on along the minus strand of CM041789.1, from coordinate 17,875,286 downwards.
TTAAAGTAGTCAATGAAAATATTGTGGAAAGTTCTATAAATAATCTAACATCAGATTCCGTTGGGAAATCTTATTGCCAAACCAATTCCAACAACCCATTTACTGAAGTTATTTCCACTTCAATGTCTGATACTGTACTTCCCTACTCCGGAGATAACACTGGGTAATTACCTACTAACAATCAACATGTAAACAAAATTTTACTGAGAAGAATTATTATTAGTTTAGGCTTTTCAAACTGAAATGTACGCTGGCAAGTGAATAGTTTTCACATGCCCCGCTCCAGTTGCCAGTGCCATCTAGCGGCCTGGCACGGAACCACACCGTTAGGAGGACGCAAGTGTTCAACATGACGTACGTTTGCACAGATGAACTCTCTAAAGCTAAACAACTCATGAAATGGCAACTCTACATTTACCAGGCTCAATCAACGCTCTCTATGGGAGGGTGGGGACACAGGAACGATCTAATGTTTGTACTAGATTCAAGAGGATCCTTTGGTTTAGTTGTGTCTATAAGAGTATTGTAATGCGGTGCCCACCACCTCTACCACCTCCAGGTGTACAGGGTGTGTACGGTAAGGCCCGGTAACGGTGCTGGGTGCCCAGTTTCGGCGGCGCCCCGGGCCCGGACCGGTTTCCACGACGGTTATCATTCCATCAGCCCTTCACTTCCAGGCGCCCACGGGACCTCCGAGGAAGTGGGATATGAGGAAAAGTTCGCGCACAATAGCGATTTATAATTTCTCAAAATTTGCTTACAGTTGACGACCTCCATTGAAAGATACTAAAGTGAAATCCCTGATCTATTTTTAAATTAACGAATATAAAAATTAAAACATTAAATCTTTGACATGAATATGTCTTAGCTCTTTGGAGGGTGTTAATAATTTTTAAGTCGAAAATTTGAAACACGAGAACAGCTGTTTAGATGAACTAAAACCATTCCCTTTAGACCTTGATATAACCTATTTCCCACAGGGAATTAAATACAAGCATTTTAAATTTAACTTTATGTAAATACGTTTTTCGACAATTGTCTGTATTTCTCAGCAGTAGAATCCAACGCCATTGTTCTGTATTACTTAATAAAATTTTACCAATTTCATTTAAATAAAATAAATTCTACCATATTTACACACGTTAGTGATACAATAGTATTTTTCCGAATGTATTTAAAAAATCAACCATAAATATATTGGCTTGTAATCAGACAGTTCAAATTAAGTACCTTTTTCAAACAAATTATCCTGCGAAAGTTACTTGAGAAATTTAATGGATTAATGGATTTCCTTGTTATTCAGCGCAAGGAAGCAATCCGACCCCCTTCCCCCTCTTCCATTTCCCCTAACCCCCCCTCCAATACCAAGCGCGACGAGGAGAAAGGTGGTTTGCACAATCTGCAAATATTTAACGGGACCTAAACCGTAGGAATGTGAGCGATGCGGGACTGCGCGCCGAGGCTGGACGCAACTTCCGGTGACATAGACATAGAGTAATGAGAAATCCAATCATACGGTTGTGCATAGAGTATTATAATTTTACAAACGTGCATGGAGTAACTAGGTATTACCGAGGGAGGAAGTGCCTTGAGAACGTTTGTTACATATGTTCCACTAAATTAGGGAAAATAATTCCCTTTTTAAAATTTAAAGATTTTAAAAATCATTTATCAGTGTCACCATATTTTATTTTAGTCCCGTAAGAACAATGTTAAAATCCGTTCTCTACTACTCCTCTAATTTTAAATCTATATTTTTATTTATATACACTACATGGATTCATATAAAATTTTTATTTCATATTATTCAGTTCCATTTAATTATAATTTACATTTCATTATAACAAATTTCACATGAAAACTGCGTTCATTTTTTAAGACTCACGCACAAAAGCACCCAAAAATATTTCTTTTAAAACTAATGCATAACAATTGCGCATGGTTTTCAAGATTGCAAGACGTCTTCAGATTTCATTTGTTTGGACATTGGTGATGTTCAAAAATTGTGAAAACGTCGAAAAAAGGTGAAATGTGAAAGCTTATAAAAGGCGGAAAGATGAGAACAGATTAAAGGTTTTAAAAAAAATCATGGACTTTCCAAATATATGGTGCATTGTTATAATCGCTTTGCCAGTCGACGATTTTGACAATTTGAAGTATTCTATTACCTTTAGAAGTCGTATTTTTCTGTATTTTAGACTTTCTCAAAAGTAGAGTCACTAACTCCAAAAATGGTTAATAAATCATTTCCGAACGTTTTCGTTCCCACAATCCTCCAACACTTTATAACCAAACTGCACTTCATTGGCCAAAAGGTCACGTTCTCAAATTCTTCTTCTGAGAAACAGCCATCAATATTGCGCAACCTTCCAGTCATATTTAATCACTTGACATCTAACAAGTTCCTTTCAAATACGAGCCCGAGATACGTTAAATGTCGTTTGTCTTTTGGAGAAAGCTTCCAACCAGTGAACGATGAAAGGTATTTTTTAATCTCAAGCGATTTTGTTTGACCCAAGAAAAAGAAAGAAATGATAGTGCACTAAGGTCAGTGATAATAGAAACGATAAAATTCAGCACGTTCTTGATTGCTTGAAAAGCTTGTATTCGTTTCAAAGTACAGAATTATTATGAGTGAAGGATTTTATGGCATATGTAGCTTTTTTACTGACAAAACCAGATTATTCTTTTGTTTGGATCGTCAATCAGTGGTCTGTCCAATCAATGGAATTTTCCAACACGATTAGTTAAAGAGTATGTAACGTTTCGGAAACGAAACCGATCCCGTCTTCAGGAGAGCTGGAAGCTCGTGCATAATCCGGAAACAAAAATGTTTAAAGCATTCAAAATTCAAACTGCAATCCAACAAAAGTCACAAATTCTAAGTACGTCCGTAAGGAGTCGTTTCATGTTCTAGGTTCTAGCTCACCTGAGGACAGGATCAGATTCCAGATCCTGAAACGTTGTTCATCTTTCCGCAATAATAATCTCATAAGTTCACATCTAACAAGAAACAATTTCAAACAAAGATCACAAAATTGTGCTAGAAATGTTTCCAGGATCTAACCGGCATCTTTAAGATCATGAAATGAAATAAAAATGTTCTCTCTACCACTTAACCTATAAAAAACAAAACAATTTAACAAACATATAACAAATTAACAGAGATACAAAATCTTAAGTGAGACAAACATACTCCATTCTTCTCAATTGCTATTGCCCCAGTTCATGCCACGATAAAGATACACATCACCCGTCACTACCCAGCACTAAAATACGACGCCTCACCTCCGCCCCTAACCGAGCACGGTTACTCTCATTTTAAGTATATCAGAAAGGGAGTTCCGGTACCTAGAAGCAGAGACAGTGAAGGTCTTGGTATGAAGGGTTGTTCGATTAATTGGAAAGGAAAGTGAAATTATTGGAGAGATAAGAAGGTACTTTATGGTTGACTATGAAGTGCAACAGCCGAAGAGTATGAAAGTCTTGAAGTTCTTTAAGCTTCATTAATAAAAGAATTTTAAAATATGCTGAAACATGGTCGGAGCGCCTCAGGCCTAAAATAAATTGAATGCTGTAATTTTGAGCACGTTAAAGCCGAATCGAGAACTCCACAGTTATATATTATCAGTATCTACAGAGTGCTCATTTAAGTTGGGGACAAACATCGAGGGGTGATAGTACTCATCAAAATAGATATAAAATTCTCTGCAAACATATGTCGAAAAATCCTTCGTATAGCCGCCATTTTGTATTTTTTACAAAAACCGTTACATCTCAAGAACTATTTAAGATATAGAAACCAAACTTTGCACATAATTTAATTGGCTAAAGTGAATAAAAATCATAAAGTATCATTTAGTTTACTTTAAGCGTTCAGCTGGTACAACGCTTCTTCGCTACGGCCGCGCGGTGGCGAAGTCCGTTTTCTCGCTTATGGTTAAAATATTTTTATCCACCACCAATTTGAAAATATAAAAGAAAACTAAATGATACTTTATTTTTTTCTGTAGCCAATTAAAATGTGTGCGAAGTTTGGTTTCTGTATCTTAAGTAGTTCTTGAGATATAACGATTTTTGTAAAAAATACAAAATGGCGGCTAGCGGCTAAACGAAGTATTTTTCAACGTATGTTTATAGGAATTTTATTGTTTATTTTGATGAGTACTATCACCCCTCGAATTTTGTCCCCGACTTCAATGAACACCCTGTATAACGACTGAATAACCGATATAGGAGTACACAAAAATGTTCAACCATTCCCTTACCGTATCAACCATAGATAATTGAGAAAACAACTCCCACTTATCTAAAAGTTAGACACAGGAGTGCGCGTCCAACCTTTATCTGAACTGAGTCAGTAAACCTAATTGAAAGTAGAGCAAGCCACTTTACCTAGACTATATCTTGTGTGATAAACACTAAACTGTACAATTGCATAACATGGAAATACACTCTGTGCTGGGATTGCCGCGGGGAAAACAATGTAGGGAAACACGCTTCGAGCCGACCTTGATACACGGAGAGATTTGCCTTCCGTTACAACCAAGACAGTGACGGTTGTATGAGAAAAATTAGCGTAATGCTAGATTTTGTACTGTGAAAAAAATTTTGTTTGAAATTCGTTTGGACATTTTCCATAAAGATAAAGTTTCACGGCGTTTCAGAATCTGAAATCTTTAGTTCAGCATGTACAATCAGTTAAAAAACTTGTAACTTACTTGACTGTTTTAAACTTTTTTTCAACTTTATACCGGCTTAGTCCGGCTTATGTACTACTTTATCGTGTTATAGGTTCCAGCACGACTGAGAAATCAGAGCATCAGACTCCAGATTCCAAAACTTCGTGAAATTTTGTTGTTTTTGCACTAAAAAATGACGGTGGCGACGTCCTGTAATCCAACTACTTGGAGGTCACGAATTGTGGATAGTTGTGACAGATGGTCGGTGGATGTAGTGTTCTCTTGTGTGGATTAACGTCCGCACTATTGAATACTGCGTTAATCCGCAAAGACCATCCTCATAATTAGACCAATTCGTAATTCAGAGGCCGTGGTTCGGATTCCACGTTAAACTGTAGGTCCATTAGTTGCCATCGGCTGTTGGGCTATTAATTAACAGTCCTGCCTAAGGAACATGTCAGCCTTAGTCAGTAACAAGACTACAAGATCGCGCCACAATCATCCTACATTCATTTCTCACTGATACTTGACTTCAAATACCTACCTGGGTAGGTCGCCGTTTTAGTTAAAGTAGAAGTATAAGTATAAAAAACTAAATAACGTTTTACATTATTTGCACATCAGTAAACATATAAGTTTATATTATTACTAAGTGTTCTTAAAGAAAAATTAAATGATGGAAATAGTACTCGACAATCTTTGCTTTTTAGCAATTTTAATCATAAAATGCAAAACAATGTACGAATTCGATTTAGTAGTTAGACGTTAGGGTTATCGAATGATTTTTCGATATATCGAATTTGAAGTGGTTCGGCGCCACCGAACGTAACGGTCTGTAAAACATCACTCAAAATTTCGAGGCTCAGAGTTAAGTATCATATTGTTAAACTGATTTAGAGCATATTTTGTAGAAAATTAAAATTCAAACTAGTGGTTTTTCAGCTATTTATTAATTTTTAACGTGAAATTAGTGGAAGTATAAACTATTTTATCTTTACGCAGGTGATTCCCTTTTCAATTTAACATGAGTAAATACTTAGCTACTTAAATGTTTTAGCTCTATGGGATTTTGGCGATCCGTCAGACTAAAATTTGAAACAGTGACGTCATATGGTTATAAGGACAGCTATTTCAAGGAACTGAAAACATTCCCTATATACATTTACAATGTCTGCTTTCACATTTACGTGCAATCAATGTTTATCTGTTAGTAATTTATGTTATGTGTATTTATTTTCATATTATGGTTTTTAACGACAATCATTCTACTTCTATTGGTAGTTTGATATTTTGACTTAAATTAAAAATTGTGTTCCAAACAATGCCGTAACTATAACCGACAGATTTATTGTAGGTAACGTTTAAAATTCATTAGTTTTCCCATTCTAGTTACCAATCAACCAAATGACAGTTGAACTCTTGATTACCTGCTATGAACACAATCACTGATAAGAAATGTGTCTTGCTGTACTACTAGTTAATTTCTATGACTTTTGTGCAAGAGATTTAAATCCCGGGATTTCCATTTGGGTTAGGACCGCTTTCCAAAAAAACGTTTGTGTACAACATGAAGAATATGCAGCGAACACCTGCCAATCGGAATAGTTACCACTGAGCGGACAACGTACTGTGTTTAGCGATAGCGGCCATTGACCACTGACCGGTGACCCGGCTCTCCCCAACCTTGAACTTGACCCCCCCTGTCCCCCCACCGCCGTATCATATCTACAAGATAACCGGGTCGCACGGACGTTTTGGGAAAACAGCAAACTCTTTCCTTCTAACACTTTTTATACTGAAGAGAACCGAATAGTTGATAAAAGCCAGTGTTTTATTCAATTTAAGTATTGATTTCTGTTTCTTAGTAAAGTCTATCGATTTATTTATCATGCATGAGTCAGGAAACACTCAGAAACTTTGGAAACCGTTCTAAGTGAATAACTCAACACTTTAGAAAAATAAATATGATAGTTTTGTTCTTCCTAGGAGCGGATATAATAGGGATTTCAATAGTTTTGATTCCCAGTAGTAAATTAGTAACATCTTTGGGTCAATTTTAGATAGATTTAACCTCACTTTCCTACAAACCCCTTCCAAACCCTCATTGGATAAACCTATTTGGCTATATGGAATAATTGCAATTTCACAGGTTTATACGTAATTTTATCAAGGTTTGAGGTTTTTACGCGAGTTATCGTGTTTACGGACACACACATTATCGAACAGTATCATTGACAGTATCGAACGAACGCTGAGTTTACCATCTGAGGTCCTCAAAACGGTCCTCTCGAGTCTGGACACGGTAACCACAATAATAGATCTATTTCCTATAGCGAAATTCGCAACAAATCAAATAAAAAGTCAGCCAACCACGAAAAAAATTAAAATAAAATTTAAATTTGAACGTACGCTAGCCAATACTTCTATGAATGACATTGAGTACAAGGTTGTCTGATAGAAAACTATGTCACGACGGTTGTTTCTAGGTGAAGTAAGTAAAATAAGTAGATTTGCTGTGCACACTCTTCAACTAACTACACATTTATTTATATAGATTGTTTATTTTGTTATAATCATACTATCTATCACACCTCGTGAACAAACTGTCGTCTAAACCACTATAATTATCCGGGAAAATTGTTTGTTGCTGACTTCGGATCGATTCTATGAATAATGCGTTTTACAGCGGACTGGATTAATTCACAATGTAAAGGAAATCAGGACTCGTTAAATAAACAAACTGGCGAGGCAGAAGTAGGTTAGTGGGCGACGGCGAGGGGTGGCGGCGAGCAGCCCCTCCCGGACACCAAGGTTACCGCTACTGCGAACACATCAGCTGATCACGGTGAAAACAGCTGTCCTCAAAACATATCAGCTGTTTACGAACATTCCAGAATATGAAAAAAGTACCAGTCAAAAGTATCAGCTTTTTGCAACATTTCAACTTTAACCCTCGAAGTGGTGGAGATATTGAACTTAATTTGAATTTATATTCTTTATTTTGACTTTGGAACTCTTCTAAAAATACCAAGTATAATAATAAAAAAACACAAAACATGCCCCACACTTTAACCATACAATCGTAAAAGAAGCAAAACAGGTGTCCAGTGCAATCCAAAATAAGCCTTCAAATTCCTTCAACCGTTTATTCAAAGTTAGACCCTCCCACCACTGTACCACACACTTTTGAAAGCTAAACTGAGTTTCGAACCCTTGTCCTTCCGATTGGTTTCAACCGTTATACTCGTCAATACAGCGGTTTAGACTACTACACCAATTGACCACCGACTGAGAAAGCCCTTATTCGGCTATAAAAAGCATATTATAGCGGCACCACAGCGAACTTCACGAGGCATTAGTTCATGCATTAGCTCGCAGATGGCAGCACCGTGACGGTAATAGTTGACTAAGCAAATTTCATCGCGGTAAATATAAGCTAATAATCACTTTCACTGTAGTCAACCCAAACGTGCCAATCGCAACTCAGAGGGTTAAGGAATATATAAGCTGTCTAAAATCATATCAGCTGTTTACGAACATTCAAGAGTTTGACAAGAGTACAGCAGTTGTATTAAAACGTATCAGCTGTTCACGAACATTCTAGCAATATGACAGGAGTATTCAAACATCAGTAATAGCAATATACAAGCTGTTTTCGAAATTTACAGTTGTTCAGAACATGTACGAAGTTTAGCATAATTTGTTTACGAATTTTCCACTTGTAAAAAATGCCATGTAGCTATGAATATTTTATAGTCTTCGAAACCATTACTATACAGCGTAATAATACACTGGAGTTTAAGTATTGTATTAATGTTGGTAACATGGTAATACAAATGACGGGCAAAAATTTTTAAAAATATACCTTATAATGTTAGAGAAAATATATCTAATTACAAGAAAGTTTTACGCACATTCAAAATAAAGCCTTGCTGCAATAATGACAACACATAAAGGCATAGCATGAATAAGTGAAAACCTTGCCTGTACACTTAAACTAACAGAGAACTCCCGTATTGGAATTTAGTCAAACAATATCCGCTAATTGGAGCAGTGAATATCACTAGCGCCATATTAACTGTTTTACACTTGTAACATTATACAAGACCGCTCTAGGAATAAATTTGGTAGAAGAATTTGTTTAAATAACAAGGCATTAAACAAATTTTTCTCTCAGCTGTGGTGGTCAAGGTTAAATTATTTGTATGCCCTCCCCATTCACTACTCTTAATTTTGAATTTTACAGGCTTTCGCGGAAAAAATTATTTTAACAAAAATACGAGTATAAGCCCTACTGAAGAGGGAAATCATTTATTTATTACAATTTAAGTATTTTTTCAACTTTCCTAACCTTCCCAAAATTTTTAGTGTTAGAAAACCATTTTATTTTTTACTAATTTTAATTCCATAATTGTAGTTATCTAGGGAAATAAACAATTAAGGGGAGTCGGCTGTCCCTATCTCCGCCATGTTAATTTCATGTAACTTTGAGGTACATTTTCTCAACTAGGCAACATAATTAAATGAAACCTTTTTTCATTTCAACACCTCTTTCATGCCAGCATAGAACTTTTAAATAAGCCAACTACTTTTTACTTTTTTTATGTCTTAAAAATTACATATACAAAATTGATCACAATTTAATGAAAATTGTATTAATAAGCACAAGGCAATTTCATATGTTCATATTAAAGGTGAATTTATTAGAAACAAAACTAAAAAAACAGAACTGAAAAATCTTATGTCGATTTTCGGGGAATTAGGATTGTTTCACAAACAGCTGGGCAATTGTTGCCAAGAACAGCGTTACAAAAATGCCCGTAACTATGGTTACAGTTATTGGAAATTAATAATTTTTTCACTAAATTTATAGTAAAAAATGCACTATAAAATTATTAAATAAAAATATTAAAAGTTTTTTTTGTATCACAATGATGAAAAAGTCATCTTAGGTTTACGCTTGTCTTTCTTACGACTACCGGGAGACCAAGAAGTTAACATTGTTTTTATGAGAGTAAAACATCAAATAAACCACAAATGATGAATTACCAAATATATTCCTTCCGAACCTGATGAGGGTTCAGATTACACATTTCGAAACGTCGTGTGAATAAGAAAAATATAGTTCCGGCAACAGTGACCGTACGCAGTGACCATTCTAAGTGGGTCAGATCTTGGCACCCACAATGGGATGGACTGATAGAGCAGGAAACTGATAATAGAGCGGACCACGGTTCCGCCGTCCCTGCCGCTGTATCAGTCCGTCGTTCCATCTGGCCTACTCGTTATTCTCAACCAATAATGTCAAATTAACACAATTCCACATTTCCCTTTGTCACTTTCCCGTGCAACAATGGAGTGAAAAGGTAGACTTTTAACATATTTTATTGCACTTTGAATGGACATATAAGTTTCTACAAGTCGTACAGTTTGTACACTAAATGCCGAATGGGATTTTGATGTTTATTAAAATCATTTGTTATTCATAAGAGCAAGTGCAAAACGTAGAACGTCAAAAGTCAACGAACAGAAGTCAGGTTTATAATAAACTTGAAACTTGTAGAATAAATTACAACTTCCGTAAGTAAAAAGTTTTAATTAAAACCTCTCACGTGTACTTAGCTAAAACTGTATTTGCATTTGCGTTTATGGAGAAAGTATTGTCTCGTCAACATTTCCGAATTTGAGTTGACAGTGGATATTTCCTTCTTGGGATCCCCTGAATCCAAAAAAAAATTGTTTCGACGTGATGTTTGACTGAAAGTGTACAGAGCCACAAAGCCTACCCCGTCGGCCAGATTTATATAAAATTTAGTATGTATGTATATGTTCAACGTATCTCCAGGCGTTTTTAAAGTTATTTTTTAATTTTCGATTTTAAGGGTGGTTTACCCTTTATTGTTTTCCGTGAAAACAACAAAGGTCAATTATTATATATTTAATTTAATTTCTGGTCCCAACACCCCTCCCTCTAAATCCTAACTTTTCTTATCAACATATTTTTATTTTAAGAACATTTCAACAATGAAAAATATAGCAGCCGTCTATAACCATGTCAGCTGTTGAAGAAATATTGAAAAATATGTAATATATTATATAAGTGTGTAAATATATAAATCTTGTGTTTGTAACCAAAACAGTTTAATTTTTTAAGGATGCCTCTAAATTTAGAATAATTTTTTCAAACGTATAACAGCAAAATGTTGTAATAGCTGTTATCAAAAAACAATACAGATGTACCAACAACCTTATCAGATAACAATACCTTATCTTCCGCGTTGTACTACTAGAAAAATTATACAGTCCAAAATTTCACTTTTAAGAACTAAATAAGGTATATACTCGTATATTTTCCACAAACCACATTAAGTTAATTGTGTTCCCAATATCATATCTGGTTCCACGGTGCTAAAACCAATTTGATTTTAGGGCAGTACCAACGATCTGTAGTGTAGAGTGTGGAATTGCAAGACTCCAATTGACTCTAAAATTCATAAATAGAACCAACATTATTGTTGAATGAGACGTTGATACTTCTTACTGAAGTGAAAACCTACTCAGGTTAAAGCCCCAGGTTTGGTATTAAAAGTCAAGTATGGATGAGTGTTAGATGATTTTAGTAGATCCCGTTACTGATTAAGGCTGACATGTTCCTTAGACAGGTTAATTACAATTTACTATTAATTAATAGCCCAGTGGCATCTATGGGACCTAAAGTTTAACGTGGTATCCGAACCACAACTTTGTCTCTGAACTGGTCTCTAATTATGGTCTTTGTGGATGAAAATACTCGTGGTATTCTATAGTATGGACGTTAATCCATAACAGGAATATACGCACTACCACTAATAACTATCCACAATTTGGGAGTTGAAGACAGTAGTCAACATTAGTTCATGTATAGGTGTAGCCTAATGTCCGAGGGGAGAAAGTGTTAGAGAAAGATTAAAAGGTTAGAGACCTAGAGGTAAAGGTTTCTAGGAAGTATCCAATCTAATTCAGTACGGAAATGTCACGTCTTTTAAGAAAATAAATTCTGAAACTATCTATAATATTGTGGACAGACAACAATATTTTTGGATATTCAGTTTTAAAGAGCTCCTCACCGAAATAAAAAATTATAAAATGATATAACCGTATCTGATTATTATAAAAATGACATAATTTCCTGTAGTTTAGTATGAGCAACTTTTTGGCGCTTTTCGCTAACGTAAATTTCCAGAACTATGTTTATACAATAACGCATCAAATCATCTTCTGAAGTGTCTACATATCATTTGTAATGACACTGTGAACTTTAGCTGTCATAATTTTCAACGAATTTACTTAAATTAAAGAACAAGTACCGTTATCACAAACGTTCGTTCATAATACACTTCTTATGTTAAAAATGATAGTGAAAAATGTTTGTATTTACTTCCCTGTAGGAAGTAGGTTAGATAATTAATACGTCTAAAGGGATTATTTTCATGTAATATAAACAGCTGTTCTTATAGCTAAACTATGACGTCACTGTTTCAAATTTTGGTCGCACAAATCGCTAACACTCCCCCACAGCTTATTTTGATATGTCCAAGTCAAAATTTTCATGTATATATCTAAAGGAAATGTTTTCAGTTCCTCAAAACACCTGTCCTTATTACCGTACGACACCACCGTTACAATTTTTGGTCTGACGGATTACCAATATACCCATCCCGAGCTAAAACATATCAATGTCAAAGACTAAAAAAGGATTACACAGAAATTTTAATTGTACCGTAAAACGTTAATTAAGTTCTTACAGTTAAGAAAAAAACTGCTAGGTTATATATACGTTGAATTTCGTCGCTTTTCTGGTCGAGCCACCTGTTTGACACCATCTGTGTAATTTTTCGTGAGTCGTAAATAATTTATGTTTGCACGCTCATCAAACGGTGACTTACATAACTATCTAACAGTACAGTAGAGAGTTAGTTTACTTACATTATATGCTGGAAATTATAATTTTTTTCTATTTCATCGATTTCTGATTGAAAATACAATGTATCCGATAAGCAACATTCGTTATACACAAAAGTAAATGAAAATGAAAAAAAACCTGGCCATTTTTATTTACTGACCAAGGCTGACATATTCCTTTGACAGGACTGTTAGTTAATAACCCAGCAGCCAATGACATCTAAAGGTTTAACAGTTTAACGTGGGATCCATTATTTAAAAGTCTGGAGTCCGAACCACTGCCTCCGAATTACGAACTTGTCTGATTCTGAGGATGGACTTAGTATTCAATATTGTGGACGTTAAACCACCGATCATCGCTCATAACTATCCACAATTCCTAGCATAATGCATTATAAACAGGATTCTCCATAACGCTCGTTTTCCATATCTTATCAATGCCATTTCCTAATGCGAATACCAATTTTGTCGTGGTGTAAACCTGAAATGTGCGAGCCCTTCCTTGAGGACAGTCTTAACCATGATCAACAAGGTTAAATTAAGTTTCGAAATAATTGGAATATCTTAATTTCCAAGTGTCTTTGATACAGCAGCAATTGTTCTTCTCAAAATCAATTCGGCAAGAAAAATACTTCGCACACCACGACAACAAACTCTTCAAACCACTCTATTCTCTATCCAATATTATAATCACAATTTATATTTATCCGGCGCCTCCTTAACTTCTGAAACGTTAGTTTTCCTTATTTAGCACTGTTGTTTAGCAGCTAGGTGGATTATACCGCAGGGTGCTACTATATCTGAGAATACAAGATTATTATGGACATCAATACAGAAAATTCTTGCCGGAAATAACAAACATATTTTCGATATTACTCATACTTCAAACCTACCACATAACGGGACTTTTCAAATGTTTCCCCCACAACCTGAAATAACTGTACATTTTTTCGATTACAGTACTAATTTTCTTTCGCTTTTCTTGATTGTAAAGGGTGTTTCGTGAACGTAAATAGTATAAAAATCTTTAACAGATAACACATACATATGACTCTTGAAACGAATATATTAGGAATCCACTCCTAACCAGTTCCTAAACCTTGCGCTTCGACCTGGAACGTTATGACCAATGGAATAACCTTTGAACCTCGTACTAGGCGTGTCGGTAAAGTAGTTTGTTGTGATTGTCGGTTACCTGATCGCCGAAGTCCGAGTCACCCCACAGGTCACCGAGGTCATTAGCCGTCACATCATACGAGAACGTCTCCATGTTGAACATCTGTACGTCCCACACGGAGTCTGAGCGGGCGGGCGAAGGCAGAGGACTCTTGAGACTCAGAACCATCTGGCGAACTGCAGAGCCATCGTACCGAACAGAGTCACAATCACAGTTACGCACAAGTTAGACACTGTCACAGTCTCACGTAGCACGCGGCGAGCGGCGCCGGTAAAGCAGAACGATGAGCGGACACCACCCAACAACAACGACGGCAACCTGTTGACTGACGGAGACTGGAGAGCGCCGGCTACACTAGCGCTTGCGCCAGCAGCGGACTATCCGTCAACTACAGGGAGAGGCATCCACACTCCTCACTCTCAATACCGTCTGAGATAAGCTGTTTTTGACAACAATCACTGGACTTTACGAGACTAATAAATTAACTGTCTGTAATTGAAATCACATTTCAAATTTATATAGATTTATAATAATTTAATCCTGTGGATTTGTATGTATGTACGTGTTGCGACAGTCTTAAAAGTCTTCAATTGTTAAATATGTTATGGACTTAAGGGTGCATAAAATATAGAGGCGCGTCCGTTATACACGTCCGTTCCACATGACGTTAATATTTTTTTAGAAAAACGAGTTTTTCTTACAAAAACTAGTATCTAGGAAAACAAAAGAGGTTTCAAAGAATCTACCCTAACCAAAGAATCAGCATACCCTATACATTTTGACTTGCAAATAGACACTTTGTTCATAAAATTATGGATCTTCGTAATTTTAATTAATTTAATTTATTAAGTAATTTGATTAAGTTAATTATTTAAGTAAGTAATTTAATTAAGTAATTTATAATCCCCCAAGAGCAACATGATAACGATATTTATCAGAAATGTATAGTACTGTATTTGATTATAAAGGTAATAAACTCTTTTTGGAATGTGTCAGTTAAATATTTCTGTATCTTTTTTTAAAGTTCTGGAAAGGGGATGTTAGCAATAGGCACCACGCGAAAATTGAAACGGAAGTGACGTCTGGTTATAGGGACAGCAGTTTAGAGGAACCTAAAACATTCCCTTTAAGTATATCTACCTATCTTAGCTATTGATAAAAGGAAAGTAAATAAATTTTCTGTAGCTAATGGCATAATAGAGTAATATCTTATCATGTTAATACTAAGTGAATGGAAAATTTAAATTCGTAGTCGAATTCTTCGATAGACATTTTAAATTACATCAATTACAAGATTTTCTGGTACAAAAATTGATTGATTTTAACATTGTACTTACGGAAGGTGAGTAAAAAATCAGGTACGACACTCTTCAAAGGCACCGCCTTGGATTGGATTTCAGTCCAAAAAACCCCAATCCTCCATGCACCTTAGTCGTAAATAGGCACTAAAGAAGGTAACTAAGACGGTCCGAGCAAAAAATCTACTATCTTAAAAAACATAATTTTAACGTTTATGTTAAACGTTATGTATCATAAATATGTTTCGGCATAATCTTTTTACGTTTTTCGTGAAAACATTTCGAGTTATAGGGTGATTATTTAGGAAATTAGACGTTTTTAATGCAAAGAGTGTGGGAAAACTACTTACGCTTTTGAGCTGAAATTTTGGGAACGTAACCTATGTGAAATTTTGAAATAAGAAAAAAATCGTATACTACTGGAAATTATTTTTAAAGCCACGTTAAATATTATAAAATGAATTATTTTTGCGGTCTAAAAGTGTTTTAAAATGTACATTAAATTTAATTGTCATCTTAAACAGTCACTCTGGAAGCTTGCGTGAAACAATCACGTTTGCATAAAGAATAAGCGACACTAGCGCCGACCTAGCGGATTTCAGTTGTCCCTAACGCCACTCAGTCTTTAATAGTGGAAATCTATAGGAAATTGAATTCGTTATTGTAATATCAATAAACTATTTTAACTGCAGTATCACGTCTGTAATATTGCAGATTTTACAGCCTTGAAGTACCGGAACAACTGAACACTTCCCAGTACATTTGTGTCTATTTTTGAGCATCTGCATTGCATCAATCGGAATGTGAAGTACTCATGAATGTGCGCTTAAACACACTATACTGGTGATACACAACATGAAAAAGGAACGAGGGAATGACCCACTATAGAATTTACAAGAAACAAACTTTAGGATACATTTGTTTTAAATTTATAATTTCATTAACAAAGTGGACAAATTTCCAACAATTTAACTTGGGATTTGTGGACAGTACTGTATTCTCATATTTTAACTTAACTTAAAGCCCCTGAATATTATCGCTATGCAACTTGATTACAGTATCTAAATTGCTTAACCTAAGATGAAGGCGTTAAATTGCGGCTCGCTTCCCGAAATATTTTCCACCTCTCGTCTCTCTTCTGAGAACTTAAAACATCTAGTCTTGTCCGAACGTATGTTTGTGCCTCTTTCTTTTTCATTTCGGGAACTTGGAATACTTATCTGATGTACTCTTGAGACTCTCTGAGGGGCTACACTAGGGCGAAGCCCTAAATCTTGTTTAGAAGAAGCACATAAAAATTATTATCCGTTAAAAAAATTAAAATGATCCCCAGCTGACCTAATGATGGTAGTAGTAGGACAACATATTTTTACAATTTCCATTCTTTATGGATTACTTGAGATTAAACAAACTTAGCCTGATCATATATTAAACTATACACAAAATAATAATAATAATTTTAATAGATTTTTATAAATATCGAAGTCGTATCGATTTCCAAATCCCAAAAAGATTATTTAAAGAATGAGTAAATATGTTTGTCGTCATGGTAAATATTAATACAAGATCGCACGCGGCATGTTGGCGTGAGTAGATCGAATTTCTTAGAACATCGTAGTAAACAATTAGTACTGAGTATGCAGGTTTGCTGCAATAGGGGTTGTTTTACACGGTAATGTGCTTATATTAAGCCTGTCTACTAAGTAAAAACACATCAAATTATATAAATTAATTCCTGAACAAGTTATAACATTTTTATATATTTACAGTATAAATTTGTTTTTCACACCACAAATACTCAGGAACCTTTAGCTTGTATTGAAATGTCTTGCTAAATAGATGTGCTTGGAATCTCTTTTAATTGCACTATCTGGAAATAATAATTTTGCTTCGGAACCTCCTAATCTCAAAATTCCATTTTTTGTTGACGGTGTTCCATATTCACCAACCCCCCCACTCCCACCTATCAACCCCTCCAATGTTTCCGAATTTCGGTTTTGAGAATTATTTCAACCTTGGTGTATTCGATGTTTTTTCTCAGACGTGCTTCGCTAATTTGAAATGTGTCCTTTTGTCTTAATAAATTCAAGATGCATCATCTCACGTACAATGATGACAAATAGCTCCAAACATTCACTCTGCCTTCGAGTGTTACGCGTTTTCATTTGACGACCCTCTCCCCGAGTCTCGTTTCTTGGGTTTCTTCCTCGAGTTCGTTGTACTTGTGCGCTATCTGGTGGTGATTTACAACAACAATCACAGCTTCACTATCGCTATACCTCCTATCAGACCACGTGCGCGTCGAACACACAGGCATCTAGCGCTTTTGCTCACAAAACACACGTTGTGGACTAACCTCTCACTGAGACTAAACCAGGGAATAATCAAGAATTAGGGCTTCGCCATAGGGTACTCACTCTGTTGTTTCAGCTGTTCCTATTTAACATGTTAAAGATTGATTGTTTACCCGGTATCCAGAATCTGAGTATGGATGGCATAATTGGGAGTGGTCTGCTTTATGGATGATGTTTTGATTTACGAAAAAACAAAACAAGAACATGATACATGTACAAGACTTCGAGCACTCTTGTCTGAGATTGAGAGCTCTGGAATGATTAGATTAGATTGGATTATTGAAATGGCGACCATACCACAAGGTAGGTATTTTAAGCCAAGTATGAATGAGGATTGAGTGTAATATGATTGTGGCGCGATCTTGTAGTCTTGTTACTGACTAAGGCTGACATTTTCCTTAGACAGGACTGTTAATTAATAGCCCAACAGCCGATGACAACTAAGAGACCTTCGGTTTAACGTGGAATCCGAACCACAGTCTCAGAATTACGAACTGATCTAATTATGAGGATGGTCTTTGTGGATCTACCCAAGAGAAGACTACACCCACCGACCATCGCTCTAACCATCCACAATTCGTGACCTCTAAGTAGCTGGATTACAGGACGTCGCCACCGTCCCAGTCAAATGACACTCAATAGGATGAAAACTCAAATTTGTCAACCTGAAATCGATTTTTTGGGACATCTTACAGACAAACATGGGATTCGAATTCATCCAAGTAAAATGAATGCTACTTTAAAGTTAAATTCTCTCTCTCAGAATTCAGAAATCCCTTGGTGCCAAATTAGGAAATTGAGAAGCCCTACGTGTGAGAACCCAGGATCAACTGATATGCCCCAATGTCCAGGTTTAAGACCGCGTCGCTCTACTTGGGTACCTACGCCCGTTGATAGACTGAAACTTTTGAAGGGAGGATGTTTTATCTGCTGTTCTTATTTGACATATTATTGTGTATTTTTGTTGGTTGTTTTCTTTTTGGATTTAACCAATTAGAGAATAAAGTAGTGTTTTTGGGTTTCCATTGTAAAATTGTTATTTATTAATATTTAGACACATACAGCAATCTCTGAGTCTATCAGATAAGCCTTCAAGGTTATCAAAATAGAAAAGAAAATTATGTATATCATATGTTCGGCCAAGGCATGTTTAAGAGAGACAAGAAGGAGAAAATATTTCGGGTAGCGAGCCGCATTTTAACGCCTTCATCTTAGGTTAAGCAATTTAGATACCATAATCATTTAGCATAGCGATGATATGCAGGGACTTGATGTGTTTTTATACGCCTAAAAAATTCTTGTAAAAATTCTCGTAAACCGCAACTGGAATGGTGGCTATTAAAGAAACTAAGTTTTTATTATTTTTTAATACTTTTATAATCTTTGTAAATTAGCAAATCAATCACTGGCAACGACTTTTTACAGTACAAAATTAAGGTTTAAAATAAAAATATAGGTTTAAGAATACAGTTACAAAATTCGCGAGTGGTTAAGCTTAATTTTTTCACTCTGTTAATAAGTTAATTGAAATATACATTTAAAACCACCCTTAGCTCTTTAGATACCGTACTTCCATATCGGATCATATCTTCTTTTTTTCATATTGTGCACATCAGAAGTTTGCGGTGGTATGACCTGTAATCCTGCCACTGGAAGGTCACGAACTATGGATAGTTTTGAGCGATGGTTGGTGAGTGTAGTGTTCGCTTGTGTGGATTAACGTCCAAACTATTGAATACTACGTTAATCCGCAAACACCATCCACATAATTTGACCAGTTCGCAATTCAGACGCAAAGGTATTTCGGACCCCACGTTAAACTGTAGGTCCCTTATAAATACCATTTATTGTTGGTTTATTAATTAACAGTTTTGTCTATGGAATATATCAGCCTTAGTCAGTAACAAGACTACAAGATCGCGCCACAATCATCTTACACTCATCTCTCATTCATACTTGGCTTACAATACCTGGTCCTGGACAGGTTGCCATTTCAGTAACTAACTATGATGGGTTAAAATAAAAACATGTAAACATGGTTTACGAAAATCTTGTTTTACACCCTTAAATTTTATTAGGAATACCTTCAAAATACTGGGTTGTAAGCGACGAAAGGTTATATATTATATCTTATAGATTTTACTCAAATGTGTAATTAAAACAGGACCAACCAGCATGAATACATAGCATGAAAAATAAAATAGCATGAATACAATATATTATGAACTATAAAATCCAATTTACTGCACATTGGTATTTAGTAACGTATCTAATAGGTTCAAAACAGAATTGTTAGATGGTTAAAAAAATATTGGCACAAACTACAGAACAATTTTTAATCAATATCCGTTTGAACAACAACCATTTAAGTTAGGTGTATATATTTTGTAACAGTATTCTTTGTGTTCGGAAATTTTAATGATTTCAAAAATAATAAAACATTTCGAAGACTATGTTATTATAATTATAATTTTAAGGTCAATTGTATCACAATATTTTTGCCGTGATAATTTTTCCATGCCTTCAGTAACTGGCTTTATATCAGCAATACGCTACTGTGTTGCAAGTTGCAGTGAGTAATTCCAGGCGTAGCTCGAAAATAAATAGTCACAATTGAAGGTCCTACGATGTACAACTGTTACATAATAGTATGGAAAATAAAAAGAATATCAACGTCCAATATGCTGTTTAAAGATAGCAAATGGAAGTGAAGAAGTACAATATTCGATCAAATTTGAAAGTAAAAGCAAAATTTAATTTAAAAATGATAAGAGGTCGCGTATGAAAAATCGTTCCACCGAAAAACAATTATCTATAGGTCTAAAAAAATAACTTATTATATTAGTATTTACGTAATGTATGGGAAAATAATAAGCCAAATAAATGTATATTAACTCACAAGCATTATTTTTAACGATTTTTAAGTAATTTTCTTATTTAATATTTATCAACCGGTTGTTGGATAACGTTGGGAAAGGGTGAATTGTAGTAACTGAATAAAAAAATATATATACAGGGGAAAATATATAAAGTCCCTTGCCCCCTTATTATTATGTTTTATTTGTTAAAAGAAATAAATAACTTTTGGGAAACTATACAAACTTAACCCAAAGAACGGGGGAAATACAGCTCAATGAATGGGGGCATCTCAAAATTTTTTGTAAAGTCCTTTTCCCCTGGTTTTTGCTACAATTTACATTTAAAGTGATTTTCAATTATGGAATTCATTGTAATAGGTACATTATTCTATCTTTTGTAGTAATTAAAAATATTGGGAGGTACATAAGGTCTAAGATGTATGAGTCAACTTTTGAATTCCTTAGGCCTAGCAAAAACCAAGGGGGATAAAGGGACTTTATAGCCACTCAGGGACATAATTTTCAAAATATCGCCATTTTGTACTGGGTTGAGGTATAGACCCCTAATTTTCGCCAATCGTCTTTAAATTTCAAGACCATTAAAACGAGGTACATTTTAATGGGACTTTACATTTGGAAATTTTGTGTTGCCCTCACATTCCGCCATTTTGGGGGCACTCTAAATTTTCAATAACTTCAAAAGATACTTTGCGTTAAGTTTTTATGGCTTCCCGAAGGCATCTCTTCTACAAATAAAAAAATAATGGGGGAAAGGGACTTTATGACCACCCTATATATTGCGAATAGTACGCAGTCCTAACAAACTAAGTAAACTATTACTAGACAAGAGACTACGTTACTCTGATCCTTTTATTACTTTTATTTTATATAATATATCATAAATTGTTAGAATCCAACTATTCCAAAAAAAATAATTTTGTTGGACTTTTCCAAAGCGTCTGTGTTTTAAACTGCACAACGTATCTGAAGGTGAAACGCAACTCCTCCCGTCGTCCAGTTATTACATAATAATTTACATTTAATAGCAGTCGTCCATTATTATGGTAATCCTCTCTAAGCTTATAAACAACGCCTCAAACATAGAGAAGAACGTAATCCTAAAAAACGTAACGACTAACGTCTTATGATCGTCGTTCCAACTCGTACGGTATTTATTTTGCTCCTTCAATAATTGACCTTCAATTTGCAGTACACAACTGCACTGCAGATTGCAGATCAGGTATCTCAGGCGTCGTACCGCAAAGCGTAAATACAGAATCTGTACACATCGTTAGTTTCTTGTAATTAATTTTATTGAATATTAACTTATCAAAAATAATTATATATCAGTGAATTGTCACAGACTTTCCTTACTTTAAACGTAAACGAAGATAAATTTAAATTGGAAAAAGTAAATGCAACCGGTTTACGTGCATGTATCGACACGGAACATTTATGAGAATGAAATTTAAAAATACATGAATTATTGAAAATTATATGTAAATAAAACAAAAATGTAACAGAATTCTCGAAAAACTAAATTAATACAATTTACGATGGTGTTTTAAAAATGTTTAAATGAAAGAAATTAAATAATAGTTTATTCCCAGAATTATACAGAAAAAAGCATAATAGTTCCTTAAATCCTTGTACGCCCTGTGAAATCCTAAGTTTCAAACAAAAATGAAAAATAAAATTAATTGAATGTCAATACTGTGAACACTAAAAATTGTCAGAAGAAAAGAAGAATAAGAATAGAAGAAAAAGAAGAAAAAAGAAGAAGAAGAAGAAGAAGAAGAAGAAGAAATAAGCTGCCGTGACCGTCCTAGGTTTCAATGTTTACATTTTCTAATGACAACATCCGTTTGCACTATATTTTGACAGTTCGGGAAGAAGAAGAAATAAAGTTGATTTTTCAGATAAACTGCTGGATCGAAATTAGTGAATTATTTGAAATAGCGGAATGGTAGATTTTAAGTTTTTTTCCGACGACTGTCTCTTACTGTCTTACATTAATCCTTATCCTCTCGCAATATTTGACAGATGTTACTTTGAAATGTTGTAGACACTCGTGTTTTGTCATTTTGTAAACAATGAAGAATTAACTAACAATATCTTAAATGTATCAGTAGAGCCTACACCTTTCAGCCTTTTTAACCCGTGCGAAGAACGGGTACTTTGGCTAGTTATTTCTAAAATGTACTTTGTTTGAAATCCATTGTTGGTGATAGCTGATATTATTTAGATTTTTACTGTGTACATTTTCCATCACGATTCGTAACGCGAAGTTTGACGACGTTTCGGGATCTGGGATCTGGAATCTGATCCCGTCCTCAAGTTAAGTGACCAGATGCCAGACCCCAAAACTTCGTCAAACTTTGATTCACTAGTTGTGATTGAAAATGTCCGCAATAACAATATGTATTGTGTACTAGTTTTGATACCGTCATCGTTCATATGACAGCCATCATTTTATACATCAGTGATAAGTATGTTAAATTTTTGTAGTTACATTAACAATTCAGTGTATAGTTAATTAAGCTAATTGAAATACGTAGTTTGGGATGGAGAAAGACGTGTGTTATGAACACGTAAGTCATTTGTGATACTCTGTCACTGACTTATCAGAAACAGAATAAGGCTAATGACATAAACAGCTGATTTCAGAATCAGCTGATCTTCCGCGTATAACCAAGACATCTCACAAAATAGGTTAGAGTTAAATAGTCAAGTATGTTGTTCCAATGACGCTATCACATTTGTTACGTGACCCTTGTCTTTTCTTAGGTCACGGGTATAACCGTGACTATTTTCAAAAATAACTCGTAATGTATATTGACCTTTATGTATTGTAATATAGTAGAAATATCTGATACCTTTTGAGATGGTGACCTACCCAAAGTAAGGTATTAAAAACCAAGTATGAATGAGAATTAGTGTAAGATGATTGTGGTGACATTTTGTAGTCTTGTTACTGACTGAGGCTACATGTTCCTTAATCCTTAGAAAGGAAAGTTCATTAATAACCCAACACCTAATAGCTTCTACGAGATCTACAGTTTAACATGGAATCCGAACCATAATTTCGCCTCTGAATAGTTATGAACTGGTCTAATAATGAAAATAGTATTAAATAGTGCGGACGTTAATCCACAATATTACATCCGTTAACCATCGTATATAACTATCCACAATTAGTGACATCCAAGTAGCTGGATTACAGAATACGCCACCGTCCCAGTCTACTTTGATTTAATTTTTAGCTTTAGATCGATGTACAACGAAATAGAACGTATCTACTAATAGAACGATGGGGGCACATTCTATGTAACTATCCCCCCGGTGTTTCAATTCTGTATCTTTCTATCTCCATCGGATGCGGGCAGTATCAAACAACAAATTTAACTTTTTTTTGAACCGCTTGTCGTAAACAAAAAAGCTATTCTTAGCTGGTTTTAGTGGTGATAGAAAGTTATTTTACAATTATTTTCTTTCGCCAAAAAACAAGCTTTTAACCCCCAATACTTTTGAATTGTTCTGTTTACAGACATGTGAATGGTATCACATAGTTTCAATTTTTCCATTTTAGAGGTTTTTGGGGTTAACTGTCCTTAAAATAAAAATTCCAACAATTCTGGAGATATTGCCGAAGTGTACTGTTTAAAAAAACTTCAAAAAAATTGTGGTCTTTGGGGGGTTTTAGACAACAGCCAGACATCAATCTAAAAACTACATTTTTGTATTAAAGGAGCTTCACAATATAAATTTCTACTCTCAACTTATATTACAAAATTGTGAATAAAAACCAAACTTCTCCCTTCTATGTATGTGGATGGAAATGTATGTTTAAATTTTCAAAACCACACGTAAGAGGAAGTAGCATTTATTAAGGCTGTGCGAGCGGCGTTAGGGACAACTGAACCCCGCTAGGTCGGCGCTAGTGTCGCGTTATCGTTTCGCATATGTGATCTTGTGACCTGTTTAAGTTAACAATTCCGTTTTCTTGTACATTTTTTTATCATTTTAGACCTCCAAAATGACATTTTTTATAAGTATACAAATGTTTTTCTTATTTCAAAATGTCACATAGTTTTTGGTGAAAAGGGTCTAATATTACATCCACGTTCCCAAAGTGTAAGCAGTTTTTCCACACTCGTTGCATGAAAAACGCCAAATTTCCGAATTAAATGTTTCATTAAAAACTTGAAAAACACATTCCAGAGTATATATATGATAGCCTATAATCAACAAATAAACGTTAAAATCGTGTTTTTTAACACGCACCACCTTAAGTTTTGAGCTGAGTTAGACAAGAGAACAGCGTTGTTGAGTTACTAATGAACTTACTATCAAGTGAGTTGATGCGACAACAGGCGGGGCGTAGTGGGAGTGGAGGTGAGTTGGTGAGTTGGCGCTCATTTCTCAATTCAGTCACAGTCAGTCTCCAGTCCGGTGCGCTAGCAGTTGAGGTCACCGCTCCCAAGTGTTTGTGTTTTTGTGCGTTTCTACGCATCTATTGTAACAGTTCCTGGATAACAGTTACTTATAACCACATGTCGTGTAACAGTTAAGAACACGGATTGTGAATCTGCCCTGTGATGTTCAGTGTCACGTGAGAATGGAAAAGCATTTGGGATCGGTTTCCAAAGTTTTCGTGTTGTGGATAATACTCTCCGGACTGTTGTTTGTCACAGGTGAGATAGTAGTTAGTGCTTATCTTTTAAGTATAATTGATAAGAGAGGTTCATAAACACGTAAACAGCTGTGAGTTTCACCGAGTCGACATGGATTGTTAGTTAATCAGCTGATTGAATGCACTTCCGTTCGTGTTTAACAGGATATGATATAAGAAAACTAACCTTTCCTGTTGGAAAATATTAATATTTAACACCTATATGAAACTGATTTTCTTACTGTACTACATATCTTAAACGATTTTAACGTTTAACGCATCAAATTTGTTTCGGGTTTAGTTACCCAATAGAGTTTTAGATTTCTATAAGTACTTTTGAAGACGCAAATCTTGTTCAAAGTTCTTTTCCCGTGAAACCTTTATCGTCGGTCAAGAGTTTATTTATTACAGTAACAACATTCAAGAGCATCCATACAAAAATAAAGCGAGAAAAAAGAATTAGAAACATAAACATTAGGGAACAGTTTGGTTGTAACGAGACAGTCCAACAAAATGTAAAAAAATTATGGTTTGGACGAAGAAAAGGAAGAATCGGAAAATTGAGGCTGGAAAGAGAAACATGTGAATCATTCAAAGTTGGTAAACCATGAATGAAATATGACCATAAATGGACGGTATAAAATAAGACATCATACTCAAGATAAATTTGCGGGCGGCTTGGTTATTTAAAAGCAACCCGTCCAAGTATTTTAAGCAGAGAAATGAGTGTAGGATGATTGTAGCGCGATCTTGTAGACTTGTTACTGACTAAGACTAACACATTCTTTAGAAAGAACTGATAATTAAAAACCCAAAGGTCAATGGCATATATAAGTGACTTATAGTTTAACGTGGAGTCCAAACCACTGCCTCTAAATTACGAACTGGTCTAATTATGAGGATGGTATTTGCGGATGGACTTATTCTTCAATAGTGCGGACGTTAATTCACACCAAAGAATATCCCATCCACCGACCGTTGTTAAGGAACATGCCAGCCTTAGCCACACAGTAACATGAGTAAAAGATCGTGCCACAATCATCTTAGATTCATTTCTCATTCATACTTGGCTTAAAATACCTGTATATGTTGCCATCTCAGTAACTAACTGATATCGTCACGTCAGGAAATTAGTTCGAGATACATGTTATTGTGAAGCGCCTGTTCTCACAAATCCTCGCCAAATCAAAGAAGGGCGATCACTCCCTTTTGTCATCATGAACGTCACCACCTTTTAAGCCTCTTACTCAGTTGCGCACTTTGCTGTCACTATTAATATTTTAACTGTACTCTTCCCAAATCTGTCCATCAATTTCTGTAGCAGACAGATTCCTTGCTGACAATCCTGTGCATAAAAATGTTTCCCTATTGTAGGTTAGTAATTTTTGCTGATCGGTTGGCAGCAGTGACCACATCCTACATCTTACATCACCATAACAACAATAATAGCCGCTAGCTCATCAGCGGTCTCGGCCAGGTCATGAGTCATCATTCAAGGGTCCTGCATCCTGCTATCCTATTATCCTGCTGTTCTGCATCTACCACAACGTCATCCTGTCCACGTCATAACTATTGGCTAGTAATAGTACGCTGATTGGGTCGGTGGCGTTTCCTGTAAACCTGCTACTCTGAGGTCCTAATTATGAATAGTTATGAGCGATAGTTGATGAATGTGGTATTCTCTTGAGGCGCGAATTTGTAGTCTTGTTACTGACTAAGGCTGTGTTTTCCTTAGTCAGGACTATGAATTAATAACACATCAGTCAATAGCATCCAAGGGACCTACAGTTTGAACATAGTATCCAAACTACCTATTCGTATCTGAATTATGAACTGGTATAATTATGAGAATGGTCTTTGCGGATGAACCTAATACTCAATTGTCGAAGTTGACAGCTTGACAGCTCCTAAGTTGACACTTGTATAACGCCAGACGATATCGTCCTAACGGAGTCCATGTTAAGATTTGGGACAGGGTTCGGAAAGATTTAGAAAGTTCTGAAAATAGTAACACAAGAATGTATAGGGTGAGGTGAATTTCAGTCTGCTAAAACGAGGTCCGGAAATCGTAGAGTAAAAATTGTGTTACTATTCGAATAATAAATCAAATAACGCTACAAACAATGAATGTTTTAGGCTATTTCTACATTTTTACGTTCACACTGGATTATTTTTTAAAGTTGTAAAAAAAGTTTATTTTTCATCACGCTACCGTCACTGTCAACAGTACTCCCTCGTGTTCCTCTCCCAGAACAACATGGTTCGGGATTGATTGAACTTTAAAGTTGTGGTAGGAGATACAAGAAAATAGAAAGATGATAAAAAATTGTCGATCTTTACAACCAAAACCGATGTTCGATGGCTTTTTAATATACAAAATTTCAACTTTTATACCAATCGGAGTAATAGTACTATCCATGTTACTGCAACGTCAAGAATAATCCATTAATTGATGTCATACAGTGTCACGCTTCTTTGACGTTGTAAAAAATAAGTTTTGTTCCACTCATTCGGTCAAAAGCTGTCATAACTCAACTCCAACACCAACTTCATGAATGCATGCAACTTCACAACACACTCACACAAGCGATAGCTGGCAGCTTATCACCCATGTCGCGCATGCGCAGTTCCGCACCTGCAGCACTAACGGGCAAGCGCATTCCTTCACGGCGACGCTTTGTCACATTCGGTCAACGCATGCGCAGTAGCCACAGACAAGCCCATCGCTAGTTGTCGCTTATTTTTCCTTTCACTCACTATTAGTTATAAGAAACCGATTGAATTCAACAACCGAATGATTAGTCGGTTGATTTTCTTGTTCAATCGGGTTTCAGTCGAATCCACCGATTAAATCCACTCATGAGCATATCCAGGCGTTTCATTCAAATCACTCTCTACAACCCTCCTGAGTGGTTTTGACAACTTTATGACTGGTTTCAGTATATGAGCATAAGGCTGTTTAAATTTTCATAATTTACATTCTAGAAACGATTTTTTGAACAGACTGGGACGATGGCGTGTCCTGCAATCCAGTGACGTGGAAGTCACGAATTGTGGATAGTTGTGAGCGGATTAACTCTTGTGTGGATTAACGTCCGCACTATTTAATTCTATGTTCATCCGCAAAATACCATCCTCAGAATTAGACCAGTTCGTAATTCAGAGGCAAAAGTGGTTCGGATCCCACGTTAAACTGTAGGTCCCTTAGATACCATTGGCTGTTGGGCTATTGATTAACATTTCTGTCTAACATGTTAGCCGTAGTCAGTAACAAGACTACAAAATCGCGCAAAACCCATCCTAAACCCATTTCTTATTTAGCATAAAATACCTACCTAGATCATTCATGGTACCATGAACAAATAAAACACCTACAAAAATATTCGTTCTTATCTAGGGGTAGGGGGGGTTGATATTTTCTCCCAAAGTTTTTAAACTTGTCAGTAAAATATTTGAATTTGAAACCAGTTCCTACACAGATCATATTAATGACATCGCATATTTCCCACACTCAGCCCTTTGTAAACCTCAACTTATTCTGGTAACCTAAGTCACAAAATAGACCGGTTCTGGTCTCATTATCCACCGGTGTACAATTACTTGAGAATGGACCTTGACGTGTAGCCTCGCCACAGGCTCAGCAAATCAGCTGAGTCGACACAGCTGTTCCAAAGATAAGAGAAATAAGAATATTGATTTTCATGTCTTTGGTTTTAGATCATATGCTAATTATTACTATTATTACATTAATGAAATGGCGACCTATGCATGTAGGTATATTAAGCCAAGTGTGAATGAGAAATTAGTGTAAGATTATTAACTAATACTTGACATATTGCTTGGACAAGGCTGTTAATTAATAATTAATAGTCTTGTTACTGACTACGGCTAACATGTTCTTAGACAGAAATGTTAATTAATAGTCCAACAGCCAATGTCATCTAAGTACATATAGTACAACATGGGATCAGAACCACGAACTGGAGGATGAACATAGTATTCAATAGTGCGGACGTTAATCCACACAAGAGAACACTACACCTACCGACCATCGCTCTCAACTATCCACAATTCGTGACCTCCAATTAGCTGGATTAGAGAACACATTACCGTCCCAACCGGTGTTAGACATCTATGCATTCTTAGTGACTATGAATTTTACAGAAGAATAGTTACATTTCAACTGTCATCATAACCTGAAGTAGTCCTAAATGATTTAGGGATTATTTAAAACTAAATACAATTGCCATTTGCAAATTTTATGGTGGAGATTATTGAAATATTAAATAACAATTCTTGTAGATTTTGGGTCTAGGACTTTTGGCAACCTCACCTATCCCATTCGTCATCGCAGAGGGCTGTAAAAGTCACAACCCTTGGTCCGGACTTTTGGCAACCGCTGTTCTCCCTGGTGGGGATTTCAGGGATTTCGTTCGTGCCGGGCGGGGTTGAGGGTGAGGGAGAAAGCGCGCTAGAGAAGGGCGAGAGGGGAGGCGGCGGGCGAAGACAGACGAAGAATAACAAAGCACAACGCATGATACCCAATTCCTTTCAAGTGTGAGATTACTAACCGTCTAAGAACTGTCTGTTGTCTAGTTTGAACTATGTTTAGAGGTACAATATTATGAATTGTATCGGTCTTATTTTTAAACCCATACATACCTTCTTGAGGAAAGAATTAACGATTAATATTTCTTTGAAATCAGAAAGACTTGTAACTTTCAATTTATAATACTGTTTTTAATGAGGTTTACAGTTAAGAGCTGTAACAATACAGCTCGATCAGATTTGAATGTAAAATCCTTATCTTTTTGGACAGATTTTGCTACAATCCTTTTCATCTGTTTCTTCCACGAATATAATTTGTAGAATCGTTCGATACTAGATCAACTTTGTTGAATTGGGTACGGAAATTGAATGTAATGTTACACATAGAAACTATTTTTTGATACCAACAAACTTTTGACATTGAAACAAAATTGAAATGACGTCATTAGGTTAGTGGCGTCATGAGGACAGTTTTTTAGAGGGATGCTCGTAGTATCATAGTTTGTCTTCATATAACCTTATGATAATCTAGTGAATTCTGAAGAACCTTTCAATATATTTGGAAAAGCAATATGAAGGAAACATCTGTCTAGATGTTATGATGTAATGTCTGGAGAATTTGGAGGGAACAGCAAAGACGACTAGGCAAGTCTTTCTGTGGAATATTGTACAGCCGCCGGAAAGAAGGAATTTACAAGGATAGGAAAGGTAGAGAATAGTCAGTCTACCTAATTCTCAGAGATGTAAAAAGAACATGTAAGCTAATACAGATTTGGGCTCGAGCCACGCAACACATTAAGATGATTCATACTACAATAATTCGACAACCCCTAAATATCCCGGACAAGCAAAGCGTCTGCCTTAGAGAGCCCTTGAGTTCACATTTGAGGGTACACGCTCTAGGGCAGTATATCCCTCTGTAGGGCGAACACGGGAACATGCCAGTAAGCATTCCTTCCTTCAGGGCACCCCTCACAGTTGGAAGTAAGTATATACACCCCTCCAGAGAATTCTGGTCAGGCTGGGTGTTCAGGCTCAGCCGGGAGAGAAAAAATAAGGAATCCAAAAATACTTTAATACTTTTAACTGAAATGGCAACCTACCCAGGTAGGTATTTTATGCCAATTATGAACGAAAAATGAGTGTAGGATGATTGTGGCGCGATCTTGTAGTCTTGTTACTGACTAAGGCTGACATGTTCCTGAGACAGAACTATTAATTAATAGCCTAACAGTCAATGGCATATTTATAAGGGAACTACAGTTTAACGTGGAGTCCGAACCACTGCCTCTCGCTTACAACTATCCACAATACGTGACCTCCAAGTATCTGGATTACAGGATATCTCACGGTCGTAGTCAATATGTTAAGGCAAATCTTTTACCTCTATGCTCCCTTGAATTCTAATCTCATCTTTCCAAAATCAAACTTGAGAGAATGAAATATCCCAGATATACTCTAAACGTAAGATATAACTAAAGACAATTTAACAATACATAGAACAATTACGATTGTCTTAGGTAAGCGTCAGTGAACTGTCTCTCAACTCCACAACTCCAACTAGAGTCTCCTCGGATACATTGGCACAGCCGTGACGTCACAAGCGTGTTCAGGTCACGGTCGACTGCTCCCCCCTCCACCCCCTTCCAAGACTACTATCTGCAGTTCGAAGAATTTTGGAGCACCGTGCATCGAGGACGGTTAAAAAAGAATGGTCCCAAAGTGTTTCCTTGCGGTAGAAAGATTAGTTTGTCAAAGTCCCATTTGAGTAAATATTTTCCGCAATTTTTCCGTATGCGTCAGGAGTAAATGAATTGTAAAGTTTCAGTGTTCCAAAAATTTCGAAACAAATTCAGATACAAATTAATTGAAGGCCTTACTTGATCCCATTTTATACGAGGTAGGCACGTATTTCAGAGTAAAATATTACACAACGATCAGGAAATTTGAAATAAACGTTCTTTGACACACTAGTTTTCATGATTTCATAATGAAGGCAAATCCAAAAAGGTCAAGAGGGGGGCTATGTATTTTTACATGTAATTTATTGAAAAATCATCAAAAAACAAACACTTTCTAGTATTCACACAAAGTAAACACTTCAGCTAGTATTTTGAATCCTTCCTCTATGTCAAGCGATTACTGAGATAGAATTTGGTAAACACAGTATAACAAATTTTTAATCTTTCTAAATATTTCCTCGTGGCAGCACGCCTACTTCACCATGCTATTCTTAAGAATATTAAGCATTGACTTTCTTATTATTTGAGGTTTAGTTAGTGGCACAAAAAAAGAGCTGGAAAGAGCTAGGAAATGATAGATGGACGTTCAATCTTAAGATGAGAAATCAAAGAGGAAAAAGGTAAGCATGCCAATTGGGATTTGTACCATCAATAAAGAATATAAACATTCAAGAATGTAATATTAAGAATGATTAAAAGATTCTTAGCATAATTTTTTTGTTTATTGTGGACCCAGAAACACATCAGGGGATACCAGTGACGTCACAGATAAGCTGTGACGTAGTGCGGCTCGGATACATTGGCACAGCCGTGACGTCACAAGCGTGTTCAGGTCACGGTCGACTGCTCCCCCCTCCACCCCCCTTCCAAGACTACTATCTGCAGTTCGAAGAATTTTGGAGCACCGTGCATCGAGGACGGTTAAAAAAGAATGGTCCCAAAGTGTTTCCTTGCGGTAGAAAGATTAGTTTGTCAAAGTCCCATTTGAGTAAATATTTTCCGCAATTTTTCCGTATGCGTCAGGAGTAAATGAATTGTAAAGTTTCAGTGTTCCAAAAATTTCGAAACAAATTCAGATACAAATTAATTGAAGGCCTTACTTTATCCCATTTTATACAAGGTAGGCACGTATTTCAGAGTAAAATATTACACAACGATCAGGAAATTTGAAATAAACGTTCTTTGACACACTAGTTTTCATGAGTTCAAAATGAAGGCAAATCCAAAAAGGTCAAGAGGGGGGCTATGTATTTTTTCATGTAATTTATTGAAAAATCATCAAAAAACAAACACTTTCTAGTATTCACACAAAGTAAACACTTCAGCTAGTATTTTGAATCCTTCCTCTATGTCAAGCGATTACTGAGATAGAATTTGGTAAACACAGTATAAAAAATTTTTAATCTTTCTAAATATTTCCTCGTGGCAGCACGCCTACTTCACCATGCTATTCTTAAGAATATTAAGCATTGACTTTCTTATTATTTGAGGTTTAGTTAGTGGCACAAAAAAAGAGCTGGAAAGAGCTAGGAAATGATAGATGGACGTTCAATCTTAAGATGAGAAATCAAAGAGGAAAAAGGTAAGCATGCCAATTGGGATTTGTACCATCAATAAAGAATATAAACATTCAAGAATGTAATATTAAGAATGATTAAAAGATTCTTAGCATAATTTTTTTGTTTATTGTGGACCCAGAAACACATCAGGGGATACCAGTGACGTCACAGATAAGCTGTGACGTAGTGTGGCCAGCTGACCGATTACCTGATGACGTCATAGCTTCTGTGGAAGAGAGAGTTGAGACTCAGCATCGCCATGACTCAACTCTGGTGGTTGGCAAGGCCTGGTTCATCTTGACCGCACTTACATTGAGGGCTGCTATTTTTGTCGATCAAACGTCTACAAGGGATCTGTTTTGTTTCAGTTTTTTTGTTAATAGATGATAAAGGCGATAATCCTGTGTCTGAAATAATTATCCTTTGGGAAATGGAATGGGGTTAATTCTTGAACTATATTTACATCTACCAACGGACAATCATATCTGAGATTTTTGAAAGAGAATATATTTTGACATGGATATGTCTTAGCTCTGAGGGGTGTTGGCAATTTTCGCGACCACAATTTGAAACCGGGACGTCATTTGTTTAGTGACGTCATAGTTAGGTTATAAGAACAGCTGTTAAGATGAACTGAAAACATTCCCTCTAGACATTTGATAACTATTTTACGTACTTTACTACAGACTACCTAACCAATAGTTTAATTTGTCTATGATCTGACTGAGTCTTATCGTGCAAACCTATTTCCCGTTTTGCATGAACCAGAAGCAGGTTTGGCAAACCACAAAAATGAGGATGGCGTTAACCTTGAAATTTTTGGTTGATATGCGTCTTTGTAGCAAAATTGTAGCACTCTATCTGTGCAGTTAGAGAAACCATCAGCAAATTTCTGCCACAAAAGTGATTCCCAAGTTTCTTTAACCGGAAGTAGCTGTTATCTGCAATAGTGAGGTTTCCGGTGGAAGTGGCTCATTTTGAATCATAATTGACAATTTTTGCATTAAAAGTGTTAAACGTTTCCCACCGTTGAACCATAATGTTCAATGTAAATTAGAGGGTTTCCCCGAGGACCTTGTTCAAGTCAGTTTTTACTGATGAGGTGTTTACTTGACGAAATTTTAACAAATTTCATTTTTGCACAATTTCTAACGTTCCAAATTACAGAAATAAGAAATAATATTTGTCACAATTTCTGTGTGATTCCGAAGAAAGAGGTTGGGGTTTTATGATTCGTAGAATGCAAGTGGTTCGGTGCGTGAGATCTGTGAAAATACAAAGTGATTTAACGTTGTTATAGTTGGAACAGCGGCATCATTGTTCTTTGACACGGTGCCAAGCCCAGCCGCTCCAAGGCCGTCCAGGAGATTCCAACATTATTGTCTCCAGAAATATAATTCATTGTTTAACAAGTATGTAATAAATGCAAAATTATCAGGTTACTAAACAATTTGTAAAGACTTATGGTAACATAACTGTGCGAAATAAAAGCAGAGAAAAGTATTTCTAAAATCTTCCGTGTTTTGGTAGAAAACGTATTGATTGTATTGCTTGAAACCACTGTAACAAACCAATTACTTGGTGTAAATTAAATCTCTTTTTTGCTTTTCAATCCTCATTCCATTTCTAACAAAATCAGTTGATCACAGGCTAATAATAACTGTATGGATAATTAAACAGTATATTATTGGATAAAACAAATGAGGTTGGCTAAAAGACCTTAAACGACAGTGCCAACTTGACCGACGCCACAGCTCGGCGGTAAAGCTTTGGCTTCGTAAATTGGAGGTTACGAGTTCGATCCCCACCCGGGGAGAATACCTTTGTTCAGTGTGTATGATATATTAATTATGGTTTATTTAAACCACATAAATGTTTTTGTTGAGTAATAAATGTATTTTAGTTTTGCTAATTAACTTGTAAAATACACGTCTAATTCCGTCCGAGCAAAGCTAGGTCACCAGGTACTTGTATGAAAACGATTGAAGTGGAAGTCATGAGTGGGGATATCTCATTGCTCACTAAACAGCTGATCGGGTGAACTATTATTAGACGGTGACTAAAGCAGCTGTTTAAAACATTTATAATTTTTTCCCAGAACTTTCTTGGGTCGATTCGTCAACCTTCGTTTAATGAATCTCTTTTCGATAAATCATAAATTTCTCCTTGAAACTTCCCAGTAACATTAACGATGTCATTTTACACACGATTATAGAAGTAACTAGAACGTTTTTGTAAATAACTAAGGTTCAAATCCGCGTGAAGTCAACAAATCCACGAAATAATACTACGTCACTAATCTTGTTTACCGGATATGTGTGATAAACACATTTCGGACAAACCCTATCTTACGCCATAATACTCTAACATAACCTAATAAACTAACAAAAACCGAATATGGCTGAAAGAGTTTGAGGTTATGTTTGTGTTGACACGATCCACAAATCACCATTAGAATTCTTTGCGATCAGTTTAGAGTCCGGTAAAATATTCTCGACCGGTTTCCAGGAGTAAATAAATGCTCAGGAGGTTCATTAAAAATGTTACTGCGTTAAGACAGTTAGCTGCACTCGAATTGAATATCATTTGATCTCCACTGTGGGAGGTTAGTGAAAGAGTACAAAGCTTGACTGATTTGGACTCGAGGCTATCTGGAGACCTACTGGAGAGTCTCCTTAGAAGTTCAGGACCTGGCTGGGCGGTGGCCTTCCTCTCGACTTTATATTGGCAGCCAACCGAATCCGTCCCACCCACCTAACCCATCCTTATCTTCCTGCTGTGCACTGGAGGCATGACGGTAGTGGGAGTGTTTATTTTCTTTCTAATGCCGAATAATAATAACCCAGTTGATGTGCAACCGCAGGAAATTTATAGTGTTAATGTAAAAAAAATTCAAAAAATGTCAAATGTCTTTCAAAAAATGTCAGCGCCCATCACTAGCATTACTGGCTGGGTTACAGATTGGTTATAGTGCCCGCCTTAAAAACTGAAGGTCGTCGGATACCTCGGAAACAAGGGGCAAAACTGGACCCAGTTGCAATTTCGTAATTTGCCTGTTAACCCTCGGGATCCGCAGCGTCTATACCGCCACGGTGCTGCCATCTGCGAGCTGCATGAACTATTGTGAAACCGTTGAGGTAGTTCATTGTCGTCCCGATAGAGTATGCTTTTATAGCCAAACAAGCGCTTTCTAAGACGGTGGTCCTTCTGGTGTATTGGTTAGATAATTGTGCTGACGAGTACAACGGTCGAAGCAATTCGGACGAGGGTTCAAATCCCGACCATGAGCAATCCCGATTTGGCTAGCAAATGTGTGGTATAGTGCAGTGGAGGGCCCGCGGTGATAAACGGTGACCGGCTTGGGTGGAAGTTGACGGCATTTGTAGGCTTAATTTGGATTGCAGTGGACACCTGTTCTGCTTTTATGGTTAGTGGTTATAAGGGGGGCATGTTTGTGTTTTTTTGTTTAAACTTTGTATTTTATGAAGTCAAAAAATACATATTAGTTTCAAAAGCTCAGAGGGTTAATTAATTATGCTTCCTAACAACAGAACGACGTTCCGTAGAAACAACACCGGGGTTTGTACCGTTCTCCTTCAAAACTTTAAAAACGCCAAAACACGTGGAGAGACAAAGAAAAACCATGGACCTAAGACCTGTGCGGTGAATGAAACGACTGCGAGTTGCCGTAGCGGAGTGAGTCACATAGGTTAGCCAGAGGTGTCTCTGCTAATGATCTGAATACTGGTTTCGATTCAGCAACCTTTGGGCTAGAGCGTTCCCCCTGAGCTACCTTACCGGTTCCAACAACAACAGTCACTCTCCAGTTTCTTAAACTACAGCTCCAAGACCGACCACAATAAGCAGTTGTATGGCAACCATTAATCTGGAAATAGGCACACGACAAACTCGTACAACACATTCCAGTTAACGAGTAAACACTTGTCTAGTCACGCATTCACAACCAACAACATAGCAATGAACCCATGGGGAGGTGCCAAGTGGCTTGCCTTTGAGCCAAAAATATACTCAGAGACCCTCATTTACAATAAAGGAGTTCAAAGAAAATCATTTACGTTACATTAAGCAATTTCCCAATGAAGAGGGGATTTTTATGTTTATTATTATTGTTGACATCTTAAAACTGTTTTACAACTGTCTTAATATATAAAACTACATTTCATACAGGACAGCTATAGATACTAAAGTTTAAAAGAATATAAAGCTTCAAGTCAACAATTTTTGTGATTCAAGTGTGTTAAAGCAAGGAGTTTATGTGTGTAGAATGGACATAACTAGCTGACCCGGCGAACTTCGTTACGCCTAACAGTAAATACGTGTTAACTTTAAGATTGGCCATGTTCTGAAGCCGAATAGCTTTACGGCTTAGTTGTGAAAGATTAGACATTCTGGGTCGCGGCATAGGTTATAACAATACTGAAACGATAAGACATATTAAAATTGTGGATTAATTCACAATTTTCCAATCCAACCTAAACCCAAACTAGACGCAATACAGCTTTTATGGGAAAGATTACATTTTCTGGATCGCGGCATTGTTTATAATAATAGTCGTTTAATATAACATTCATAAATTGCACTCGCAAAAAACAAAATAAATAACTAAATATTACACTGGAACAAGAAAACTAACCAGTTGTCTATACATCTTTTTGAACAATCACAAAATATCCACTGAAAATGATGCTCAATGACGTTAGCTGTCGACTGGTGAAAATAAAGCAATACAAAATCAGCTGTTAATAAAATATGCATCACGCCTTTTCCTCATAAACTTTACAGGCCAGTGGGGCTTAGTCCTAAGGTTAGATTAGATTAGATCATTGAAATGGCAACCATACTACAATGTAGGTATTTTAAGCGAAGTATGAATGAGGAAT
This sequence comes from Nephotettix cincticeps, assembly GCA_023375725.1. Classification (NCBI taxonomy): domain Eukaryota; kingdom Metazoa; phylum Arthropoda; class Insecta; order Hemiptera; family Cicadellidae; genus Nephotettix; species Nephotettix cincticeps. The sequence continues at coordinate 17,837,554 of CM041789.1, read as the reverse complement.
AAATCTAGGATGATTGTGGCACGATCTTGTAGTCTTGTTACTGACTAAGGCTGACATGTTCCTTAGACAGGACTGTTAATTAATAGCCCAACAGCCGATGGTAACTAATGGACCTACAGTTTAACGTGGAATCCGAACCACGGCCTCTGAATTACGAATTGGTCTGATTATGAGGATAGAGTATAATAGAAAGGAAATTTCGCTAAGTACGCAATTCGACGTAAAGCGACATCAGCTCATCAGCATAAATACCTGGTTATATTTGTGTTGACTAAGTCATGTATTATAAAAATTAATTAGAAAAATTAAAACAAGTGATTACTCAATGAAAACATATGTGTGAAATAAAACCGATTTAATACACCATAATTAATATAGCACTGAACACAAAGTATCGCCCCTGGTGGGTATGGAACTCGCGGCCTATAGTTCTTGAGGCCGACACGCTACAACTCGGCTACGACGTTAGTCAATTGAGCGATGCCGTTTACGTCTTTTAGCCAAAGCCGATCATTTACTGTTTAATTATCCATACCGTTATTATTAGCCTGTGATCAACTGATTTTGTTATAAACGGAATGAGGATTGAAAAGCAAAAGAGAAATTTAATTTACATCAATTTATTGGTTTGTTACAGTGGCTTCAAGCAATACAACGAATACGTTTTCTATCAAAACACGGAAGATTTTGGAAATACTTTTTTCTGCTTTTATTTCGCACAGCTATGTTAACCTTTAGTTTTTACAAATTGTTTAGTGACCTGATAATTTTGCATTTATTTAATTCATAAAATGAAATATTAATGCATAACCTCTATATTGTTCCCCGCAGTCTTCAATCAAGAACTGTCAAACGGTTATAAACAGCTGTTTTGGTGTGTATTGTTTACATTTATTCTCCATAAGCGTCATGTTAAATTTTTAGATTTTAAACTTAATATTACAGTAAAACACGAATTTTCCTGGACACTAGACCTATCTAGAACATTTTACTTGGAAATTAGCTATTTCAATTTAAAGAAAATCCTCGTGCCGTTTTCGAGATCCTGTGTGCAAATATAATATATAATGTTTATATATATTTATATATATATATAATATATTATATCAATATTTTATATAATACTAATATAAATTATATATATATTATTTTATATTTTATAAATATCTTTATATATTATTTTAAAAAAATATTATATAATATATTTGCTCATATTATAGTATTGGATACTTCAATTAACTCAATGAATTTGTTCCCTGACTCGGTCATTTCGGGAAATTTCCAACGAACTCATTAGCATTAAATTAGTCATGTAAATTAGCAAGACAGCTGTAGGCTACTTTTAACCATAAACAGACAGGAAATACCACACACTACGTTCAACTCGTTTCATCATGAAATATGGTGAGAGCACTTTTGGTAAAAAAATATTACTTCCCCCATGTACAATAATACTAATAATACGTTTTGTGCGTTAGAGAAGTCTATCCGTTTGTCTGTGACGCTACAGGAGGCATTTTACGCAGTCTTCTCCGAAAAAAACGGTAAGTGGACTGACACATACTTTCTCCCTTAAGTAAATTTAAAAAAGACAATCTGGAATAAAACTATCATGTTCTACAAAGATAATCTAAATTTAATAATTTATTTCAAAAATAATCATCCAATCTAAAAATAAACAGAGAGACAAAGTAAATTAATTGTTCAAATTGTATGACAACCCCCCCCCCCGTAACACCATGCTTTTTTGTGCTGGTTTTGTTCGGTGATTTGACCTTACGCTTCATACCAAGTTTCATGGAAAACGGTTGGAAAGTAAGGAAGAAATTGATTTTTTTATATTCTCCATAAGAATAACATTGGGCGCTTTCAGACAACGTACTGCGTTTATCGTAGACAGTAAATTTAATTTTTCTCTGGAACCGTTTGTCGTAGACATATAATTCAAAATACTAATTTGTTTAGTTTTTTAAGCTGGTTTCAATGGTACCAGTCAAGTTATACTTTACTTTTATTGTTTTCACTGAAAATATAAAAACTTGATTTTTTTGACATTTAAAAGCCCATAACTTTTGAACCGTCATTTTTACAGATATGCGGGTGGTGTCAAATTATTTTGTACTCTGTACACTATAAACTGTCAAATTTTAATCAAAATCGTTAGAGCCGTTTTTGAGAAAATTGGATTTTTCACGTTTTTTAAGGGTTTTTAGGGGTGAACTACCCTTAAAAATCAAAAATTCAAAAAAAATGAAAAAAACGCCTGGAGATACGGTGACTATATATATACATGCCAAAATTCATCTAAATCGGACCAACGGGGTAGGCTGTGGCACTGTACACATCCAGACACACACACACACACACACACACACGGACGGACAGACATCACGTCAAAACCCACTTTTTTGGTTTCAGGGGACCCCAAAACGGATATATCCACCCTCAACTCAAATTCGAAAATTTTGACGAAAACAATACTTTCTCCATATACTATGTATAAGGGGAGAAAGTAAAAAACGGGATAATTGATAACAATGAAACTTATTTCGTGCATTCCCTAAATTCCAGGAGGCATTTTACGCCGTCTTCTCCGAAAAAACGGGATAACTGAAAACAATTAAACTTATTTCATGCATTCTCTACATTCCAGAGGAGGCTTTTCCATGCTTGAAATTGTCCGCCGCCCCATCAAAAGTAAATAACGAGCATGTAAAAACCCACTTTTTGCGCGATAATAGCTTTCAGTTTTCAATAATAATCAGCTGTCTTTGTAGTTTAATGATTTAAAAGAAAGAAAAACAAACAGCTGCAAATTAAATTCAATACTAGTTCTTTTATATTGGTCAGTGATTTTAAACCCATTTCGAAATCATGCCTTATATTAAAAAGTTAGTTTAACGTATAACTAATTTTAATAATTGTATAAATTTTCTAATCTACTTAATTGTAAAGTAATACTATATAATAAAGCTGGGTATTTATCTATTTTATTTGTACTGATTTGTTTAGGATTTCAGGTTTACATTTTGGTATGGTAATCTTTGTTCTTTAAACTGAATCCTACTGCTAGAAATACTGTTATAGTTATTGTTAGTCTACATTCAATATTGAACTAAGATACACAAAATAAAAGTCCAAACATGTTCATAGGATTGTCAATTAATGATTCTCACAAATTGATCGATTTATTCAGCTGTTAATTATCAGTAACAGAGCTACAAGTTATCATAAGCACGCCCTGAAATTTCAGGATGATCGTCTTTGTATTTGATCATCTGACACAACATGGAGGGGTTTTGCTTGGAAGACACTTCACTGAACATAATCTTATCCCTTATCAGTTATTGCTGCTAATCAGAAGTCAGAATGCATTACACGTCATGTCACTTCGGCTCCACCAATGACATTTTTGTCATGAGTCACAACTTTGGAATTCGAAACGATCTTAGGGTTACTGTCTTATCTTAATTGCTATTTGATCGATTTATTTATTTTGATCGACTCAAAAACATTCTCAATTAGAAATAAATTTTCACGCCTTTTTAAGAGGACATTGCCTGTCGAATTTTTTCAACTTTCAGGTTATGTATCCACTGGAAATTGTGAGAGTTTTGTTCCCTTTTCAACCCTCTAAGTGTCCATTACGATAACCCTTAATGTTAAGCAATCTTTTTCAAATTTTCAGTTTTGTTTAGACGCACATAAAACTCCACAAACTTATATATTGTTGTATATTGTCTTAAAGTTGATAAAATATGATATTCAAAATGTAGTAAGCCGTGTTTATTCTTAAAAAGTATTTCTTCTTTCTAAAGAGTCATGTAAGTTGTGTCATATATTCATTATAAAATTTAAGTTACCATCTAATAATTCGCTAATATCACTAGAACGCAAAACATCATACATTTTACGGATGTAAACAAACAACATCGACAAAACTTTTTCAAAAAATGCAACAATAAAACAGCTGCGTAGGTAATTAAATACTCACAGACCTACAAAATAGGTGTGAAACAGCAAACATTTATTGTAAATATAAAGTCTAGATGCTCCTAAACAAGATGGTATACATTATAACTCCGTTTAATCGATCGTAAACCTTTAAATAAGCAATAAAGTAGAGCCTACGGAGTCGCCTGAATTCGGGCGATTGTCACTTAGAGGGTTAAAGACATTCTCAAAGACGTTTTTCAGAGGGATTAAAGAAACTCTGGTAATTTGGTAATAGTGTATTGAGAAGTTAAAACAGGTAACCATAGATTTTTGCTATTGTATAAAACTATAGAATCTAAAATTAAATTATAACTACCAGATAAAAAAGACACAATTTTCTAGTCGCTTCTCAAGTGACATTAAACTGTATCAAAAAGTATATGACTTGGTCTAAAATATCGAAGTTTTATTCTTACTTAAGTTAACTACTTGTTAATCCACAAAACCATCCCTAACCTAATATGAGATATAATTATCTACCTAATATAACCTAATTATGTTAATTAGCTTATCTAATTCCAGGGAAATAAGTTTAAACAAATTACATAAATAGCACATAAATATAAAAACAAAACTGGTTTATATTTTGATGTTAAAATGTGCCCTCTTGTACAAATAACTCAGCACGATAACTCTTATCATGTCCATTCTTATCATGTTTCCTTCCGCTTTTTCTGTTGCGTTAGTTTGATGATATTCACACTGTATCTCTACAATTACAATTAAATTACTGTCAGATCCATTATCTTCCTCAACATCTTCCAGATGTTTGTCAGATATGGGTAATTGGGGCAGTCATCAAGAGGAAACATTGATATTTTTCTCCGAGAATTATTTTTAATTTGAATAAAAGTAATTTAGTTCCTTTGAATAATCTCAGTAAATATTCAAATATATTGTTAACTATGTCAATACTCAATGACCGATTTTTGCACAAATATATTCTCAATACTGTAATTGGCGATAAACTATTGTCCAGTTGTATTGTTTATACTGTCATAAGTTATTGACTTCTGTCCAGATATATTATAAATACTATTTTAGGCATTTAGTTATTTTCAGGATTTATTCGGAATATTTCAGTTGGTACAAACAATTATTGATTAAACATATTTTTAATACTGCAATCGTTAATCAACTAATATCTGATATTGAAAATTATTTTATATTGTCTAGTTGTACTCATTAACAATATGATTTTTATAGTTAATGAAGCTTCACTTTCGTCTGATTAGATTAGATTAGAGTATTGAAATGGCGACTATACCACAAGGTGGGTATTTTAAGCCACATATGAATGAGGATTGAGTGTAAGATGATTGTGGCGCGATCTTATAGTCTTGATACTGCCTATGGCTGACATGTTCCTTAGACAGGACTGTTAATTAATAGCCCAACAGCCGATGGCAACTAAGGGACCTGGTGATCAGATGTGTATTTAGGAAGGAAACTAGGAGTATTCAAGGAAGGAATCTACAGTTTCAACGTGGAATCCGAACCACGTCCTCTGATGTTAACTTCCCTAACATATAGAATTGACCTTGAATAATTTTTATCAATCCAGCATGCTAGTTTACACAATACTTTTTTCTGCCCCTCCTTCTTCTCATTCCAGGACTTTGAACTAGTCCATCGCCCAGAACTGTTTTGCACATTACTTCAGCCTAGACATAGTGGGTTGTGACATTATCAATGAGTGAAAAGCCATTGGTGATTGATGAAATTTGAACCCAGGATCTTGGGCACTTAAGTCCCGCGCTCTACCCCTAGACCCTGAGTACACAGTACTAGGTGCTATCCATGTATTATGTAAGAATTTATACAAGGTACCCTGGGGTTTTTTACCCCATGATAATTTCCCCTTGAAGAAATGCAGTAAATTGAGGAATGTTGTCACAATTGAATGCAGTTACATAAATACATGGTCCTCGTTCAATTGACAGCTCAATTAACTGGGACAGTGGCGTGTACTGTAATCCAGCTACTTGGAGGTCACGAATTGTGAATAGTTGTGAGCGATGGTCGGTGGATATAGTATTCTCTTGTGTGGATTAACATCCACATTATGAAATACTACATTAATCCGCAAAGACCATCCTCATAATTAGACCAGTTAGTAACTCAGAGGCAGTGGTTTGGACTCCATGTTATACCGTAGGCCCCTTAGATATGCCATTGACTGTTGGGCTATTAATTAACAGTCCTGACTAAAGAACATGCCAGTATTACTAACTTCCCTAGAAGACTTCCCCCTAGTAACAAGACTACAAGATTGCGCCAAATCTCTGACTTTTTAATACTGATTAGGATAAGATCGCAGCCTCCAAATCCCGATACAACAACAAAAACAGCTGATGACATAGTTTCTTGTCTTGTTTCAGGGGAGGTTATCATCGATACGCCGCCTGGTCTGAGGTCGGACGGAGACCTGGTGGTGGAGACTGGCTCAACTTTCTACCTAACATGTCGAGGAGACACACCTGTCACATGGACCTATGACAAATATGAGAATGAGGTGAACAATCACAATATTTCATTTTCAGTATGGGAAACATTTTGCATTTACCTTTTCTATTCAAAAATATTCTTTTCAGCCTTACATAAGTAATTTACGGAAATTGAGCTGTCTAGAACTTTAATTTTGTTTTCATGAGTGATTTCAAATGTGTCTCTCATAGAATTGGCTGTGTGATCTAATAGTATAATTATTGTATAATAGTCTGAAGGTTCCCATATCAATCAAGAAAGCTATGACCCAACGTCTGATATTTAGTACTGAAATCAGTTGTGTTTTTTCATATTTTTTAATAATAATTAATGATTATTATAAATGAATCAGCTGGTCTTTGTAAGTAACTAAATGAGATGTCATGAAATCCATTACACTCAACAACCATCCCTCATTCATACTCACCTTACACTCATGAATAAGATGAGTTATCTTTCTCCATTTTTGATATGGATTAACTCTGGGGGTGTTTCCAATTTATGGGACACAAGTGAATTAGGGACTGACATCATATGGTTATGAGAACAGATGTTTAGAGGAACCAGAAACATTCCTTTCAGACACATTCATGATCTAAGCTATTTCCCACAGGGAAGTTAATCAAATTTTTCTATAATAACCACACACAATTTAGATTCTGCACTGATCCGTAAAATTTTAAGTTTGGCATTTCCATTTTAAAAACTAAATAATTTTTTGAAAATTCCATTTAGTCAAAAATATAGAAATGACAGTGTCATATTTATATATACCTTACCTTACCTATGTGGCCACTCAAACTGTAAAAGGTTTTTGGCTTCTCCAACAGCCGCACACCATCCGTCTCGGTCCTGCATGAGGTCTGGTGTAACATCAAGCTTCTGCATGTCCTTCTGCACCTGATCCCACCACCTTAGTCTTGGGTGCCCCAGTGGTCGTTTGCCTCGTGGAAGATGCTCTAAAGCTATTCTTAATGTGGAGTCCAGCTCCCTTCTATTGCTAACGTGACCTGCCCACCTCAGTCTTATGCTTTTGATTTGAGCAATCATGTCAGGACCTTGATAGAGAGTTCTTAATTCCCTGTTGGTCCTTATCCTCCATGTACCTTGATCATAAACAGGTCAAAATATTGAACGAAGAACTTTGTTCTCAAACACTATAAGTTTCTTTTCCGATTTCTTGGTAAGTGACCAGATCTCAGATCCATATAATACTATAGGTAGAATCATACTCTTGTACAGCCTTAATTTAGTATTTTTAGAGAGTATTTTACTCTTGATCAGTTTCTGAAGGGCCCAATAGCATCTATTCCCCTGCAGTAGTCTAATTTTAATTTCAGTCTCTTTATTATTCTTTTCGTCTATGGTTACACCCAGACGTATTTATATGTATAACGGAATAAATAGTGAATTGCAATTAAAACCTAATGGTTGATTTTAGAACATGTCCAAGAAAGAGATGAAGCGGGGGAGTGAGTATGGTCAAGATACGTTGAAGTTGACGGTGACATCAGCATACTACCTTGATACCGGCTTCTACACCTGCTATCCCGAGAGAGAGGGACCGATGTCGCCTCAGGCACGCCACATCTACGTCTATGTCAAAGGTAAAATGTTTAGCGGGTATGTCAGACATGTTTCAGCATACCAAAAATAGAATTGGAGGTACCGGACTGGGACCATGGCGTGTCCTGTAATCCAGCTACTTGCAGGTCATGATTTGTGGATAGTTGTGAGCGAGTTGGTGGATGCAGTGTTCTCCTGTGTGGATTAACGTCCGTACTATTGAATACTACGTTAATCCGCAAAGACCATCCTCATAATTAGACCAGTTCGTAATTCAGAGGCAGTGGTTCGGACTTAAACTGTAGGCCCCTTAGATGTATGCCATTGACTGTTGGGCTATTAATTAACAGTCCTATCTAAAGAACATGTCAGCCTTAGTCAGTAAAAAGACTATAGACCACAATCGGGCCACAATAATTTTACAATAAATCTTCATTCATACTTGGCTTAAAATACCTATTTGGGTAGTTCGCCATTTCAAATAGCAATCCAATCTTGTAATCAATGTTTCTATGTTAACTTTTAATTTTCTGTTGGACATGAAGTCAAAATTATCCCATTTACCTCTCCAGAAAGATTAGACAGCTTAAATTTAAATTTTAACGTGTGCTTTCAGATCCAGATAATTATTTTGCGGTGAATGACACTTATCAGATAATAAGTGTAAAACAGTTTGGAACGGTTGTAATTCCGTGTAAGCCGACTGACCCTGATCTCTCTGTCGAACTAAAAAAGGACCACTACGAGGTAAGTTCACATTGTCGTCTTACAAGACACTCTTATTTTTCTGAAACACTGAAATCTGTTGAGTAATTCAGGATATGTTCATGTATCTGAACTGGGTCAGAGTGACCAAACTTGTGTATTCAAAGGTATAGTGACTCAGCATGTGATGCTTAAAAGAAACAAATAGGAATAGGTATATTTTATGGGACGAGTGAAACATTGGAAGCTATTTAGAAGTACTCAGATGCGATTCCCGTCCATGAGCTATCCCAATTTGGCTAACAAATAATTGGTACAGTGGTGTGAGGGCCCCTCTAAAATAAACAGTGACCGGTTTGGGCGAAAGTTGATGGCTTTCGTATGGTGGTTGAGGCTGTAGTGGACACCTGTTTTGCTTTTTTACAATTTGGTTATGGTTACATGGGGGGAGGGGTACGTTGTGAACATTTTGTGTGTTTTTTTGTGTTTAGTAAATGTTTAACAATATGAATTCTATGAAAAATTCATATTATTGTGTGTGTGAATTTAATGCTCTAATTGACCCTTCCATTAATGCTGTTAACACAATTTCAAACATTCATAGTAAGAGTAGTCCCCTCTAATTTGGATAAATCCAGTCCAGACTAAAATTGATCTTGATAAAAAACATATTTCTAATATTATAATTATAATATTTCAGGTATGCTGCAGTTAAAATTTGTATCTCCATAAACTAAACCTAACCTAACATAACCTGGTGTTTTAATATTATAAGGCCACTTTCTGAATCACAATTTGTGACAATATCAAATTGAGATACTTAACATATTTGTTATCTTTCTTTTAGTCTGTAAACTATTTTAACTTATATAAAAATGAATCTCATAGAAGACTGTGATGACCTTTTATTTAGGAAATTCAATTTTAAATCTAACAACACCAAGTTGGAAATTGGTTCATAAATAACTGAGAACCTTCATTTTTAAGAAAATGTTCTTGTCAATATCAACTTATCATGTGAAATCGCTGCTAGTGAGTCGCTTTAATCAGCTGTTTCAATTTTATTACTACTAAACAGCTTAGCTATTCAGATGGTATATGGTAAAGACTTCAGGGACACCCTGCGATAACGTTTAGGAACATAACTTTAGCTCTCTCAGCAAAGCTTGATTAACGTCTAACTTGCACGGTGGTTTTGCATGCAGATCATCAAGCCAAATGAGCTGTATCATGGGATGAGAGTAGAGTTTGACGAACACACGGGTTACACCCTGGTAAATCTCTCTCCGAAAAACGGGGGCTATTACGTCTGCAATGTAAGCAATGGAACCAAATATATGACCAGTGACTTTCTCCTTCACGTGACGAGTAAGCTGAACACTTAACTGTGCATGTTATTGTCATGGGCTTGCGTAAATCTTTGACCTTTCTTTTCCTGTCTTTTCTGTAAATTTTTAAACACTTTCTTCAATAAGTCTGCATAATGTTGAGGTCATTTTATTGAAAATATAAATAAAGATCATTCGATGTTCCATCATGCTCATTATGGAGTTCAATGTTGCAATTTTATTTAGATCTGGATTCAGTACGCAATTGATTCTCTCAGACTTGTCGATAAATGTGCTTTAACGTTTCTTGCCTTATTAGCCATCAAGTTCAACAAGCCCTTGGCCAAATGATAAGCTCAAAATGTGATCATCCTTCTTGATACAAACTATTTACTTGCTGCTTGAGCACTGATCTACCATTGATGCTTCTACGAAACATGGAACTAACTTCTTCTCTAAATATTCCTCATATTTCCCCAACTATTAATTATTGGGTCAAATTTCCCAATTTTTCTGTCTCCTCTGAAATTAGGGTGTTACAAAGTGACGTAACTATTGGCCTACTATATTTAAAAAGCCTTAGTTTTCACATTCATCTTGTTTCTATGTTAATTCTTAGACGGTATTAGTTTTTGTTTTTTACTTCTTTCATGTCAAGTATTAATCATCATATATCAGAATAAATCAGGTTGTAACTAAAATGTGCCTTTTTTGAAAACCTGATATTTGGAAGCACTACTAAATTGTCGGTGTTTTAGAGAAGAAAGATATATATAGAGAGACTACTTCAAGACCACTAGTTTCTCAGCACACTCTAGCAGCAGAATCAGGAATTACTCAAAATTCACGGAAATTCTGGGCCCACTCTTCCCATATGAATGGAAAGTTTAGTTTATAAAGTATATGCATTACCACTGGTTCAGCGAATTAGTCATAGAAAATTCCAAGTATATATAAAACGTGTTAAAATAGTCCAATAACCATGAACCTGCATGTAAATTTTTGTATATATTTGTTATTACAAAGCATGCACCTAATGCTAGAATGTACATATTATAAGTCATTATTTGAAATGCTTCAATGATGTTTAGACTGATAATTTAAAAACATGGGATTATGGGTTGTTTGGAGTAATAAAAGCTGACACACCTAAACAGAAATTAAATAACTGTAGTCATAAATAATTGTCAAATTATTATCTGATAGAAGTTGTCTGCCACTAGATTTGAACCTGGTATGTTGTTGACTTTCTTTAATAGCTGAGCTATAGCACTGCATTTATTCTGCTAAGTTTACAATCTATTAGTCAACAATAAAACCATATATCAATATTTACTATCAAAATCTCGAAAAGCAAAAAAATACATGGGTTCTATTGTCAGCTATCCTAGTCTTGTATGATTATTATTAGGTAAATTACATCTCAAATCAAAGCTGTTGTTCAACGTTATCAAAGTTTTCCAATCAGAAGTCCTATCAATAGAGGCTTTCTCTATGACTCTAAAAGACAGCCGAGCTGTTTTGAAACCTTTGGAGTCCATCTTAGTGGACTCGAGAAAGTTTTAAAGTTTACAGACAGGAGCTCAAAGCGTCTTGGAATGTACTCTCAGGTATAGTTGACAACCAAAGGGCGGATAAATTGTTAAGAAGAGCCCAGAAGTTTTCTTGTCTCAGCTCCATAAGGTAAAATTACCGTACTGTTGTTTATATTGTGGCTGAGCCCTACGCTTATTTTTGCAGCTATCATGTACCGATACAGACAGATATTTCAATAAATCACATCATCCCAGTCTTTGGTCCTTATCAGGCCGAATTTAGGATACTCTACTTATATATATTTTAACAATAGATCTGTATTTATATTATATCATATATTTATTTGCAGCTATACAGTGTGAAATCGTTCATTTGCACAGACACAGAATTAGAAATCACTTTAATACAATTCTCTTTATTTAACTTTTTTCCAGATGGTCACAGGAACCAAATATGACCCTCATGTAGGGTTCAGTCTAAACATAGACAAGCTCCACCATACGGGCGTGTACCAGTGCAATGTCGACGGTGAAACATTTGCAGAATTTTATGTAATTGTCGATATAATGTGTAAGTTTCATGAAGCCATCATCCTGGTTGTGGGTTGAAAACGGTGAAATGTTTTTCATAATTTTACTATGAGTTGAAACTAACACGAGTGCTCTAATTCTACACCACTTATGGCTTCTTTTGACTTTCAACCAAATTTTGAATTTTTTTATATGTTCTTCATTAAGAAGATTGTCATTTAATCAATCAGCAGTCTTAATTGATTTATGTGTATGTTAAAATTTTAGTTTGTAATATGGAATTTAACTCTGACGATCTTCAAACCGGAAAAGACTTGTCTGATTCACAGAAAATTTGAAAATGAATAAATAAAAGTTGAAACCTTAAAGAATTTATTAGTACATTAATCTAATAAAAAAAATTGATTTAACAAACAATTTTCATTATTATTATTTTTCAAAATAATGATATTCCTTTAGGAATTTTACTTCTGAAAAATGATTTGAAATATTTTATTTTTATTCCTAAATTAATCAGATATATTGTTTGGGATACTCAGTATTTGATCATTAAATCTTATTTTCTCTCCTAGATAGGGTAAAAACATGACCTACTTAACTAACTAACTAATAACTAATTTTCAAGTGTAACATAGGAAATTTATCATTCAATATCTTTTTTTTACTTTTCCAACATGTCTGTGCTTTTAAATACCTACACAACGTTTCTGGAGGTGGAGAAAAAATCCTCCCGTTTTCAAGTGATTACCTAATAGTAAAAATTGAAAGTTGAAGTGCTACAGCTTCCATTCTGAGCGCACACTATCTTGTGTCGCGAAGTATTGTGGTTATTTGTTGTGTTTTCAATATAGTTTTTGTATTGTGCATGATAGATAAGTATAGTATTATTGAAAACATGATATAATTAAACTTTAAGTAATAACTTTAACTAACGTAATACCTTTTTTTTGTTGTAACTTAAACTTTCAGTTTTTAATGTAAATTATTAGGTAATTGCTTGAAAACGGGAGGAGTTTATCCACCTTTAGAAAGGTCGTATAGTTAAAACACAGAGGCGTTGGAAATTTTTCTCTAAGCAGTTCTGATATGATTTTTATTATGTTTCATACTATAGATACAGAGGGTTATAAGTAATTTCTTTGCTTTGATAAAGTACTGAACTTTTAATTTCCAATCTTGCATTTTGAAGTGTTAAATATAAACGTGTGCTTATATTTACAGCTATGTACATACAGTGCTTAACTTCATGATTCTGTATAGCTTACTCTCTTTTTTGCATGTTTGTTTATTTTATTAGTAAGGTAATTTTTATTTCACTTCGTACCATTTTATCTTTGAAAATATTTTCATCCATAACATAATTATTTATCACATAGTGCAATGCTGTAAATAGTTAAGATAAAAGTAAAGTATAAAATGCATGTTTTTTATTAAGTATTTTAGTATCTGCTTGAAAATTTTGATTTAAATACATATATAAATAACAATGTTTAGTGTATGGATAAATTATTTGTACGAGAAAATTATTTTTGCTAAAAAAGGCTATTTATTTTTTTAACATGATTTCTTTGTGAGATAAAATATTGCAGGTCTATTGCTAATTATCATTTGAGCTTCTGTCTTTTTATTATTTATTCCTGAAACTTGTCATTTATGTAACATTGAAGACCACATGGAGCAAATTTTCTCACATATTCGGGAAGACCCATGTCCCATTTCCTCATGGAGCTAAATGTTTCAAATGCTTGGGAAAACCTATGTCCTTCTTCCTTAGTGAGCTGACTGTCTCACATACTTGGGAAGATCCATGTTAGAAGTAATGTGAAAAAACTCAACATAAAATTATCCGAAAGAGTTCTGATTGATCGTAATTTTATGATACTTGTCAATAATTGTGTTATAAAAGTGTTTTAATAAGCTTTACTCACACTGGAGGAAACAAGTAAAAAGTAGAATCTCACAAATTACTAAATTAGTAACGTTTTCTTGATTTTCATCAAGAGATGAATTTATAAAAGGTTAATATTTCAACTATTAATGCACAGAACTATTGAATTTGTAATTCAGTAACGACCTGTAAGTTTTTAAAATAAAGGTTATTCATAACAAAGTGATAATATAAATTAAACTTTTTTGTATGATTCAGCCCACACAGACTCAGTTGACAAGCCTCACATAGATGTGAACCCGCCTAAGGTGGTGGAGGGTGGGAACGTAACGTTCACGTGCTCCGTTCACTTCGAGGCCAACGTCCACATACAGCTCAAGTGGAACGTCCCTCACCCACGACTGAACCAGGTACAAATTACTACTGCAGTTATTGTTATTTTGCGGGAATGTGGTGTGGAGATCTACTGACTGGGATGATGGCATGTCCTGTAATCCAGCTACTTGGAGGTCATGAATTGTGGATAGTTGTGAGCGATGGTCGGTGGATGTAGTGTTATCTTGTGTGGATTAACATCTGCACTATGTATATTTTGCCATTTTTAGGTATTGTTAGGTTTATTAAGGGCACACTATGGAGGGCTGTGCCACACAGGGACTATGCATTGTATGCAATGAGCTTTGACGGCACCTGGGGAGACCAACTCTGGAGGCTAGCCTCTGGGGAGGTGCCAGAGCCGCCTGGTGGCATAAGTGCGGTGTGCAGTTCTAAAGCATTGAACCTTAAATTAGTTTTTGATTTAAAAAAAAGTTTTGTTATTTTAAAAAAATATCATTAATTAACCACAATATTTTGTTATAATAATTATTTTTATCTTATTTCATTTTATTGAGACCAAAATGTTAATTTTATTTTAGTTAAAATATGAGTGCTCTAAATTTCAATGTAAAATGAAGGAACCTCAAAACAGGCATTGCCTAAAGAGGTCCTAATTTATTTTTAAAAATTTGTAAATGTGTCAGCCTGGTAAGCGAAGAGGACTTTTAATTTATAAGCATTTGTATAGGACTGTATTTTGATAAAGTAATAATTTATTTGCTATAAGAATTTTATGTTTACTGTAATAAAAAATAAAAAAAAAAACTATGCTAAGAAAAACAAAAACCAGTCATAAAAGTGGAATTTTAACTAAATAGACTGTTAAATACCAAATTAATTAGTCTGTGTAAGAAACATGTCAGCCTTAGTCAGAGGCTACAAACATTGTGATTTTAATATTAATTTATTTGACTATAAAAATATTCAAGTATAAAGAAAAAATAAAATTCTATTCTATTATTATTATGAATATATTATGAAAGAATGCCATAATTATACCAGTTGAATTCAGAGGCAATATATGAGAAGGATGTGACTGTTGGATTCATTAAAGCCTTGTAATATTAAGAAAAAAAACATGTGATTACATTTTCTCATTCATATGTATATAATAGGTAGGTTGCAAGTATAAAGTACTCATACCAGATGTATTTAAAATATATATATTCACAAAGTATATTTTGTTAAGATGAATATGAAAGAAGGGAATGTGAGTGTAGTGGATTTCATGAAATAGCCTTGTTATTTACAAAGAAAAAAACATGCTGATTCATTTTCTAGGATCTTTAATCAACAGTCTAATGAAAAAAGTCAGGTGATCCCAGTTTTGAATCACTAAAATATTTTGTAAGGATTTTCTCAGGATTAATCTTCAGATTATGAAGCTATAACTACTAAAGCACTCTACCAGTATATGTCTCTCATACATAGCTGTAGTCTATATGGACAGGGAAAGATACTACCATACTCACAAAAATTATGTGCAGAAAGTATAACACTAGGTTATGTTATTTGACAGAGTGGTCGGCTACATGAGGAGGAGCTACCGGTGGAAGAAGGAGTGAGCATGGCGAAAATGGCTTCTCGGAAAATGATACTGACCGACGTTTCACCACAAGATGACGGAGAATATTCTTGCCACGTGGTGGACCATAACGAAAACCACAACAGCAATTCTGTCAACTTGTCTGTCTTGCCATCAGGTATGTTAGTATATACACAGTAGTGGGTTTTTAAAACTCGAAACTCGAAATTTATTGCTTAAATTTCTACTTGGATATGTTGAAAAGTTCATTAAAGTTAAGCTTAAGAAATTAGATTTGTTTTCAAAACACACCATAAATTAAAATTAAATGAATTCAAACTAAGTTTTTGCAAATTTGTAAATGTAAATAAATAATGTGATTTTTTATGGAAAACGTTTTAATTTTATTTTTGTTTTTAGAAATTTCACATTTTTCGAGTACTTTGCATTTAGGCTCTCCCAATCACCGTTTCCCTATTTTCGTCTTAAAAATTTTCTTCCAGAATTATGTTCAAAACAAGTGATCAAAATTTGTAATTAACTGGTTGTAAAGATTGGAATACTTTAAGAATTTTTCATCCAACAAATTTCTTTCTAATATATACAGGGTGGAATTAATATCCCTTCTCCCCTACTTTTTTCCATGGTTTATATTTAAAGGTAATGTACCTATCAAAGTTAGGGTATTATTTATGTTAAAGTTAGGTTTGTACATAACTAATGAGTCCCATATTTGAAAATCACTTTAAATATAAATTGTAGATAAAAGTTGGGGGGAAAGAACTTGAATCGTAGAATTATCATAGACAATCTTATGAATTTGCAAGTAAATTACCTACTCCAAGAAATATAGCATCTGGTTTGGTTTTGCTTTTATCAGTGTTTAAGAATGAGGTTTCTTTACTTGGTTGATTAGATTATGATAATTTTACTGTAGATAGAATTAAAAATAAGATAATAGAAAATAAAAATGTGTTTTACTTATATTTTGACAAACACATTATATACACACATGTAATGAGTAACGTACCAATCTAACAACCTTGAAAAAATTGCTCTATCACAACAAAAAAAACAACTTGCATATAACACTAAGGTTTAAAGAATAATCCCAAAATTCCCCGATATTCCCAAACATTTACCTTTTTACTGTGACTGTGTAGGAAAACATATACTACAGTTAAAGATAAGAGGCTACTCTGATGAAAAGAAGATCCCAGATATAAACCCAGGACAGAACGAGTTTGTTCTGCTCGTCGACATCGACGCTCACCCACCTGTCCAGACTATTCATTGGTGAGTGTGGTATTTTTCTATGGCATGGTCAAGATCAGGTTACCTATTGCCACTTCATCCTTGCTTTCAGTATGAAGTTACAATAAAATATTTGCTGGATTCACTCTGACACTAGTGTGTTAAGAGGCGGCAGGAGTCAGTCCAGGCGCTCACACGCTTGACATGACATGGGTTTAATTATCTTTTAATTGCTCGTAAAGGAAATTTATTAAAAACAAAATACCAAATACAAAGTATTTTGTAGGTCCTTATCAACATATTGATGTGTTAAAATACCAAAACTGATGCTTAGAAATATTTTTTTTGAAATTAGAAAATTAAAATCCCATAAGGATTTAACAAAACTAATTCCGTTGTATTATTTTTGTTTATCAATAATGGTAATGATGGACTAATAACTTAAAAATATGATTGAATAATCTATTGATACTTCAGTCTGTTTAGAATTTAACTCAACTTAAATATTTATTTAATACAATTTTACCACTTACTTTGCCGTTACAGCTCATGAGAATCTGCAATTAAAATTTATTTTCATTGTTGTTTTAGATCTATTTATTCAGCCCAACTTTTTTTATTGAGAATAAGAGAGTACCTAATACTTGTTCTTTTTCCATTTTTCCGAAGATTTCTCAGGAATTCTTATCATAACGAATTTAAAAATAATTCTTATCTTAATGAAAAGTACCTGGTGACCGAGCTTTGCTCGTTTAGAATAAGACATTTATTATAAAAATTAATTAGAAAAATTAAAACACATTTATTACTCAAAAACATTTATGTATAACTGTATAGTTTTACACATGCTACAATGGTACGATATCAATTGAACGATGTATTTAACTCTTTTCAAAGCCAACCATTATTTACTGTAACCATCCGTATTATTAGCCTGTGATCAACTGATTTTTTTATAAACAACTGAGGATTGAAAACAAAATAATTTATTTACATATAATTAGTTTGCAGTGGCTTCAAGCATACAAGGATGTTTTCTATCAAAACACAGATTATATTTTTCTGCTTTTATTTGCACATATGTTACTTAAGTTTTTTAAAATTGTTAGATGATAATTTTACATTTATTTACTTAAAAATAAATTTTATGTGAAAAATTATTCACATATTGTTCTTGCCGTCTTCTCAAGAACTGTCAAAACATTTATAAAAATCTTTTTGGTTCATTGTTACATTGATTCTCCATAATAATGTTAAATTTTTAGATTTTAAACTTAATATTACAAGAAAACAAATTTTCCTGGACAAGACCTATCTAGAACTTATTTTCTTCGGAAATTAGTTATTTCCAAAATTTTAAAAAATCTGGCGCCGTTTTCAATTTCTGCTGTGCAAATATATATATATATATATATATATATATACAAACCTTGCTCGTATTATAGTATTATAACATGTTTTTCAGGTACGACAATTACATGCAACTGATTGATGGCAAGGGAGAGGTATACTCCGTTGTAGTGGGTGACACAGTCGCAAAGTTGATCATCTCCAAGCCCAACGTCTTCCACTCCGGAACGTATACATTGGTTGTCAACAATGGATCGTTTAACAAGAGTCTCAGAGTTCATCTAACTGTCAAAGGTCAGACTTTGATTATTGAAATTAAGCGTCTCAGATTTCCGCTCACAGTCCACTATTCAAATTAGACATCTCAGATTTCCTCTCACAGTCAAAGGTCGGTCTCTGACTATTCACTGTAAATCAGTACATTAAATATTTTCAAATCTATTCATTTGTTAGGGCAAACAAAAAATTGTTTTAAAATGTCTGATTAATTTATTGAACACTAGCCTTCAAAATGATTAAATAGATTTAGGTTTATAACTCTATTTTTCCTCCACAGGTGCACCGGAGTTAAGAGTCAATAATGGGAAGACGCAAGCTTACTACATGGTCAATGAATCGTACTCGATAGACTGTGAAGTATTTGCCCACCCAGAGCCTAACATTACATGGTATTTCAAGCCTTGCCCTGACTATCCTGAATGCACTGGACAGTTCACTAAGATTCCTGTTAGTATTTATTTTTTTATTTAAGTGTTTTTATTACATAGAAACAAAATATATATCCTATAAAATATTTTTATAAAGCACACACATTTTGTATAGGGAAGACAATCTCACATGGGCCTTCGATTTGTGAAGGCGAGAATGACTTCTTTGTTCTTGAAGAAGTGTGAAAAAAATTTAAATTTACAGTATGTAAAAAAAAAATAACAGACTCTTAAAAGAAATGTAATAAAAGTCCTTGGAAGTATTAGTCGATAAATTTGAGTCATAATAGTCCTGGGAACTGACGAGCAGCTCTGAACATTCCCCTCCTCAGGTGGGATGGAACATAGGACATGACAAGATTAGTAATCCAGACTGTGCTTAAGTGTTGAAAAAAAAACAGTAAACAAACTTACAACAAATACACAACACCAGAGGCTCAGGAAGCCTGGGACACAGAGGGTTGACATTGGGCGTGTAACTAAAAATATGTCACTCGGCGACTTAAGCGCTGGAAACAAAATAATGCTCCGGTCAACGACAATCCTTTTAGTAAGAGTATCCTTTCAACATTGACTGTAGAGTTACTTAAATACAGTGGAACCCCTTAAATTCAAACCCTGGAAATCTAGAATCAAGGCAAATCCGACCACATTCTCAGGAAAACAAAAAATTTAAATAGCTGAAAATTAAAAAAAATTATTTAAACACACAAATTTATATTTTCATGATAATCAATAAGATAGCATTATAAGATTAAAACAAATTTTAATTTATAAAGACTCACTTAGATTTTTTAGGTTTTCATTTTTCCTCGCACAGTGCACCGGAGTTAAATCAATAATTAAGACAAGTTTTATAAAAAATAAACTAAATATATTTGTACCCATAAGATTACATGGGAAAGAGTTCAGGTTTGCTGCTGTGAGGCACGAAATTAGATTTTATAAATAATTTTTATTTAAACATATATACTTATTATCACATTGTATAAATAAAATTTTGTATTCTATATGATATGGGAAATGAGTATGCTTTCTCTGAAAAAAAACTATGATTAAGAAATGTAATAGACCTCAACAATAATAAATATCAAGTTTCATAAAAATATGATTAAATTGGGAATATTAATTTTTTATCCTCCATAAGATTAACATTGGAGTACAAATACAACGACTGTGTTAGATTTTTTAGATCTCAGTAACAATAGAGAAAACACTTTTATTGTATTAAGCTGATTAAGGTGAAATATAAATTAGAAAATTTTAAAAATTTCATGTTAAACGAAAATAACATTTTGGGGTACAAAACAACTATTTCCATTTAGATGTTGGTTTACAACTGTCACATTGTAACACACGTTTAAAATTGGTCTCGATCGACCTTTTTACGAGAGTTATCGTCAACAGGACACATACATAAAACATATAATAATTAAAATAAAAAAATTTTTAACAATTTTTATTTCACGACAAAAAAAAATAATTGGTGGGCAAGTCTACCAGATATAATCATCTTAAAAATAAAGATTTTCACTTAAAGTCCATTACCTTTAACAGTTGAAGTGAGGAAAATCTTTACGCAGACGCAATTCCAAGCCAGCATCGCATAAACATCACGTCGTTCAGCTTTTGGCGATACGCAATAATCAGCAGGTAATCTCACTAGACAGTAGACAGGCATGTGATGCATCATAGTAAGTGTGGAGGTTGGGAGAAAGTGATTTATTTTTAGCACACGCTCGCCTAGCAACAATGACATGTCACGGGACGTACGTGCCGTGCCCCCGCCAAGGAACACTGGGTCACCCAGCCTGTACAACCCCAATCGCCACAACTCCCGTTGCTTTACCGCGAATACAGTGACGAAATAAGTGCACAATTTTATTTCCCAGGAAATCCGAACACGCTTTAACCCTAATTAGTTTAGATTTGGGGTGTTCCACTGCACCAGTACTCGGTTGCGCTATGAGGATGTACATGTTGAGTTGGTTGTTGCTCTAAGACATTTGATCTCAAACCAATGAATCCCTCGGTAGACCTTTATCCCGCTCGGTAGGACTAAAGGACGAGTAGAAATGTTTTTAATCCTTTTCAGATACGAACTCTTGGGTTTAGGCTTACCTTATATTAAAGTTTATAAGGGATTATTTTATGTAAGAAATTATAAATTTATTGTAAATGTTATTCCTTTTCATGCTTTCAGCCAAATCAATACACAGAACAAACTATTGCCACAGACAATCCTTCCCCTTTTAAATCCACAGTGAGGATAAGAGCTGAGCGAACAGGAGAACTTGAGTGTCGGGCGTGCAACATGTTTGACTGCAACTCCAAGGGCACAGAGATGTTGATGACAGGTATGTTTACCTCCGGAATACTAAAGCAGGATAAGACAAAAAGTTTCTAAATCCATGACCCGTGCTTTTTCTCAAGGTCATTTTTTTCTAGTTATAGGTGTTTTCTTCGAGTTATTAATTTTTTTCTAGTTATCTCTTTATATTTGATGAGATATTACAATTTTCTGGATTTCATATGATTAGAACTTTTACTTCAGCCTTTAACGTACAAAGATCCCCTCTAATCGCACTTATAGACAATTTCGCTGTTTGCTATTCATGTCAGAATGACAAGAATTGTTTTCATTGTAAAATGTCATCAGATGTTGAGGATGGACTGGCCATTCAGACGCCAAAGCTTGTAGTCGAGACAGACAACGTCACTTTGGGGTGCATAGCTTCCAAATACAACTATTCGGAGATCATTGAATGGCGGAAAGTGGAGAAAAACGGAACCTTTATTGTCAAAGGTAAATATAAAGTATTTATATTTAGTCATTTTGTACAAAACTGAATTAAAAATGTTAAACGTAACAATAATTCTTTTTTCCTATTAGGTTTGGGTTTCACTTAAATTAGTGGAGCTAAATTGACCTATAAAGTTTTAGAGGGATGGTGGTGTGTCTTGTAATGCAGCTACTTTGAGGTCACAAATTATGTGGATGATTATGAGCAATGTTCTCTGGTGTGGATTAACATCTGCACTATTGATTATTACATTCATTCATCTAGACAATCCTGATAATTAGACCAGTGATCAAATACAGTAATTTTAACAACTATAACACCAAAAATAAATAAATAAAATTTTGTAGACCTACAAAATCACAAGAGCCATTTTGTTGTCTCTCAAAAATTATATAATCAAATGATTAATTACATAAACAAGTATCCAGTCGATATTTTCTAACTAAATTTGAAAGCTGGCTCCTGAAAACTCCCTTTTATACACTAGCAGCACTTTTTATTCTAAAAATGTTCAGTGTTTGTTTGCTTTGGTTAGTACTACAGCAATAAGTTTTTGACTATCTTTCTCTGACTGTGTTTATTGTAAAACAACAATTTATTGATTTAATTTAATTTCATTCAAACAAATATTTTATAGATTTGGATCTATATCCTGGAGAAACAAAATACTCGTACTACAACAACTTGGTTATCCCAAATATCGGCAAGAACAGCTCCGGAGTGTACATGTGTTCTGCCAAGTTACGCTACGAGAGAAATCAGTTCCATGAACGAAAGTTTTCTCTGCTCGTCAGAGGTAAGTTCAATTTTGTGGTTGATTAGTTTCAATAATGGTTTCCTTTATTTTCACAAATAACAATGTCCCTTATAATTATGTATTAACCCATTAAGAAAGCAGTGTACTTGATTTTGAACAGTCCTTCAGAAGACAATTAAATTCAGCCGTTTTGCAAGTACAGTAGAACCTCGATTAACCGTCACCCTTTTAACCGCCAGTCTCTATTAACCGCCACCCCACTAGCGCAAAAAGAATTTTGCGTCAGCGCCGAGCCGGATCGTCTGTTGAGGCTCTATGATGGGTTGAGACAACTGTACTGTACACCTGCAATGTGCGTGAATCATTGGTGGCAAGGGTAGTGAGTGACCCAGCTGGTTAATCCCTTACACTGTCTTCTGCATTCCACTGTCCGTTTCATCATTCATCACACAGTGCATTACTGAGTGTGGCTTACTACAGTGAACTGAAGTTATTGCCGATTTGAATGCAATGCCTACTAGTGTTTTACGTGCTTTATTGTTTATTGTTGACAGTGCTGTTTATAAGTAGTGTGTAATGCTCTTCTGTTATGGCTGAGAAACGGAAACGTGTAGTTTTGGGACTCGACAATAAACAATTAATTATTAAACGCTGGTGCTTCTTCTCGGGAAAATTAGAAACATGACTGCCTGAAAAGCTCGACGGGGGAAGAAACAAAAGAAAATTACGGATTATTTTAAAAACTAAATACCGGTAACGGAAGTTTTGAGAGTAAAAGTACGTACATGTACAGTCGATATTTCATTGTTTTCTTAATAAAGTATTTTTCAATTGAACTGGCGTAGTTTTGTTTTATCTCATATAAAATAAATTCACATTAAGTACTGCGCAGCAATCATGAAAATTAATTAGGACTTACAATAGCGCCGTTATAACATACAAGGCAGTGTATTGCGATGTTGCCACGCCAAACACTTCTAGGTGCTAAGTTGTATCGGCGCTATTATTATTTCTGTTATCCGTCTATTCGGTTATCCGTCATGGTCCCGGTCCCGAGGGTGACGGTTAATCGAGGTTCTACTGTAATTGATAAAACTTTTAATTATTGAAAAAACAATTATTATTATTATTAGTGGTGTTAATAAAAGTTTAGTTTCAAAAACTGTTTACCTCTCTTCAGACTTGGAGAAGCCTGTTATCCACAAGAATGTCTCCGCGAGGGTGTTGCTTCGCACTGGAGAACCGAAGAGACTCCATTGTAACGTTACAGGCTCCCCACCCCCTACTGTTGTTTGGTACTTGGTAAGTCACCTTGTAATCTTAACCCTTATAGAAGTGCAGACGTCCAATTCCGATTTAAGAGTTAATGTTGAGAATCTAAAAAAAACAGTTAAGGAATGAAAAGTAGTTACTCAATTAAGTTTAAAATCCAGCCAAATCCAAAGCGGACTATTAGCTTGTATTAGTTATATCCCAAAATGGGGTATTAGGAATTTTTTACAAATAATTTATTTTTAAAAATATTAGTATACATGAAATCAGGTTTAAAATTGAAACAATTTAGTATTTGGAATCTTTGATCGAATTTTAATCTTTGAGTAAAAGGTTAATAAATTTATATCTCGCTTACTATTTTAAACATTTTGATAAAACTTTGTATATAGCTGCAGATTCTTATAGTTAATATCTTATAATGTTGAAAAATTTAAATTTGTGTTTCTTATGACAGCAAACTTACTCATTCCCTATGTTATTCTTGGGGAGAATAAGCGAGATAATCAAATTTCTTTACTATGTGTAATAAAATTAGTTACACAGGTTTATCTAGTAAAGTTAATGATATATATATATAAAATCCTAGTTTTAATTTTTCTCTTGACAGAAAACCTATATACTCATTTTCCATGTTGTTCTTAACTTCCCTATTTCTCAACTCATTCTAACAACATTTTTTGGTAAATGGCTTAACCTATGATCAAGTATATTTCCTATCATTTCAAACCATTCATAAATAAATGAAGTACATAGGTCTGCTGTTACAGGAGTACTATCATATTTCTTTTCTTATTTTTCTTCACAGAACAACGTTGTAGTGAAAAAGGAACAGAATATAGAGCTGAAAGATAACAACCAGACGTTGAGTATCGGAGGCGCAGGTTTGGAGCACAAGGGGCGATATGTGTGTCGTGCGGTAAACAAAGCCGGCAAAGACGAGTTGATCATCGATATTGAGATTACAGGTTAGTCTAGATTAGTTGTCTATGCTCGTAACAATGGTTTTTGTCACATCTGACATGATAATACTACCTACTATCAATATAGTTTTTGTACTGTGTATGATAGATAAGTATAGTATTATTGACATCATGATATAATTAATATCTATAATTTTATCTTCCAATTCTTAATGTAAATTACTAGTTAATCACTTGAAAACAGGAGGAGTTTCTCCACCTCCAGAAATGTTGTGTAGTTAAAAACACAGACACGTTGGAAAAGTCTAATAAAAGATATTGAATAATTAATAACAAACGCCATTATGAATTTTAAAGATTCTATAAATTACGTTTTGGACTGAGTCCTCAAGGGACCGGCCTAGCACTGCAATCATAGTGTTAGGGTGTTATGCACCTTAAGTCGCCATCTAGCCATGCTATTGAGAGGTTCATACTGTAAAAAAGGGAATTGAAAGACCCAGCATAGTAACTGCCAAACTTGTCAAAAAAAGTTTATGCTGATGTCCGTAAAAACTGAATACTCACAATAATGAAATTAAATTGGCAACAGATCGCCGATTTCAAATATAGAATTTCCAATCATTCAGAAGCGTGCGCATCAGATTCACATCATCAGATGTGATCAGATCAGCTCAGATTTCCACATAAATTAAAGGCAAAGAAGTGTTTTGTAACTATTTTAAATAACTCAAAAAAACATTTAATTAACACTCTTTTCTTTTAAACACAATTTTTTGGCTAATCTGAATTTTTGGTAATCAAAACCGGCATTGGTCCAAATTTCTTTTTTAAAACCTCAACTGTCCATTACAAGGGGCCTGGGCCTGTGCGGTGAATTAAATGTAATAGGGTACCGTAGCGGCATTAGTTACATAGGCTAGCTAGAGGTGTCCTTTTGCTCTTTTCTTACATTGCAACATTATATTTTTTCAGGTATTCAGTCAATACTATTCAACTGGTTCCTGTGGTACATACTTCCTTTACTGGTTCTGTTACTGCTCGCAGCTGCGTTTTGCTACTGGCATAACGTACGCAAATATAAGGTACAGTAAGCAAAAGTTAATGTAGTTTAATTATATTCTGACAGTTTAAACTTTGGGCTCAATGTTTGTGTACATGCAAAACTAGCGAAGTTTGAACTTGTAGACAAGTGATGGATTAATAGTTTAATTTTTGTTTTATTTTGTATGTTAGACCTATACATTAATTAATAATTTATTTTTTTAAACAAAAATGATGGCACAAGACCTACAGCAATGGTTTCATGATTTATTTTTTGGGTTTATTGAACTGTACCACAGTTTCTCTTCCCTTTTGCAAATCAAATCAGAAGATTCCAGTGATAGCAACAAAACAATACAGGCTTATACAGCTTCAGTTTTAGATAAGTGTAAGTAATTAAAGATACCCAAGCCAGCGAAGATTTTGTTAAAAAAAATATACCCACATAGTTAATGAAAACTGACAACTAACTTGAATAATGTAAATGCTTATTTGTTAAACCTGAAATGATAATGCAAAACTGGCAATAAGTTTGTTAGTGCACAGAGGCCTTTAAGTAAAAAATATGTTGAACAATATTAGTTCAAAAGTAAAATAGATCATATTACCACAATTAGGTGCCTTCCTATAATTTTTTTATGAGCTGCTGTCGGTGTTACCAAGATTTAAAATCCCTGGCACCTGGCTTAGTGAACGATGGATATATAAATTACATTATTGTAATTCGGAATAACCTGATTTTAAATTGTGCTTAAATAAGGCCCAAAAAAAAGGATCACGAAATCAAAACGCAACCATAAAATGTATCTAAAAGGATTTCTTGAACACTAGTCAATGTGCCAAAGAAACCCCCATTCATAGAATATATTATGGTATGTTTCAGAGAAAAATTAAAGAGCTAAAAGATCTTGGGTTGGAGTACTTTGAGAATGGAAAAGTGGGTTCTATTAATCCTGATATAGACATAACTGAACAAGCCGATCTTCTGCCCTATGATCGACAGAAGTGGGAATTTCCTCGAGATAAACTGAAACTAGGTAAGACATTTCAAAATTATCACTTCTATTTCAAAGCTCATTCCTCTCCTTAACTTCAATTCACTAATTAATTAATTTAATTATTTGTACATAATAGAACACTTTTTAATTGCCACCTAGAAATGATTGTGTTGAAAATCCAACAATACTAGTTAATACTGAATTTTGTTAAAAATTGTTGCCAAATTTTTATCCTCCAAGTCTTTAAAGGCATACGATCTCAGAACTTAGATACTGAGTCTGAATTTCAGTATTGGTTGGTTCACTCTGGGATGGATTATTCTTGGTTCTGGCTTGTTTGGTTACCTTAGAGTCAGGCATACCACCAGGTTCTAAGAGCTAGACAGTCTTAGAGTAGTTTCCTGTGTCTTCCCGGGTGACCCTGACCACCCTCTCCTGTCTTAGTGATCCTCATGAATCCTTAATTTCCAATGGCTGTACAAAAGATCAACCATGGTCGCAGTGCCAGGCCAGCATTGCTGAAGCCTTCTATTCCTTTTCTGACTATGAGAATTACAATTTAGCATAGTAGGACGGTCCACAGTACTTAAATGTATGTGCTTCACGATGTGTTTGGATGACAGGGAAGTTGCTGGGGTCCGGGGCGTTTGGCATGGTGTTGAAGGCTGAGGCTTATGAGTTGATGGAGCCTGGCGTCGCATCTGTGGTCGCTGTCAAGATGGTCAAACGCAATGCAGACGCTGCGACAATTCGGGCGTTGGCATCCGAGCTCAAGATCATGACGCATCTCGGCAAACATCTGAATGTGGTCAATGTACTCGGAGCCTGCACGGGTGACCTCAATAAACGTAAGTGATTATTCTCAAATAATCAGATTCAAACATTTTACAGGCAGTATCAATAACTAAAATGTTCAATTTATTTATGACTATTTACATCGCATACATTTTACAGTGTAGTTAAATAATAGAGTATAACAGTAAAAATCTATCATTAATAAATTCTTTACATCTGTCTTCAATTCATTTTAAGTTTTTTTTTGACATTAACAACATAAAATTTATAACAAAATCACATTTCTTGGAATACATTCATTTTAGTTATAAATTGGTTTATTCTATATTCATATTGAATCACTGTTTAGCCTAGTGGTTTGGGTTGGTGGTTAAAAAAAAATTGACGTTGATTGCAGGAGAGTTGTTAGTGATGGTAGAGTACTGCTTGTACGGAAACTTGCGGGACTACTTGCACAAACACAGAGGGACTTTCATTAACCAAGTGAATCCTCAAACTGGACATTTTGACTCGACCTTCATCGAGCCCATGTCTCCCGGAGCAGTCAGGTATTTGACAATAATTGCTTACTAATCTCACTTTGTCTCTTCTATTAATCACATGTTCAGGAGACTCAAGTTTTGACTACAGGTAGCTATTTTCAAAAATGTCTGCCTGATTCTCCAGGAAAGAGAAGTTCAGGGGTGTGCAAAAAACCGTTAAGGTTGAAGCGCCTTGGGAGAAATCCGCCCCTTCGAATGAATGAGGGTATAAATTTTCTTGGCGAGCCTGGAGTGACAAATATCACCATCTTACTCATCATTGTTATCATCACTTTAGTCAGTAAAGTGACTAATACTGTAAAAGTGGGATCAATCTCATGTCTGATCAAGCTATGTTTACCTCTACATTCACAATTCTGTTAACCGATGGACTCAACTGGTAGATCAGTAGACTTTATATAAATCATTCAAATTTTACATTTTCCTTCAATTTACCCTTTTAATAAATAATGTATAAGACTATAAGTATAATTCTTGAAATTTTGTTGTTCATGAGAGTAATTTCTACAGTAACAGATTCTCATACTCTAACGGCAAGACGTACGACAGCGCTGCCGTATCTCAGACAACGGACTCCACTATGGTGATGTCTGACATGACAGTGGCAGCCAACCCGACCACACCCGTGGGTAAGTTGACTTTAAAAATACAATTATTATTATTTTGATTTCATGATGGGTAAATTCTGGATTACTAAGTAATACAGTCAAAGGATTAAATTCGTAGGTCAGGTGATCCTGCAGTTATTACAGCAGCCACAGGTTTTGAAACTGTCTTGAGTTCATTTTCACATTGAACACCAAACTAAAGAGTTGTCCAGTCCACCATAACCTGCGGTTTTTGATCTCTCCTAATATATCAGGGTCATTGTAAAGGTTCCGGATTTCATGGTTATGTTTTCCCTCTTGTTCAGGATCTAGGTTTCTGAGCAAGGTGTAAATTTTGTGATGTTTGATTCTCTTAATACAATCTTAAATAGTAGAGCCAAAGATCTTTCTAAGGACCTTGAATTCCCTTTGCTTTCAAAGTTCAAAGACAAGGATCTTCTTTTTTCCATCTTGTTCAAGGTCCAGATTTCTGAGCATACATCAGTACTGGTCTAATTATTGTTTTGTACAATCTAATTTTTGAGGTGTGTGAATGAGTTTTGAGTCAAGTAGTTTTTTGCATGTAAAGAAACTTTTATTTGTTCTTATTCTGTTGGTAACTTCCAGTACTTCTACGCTACTGTCAGTAAATGTCATTCATAGGAATGTAAAATGTTCATGCATTGTGTTGACTTTTTTACAACCAAACGGGATTGATTATTGATTGCAGGGGAGGACGGATATCTGGTGAGCCGAGATCACGAATGGCGAAATCAAGACAGGAGGGAGTACAATGACACAGGGCTCAGACCTGTTTGTACCCAGGACCTCATCTGCTGGAGCTTCCAGGTGGCTAGAGGCATGGAGTACTTGGCCTCTAGGAAGGTAACTCAAATTCCTATAAGATCTGTGATATTTTCTTGATACCAGAGTGAACAAAGAGAGAACAACAGAGGAGGCTAGATTAAATCATTGCCTTTAGAAAAAAATTATACGCCCAATCCTCTAGAGTACATTAGACTTGAACTTGAACCGAAAAAATCACAAAAAAAGAAAGTAAAGTGGTAACTCTGCTAAAAGCCTGGGAGGAAGACTTATATTATCCGTCTATGTGGTCAAAGCTTTGCTGAATTTTGAACCTCAAGCAATCTTAGCTTCCTTATTGACTTCAGTAACAGATCTGTGGTGCAGTGTACATCTCACCCAGTTGGTTAAGGAGAATTGTCTTATATTCAATTATGTCCCAAAACTGATTGATAGGCTATAACTGCAAAGATTCCTTAATCACATGATAAAGAAAATATCTTTGTTTAACCATTAATGTTCGCTTGCAATAATGAATCGTTATCTGAGTTCAGAAGGAATCAAAAATATTTTCAAAACATTTCAGAAAATTGCATATTTATATAAAATATTTTCTCATTTGCCCCAGCTAATTATGTGTATGGGTTGTCACAAAGTTCTGTGCCCAATATTTATTTACCTCTTGAACTGTCTAATTTTTCACTCTGCAGGTGTTACACGGGGATCTTGCAGCAAGAAACATTTTACTAGCAGACGACAACATAGTCAAAATTGGTGATTTCGGTCTCTCAAAAAGTGTATATAAATACAATGACTACAAGAAGAAAGGAGATGTAAGTATTAAAAACATTACTTTTACTACAAACTTTATATAATTTAGTTATAGTTTGAAAAAGACTAAATCCATTGTGTCCTGTCAAGGCACGTGCCATGAAAGTTAAATAAACTTTGTACTTTTAAAACATCTTAATGAAGAATTGAAGTTATTGACGTTGTTTTTGAGAAACAACTTTTAACTAAGCAAAAACTCCATATCTATTGTACTTTGGAAAAGTATGTTTATAATATAAAATCAACGGAAAACTGTCCTATATATTTATCTTCAAATTAAATAATGTAATCTTTTGAGAAATGAAGAAAAACAAAACCAATTTGGTCAGCTAACTTACACCTACCTACCCTCTTACCCTTACCTATCTGAAATTTATAGTTAAAGTATTATCAACATATTAATTAAATTAAAAATAATTGTTATTTTATTAACATCAAAACTAATCAAAATTTTACACTGCCATACACAATTATTTAATTAATTTTTAATAAAAATAAAGATATATTTTTTAGGATTCGTGATCAATTTGATGGGTTTGACCACCTTAAAAATCGTGAAAAATCCAAATTTCTCAAAAATGGCTCTAACGATTTTGATTAAAATTTGATATTGTATAGTGCACAGAGTACTAAATAATCTGACATCACCCGCATGTCTTTGAAAAAATGGTTCAAAATTTATGGGCTTTTAAATGTCAAAAAAAAGAAAAGTTTTAAATTTTCAGAGAAAACAATAAAAGTAAAGTATAACTTGACTGGCACCATTGACACCAGCTTAAAAAACTAAACAAATTTGTATTTGGAATTATTTGTCTGCGACTAATGGTTTCAGAGAAAAGTTAAATTTACTGACCATAAGAAACACAGTACGTTGTCCGAAAGCGCCCAATGTTATTCTTATGGAGAATATTTAAAAAATCAATTTCTTCCTTATCTTCCAACCATTTTCCATGAAACTTGGTATGGAGCGTAAGGTCAAATCACCCAATAAAACCAACTCAAAAAAACTTGGTATTACCGTGGCGGGGGTTTCCCCCCATACAATTCGAACAATTAATTTAACTTTGTCTCTCTTGTTTTTATTTTCAGAAATGTAATGATTATTTTTGAAACAATAAATTATTAAATGATATTTAGATGAGCATGACTTTGATGAACATGAGTTTTATTACAGATTTAAAAAAAAATTTACTTAAGGGAGAAAGTATGTGTCAGTACACTGGTACCGTTTGTTTTCCTAGGCCTAGGAGCTGGTTCAGGTCCTTTTTCACCACCTTTTTCCTCAATACTCAATTCATTTTCAATAAATCTTCATTCTCCACACTTTCATCGTCATTATAATCACTTTCGTAGAGAATATTTCCAATAAAATAACTTGTAATAAATGCTTCATCTCGTGTCGCCATCACAACACAGCTGTGTTTGTGCTGGCATTCAACATAAAACATAAACAACGATTTTGTACAGACTGAAGGCAAGTGATAAGTCATGTTATAAACGAATGGTGCTTTCTATGGAGAAACAGTGTGACTACTAGCGAAAAAGAGTCAGTTTCAAGTATATGCAGCTGCCTAACAGAAAACCGTGGAACCGCTGAACGAGTACCGGTACTGTCCGTCCTTAGTCCTCAACGCAACTCGCGATCTGAGACGGATATAGCAACACAATTATTTATTTATAAACAAAGGCAATTAAACTTTTTCTAATCAATTTATTCACCAGCATAGTTATTGAATTACTGAACTCAAAACTTTGCTGCAGGGTCCTTTACCACTTAAGTGGTTGGCTCTAGAGTCCATCCGGGACCGTGTATTCTCCACTCAGTCTGACGTCTGGTCCTACGGCATCACCCTGTGGGAACTGTTCACCTTGGCCTGCACTCCGTATCCTGGTAAGTCCTCCTCATTGAGAAACATTCGTAGATTTGAAATTATGACCTCTCGTAATGAAGCTAACCGGCTAAACGCCATGCTAGCAAGACATCAATAATCTTACACTCATTTCTTATTCATACTTGGCTTAAAATACCTACCTGGGTAGGTCGCCATTTCAGTTAAAAGTATAAATTATAAAGTATTAAGTATTGGCTAAAAGGTATTTAACAATCAGGCTTGGGAGCAGAATTACCTTCATTGGTGCTTGTTCCCTTGATAAAAATTAGGAAAACAGCTGTTTCTGAATCATCAACTCTCTTCACCAAATGGCTGCTGGGGTTGAGCAAAGATAGATTAGGTGGGTCTTTGCTTTGATTTGATGTGGCCATGTAAGGTACATGGTCAACCAAGTAAGGTTTTCAATGCTAGAATTTGTAAATTATCTTGAGCCTTCAAAAATATTTCTGAGTCGAAAGTACAAGAAATGGCTTACCCATTCATTACACAATCGGTAACACAATATACTTCGGTTGACGTGTTGGGACCTGTTGAGTCCAGCTTTCTTCTTCTGAATGAAACGTTGGGGAGTGATTTATTTTTAGCACACGCTCGCCCAGCAACAAAGACATGTCACGGAACGTATATCCACCCGCAAAGGTCACTGCCCTTTGGGACACTGAGTCACCCAGCCTGTTTAGCCCCAATCATCCAGTCTCCTGTCGCTTACCGCGAATTCAGTGACAAAATAAGTGTGTAATATTATTTCCCAGTAATCCGAACACCCCAAAATCTGTACAGGCTTCAGACTCAATTAGTTCGGATATGAGGGGTTCCACTGCACTACTCCTAGGTTGAAATTTAAAAAAATTTAAAAATCTTTTTTATTCCTTAGCTTATTTTTAATTGGTCTTAAATTGGTTTTTCTCCCTTGCATGAAATTTTGTTTCAGGGCTGGAAATGGACAAAGGTCTTTATCAAAAACTGGCTGGAGGATATCGAATGGAGAAACCTAAATATGCAACATCACAAATGTAAGTTTTTAAATGTCGCTAAGTTTTGTATGTTTTAAAAAGCTAGGTAGGTCTTGTTACAACCTAATGTCAATATTTTTTATCAAGTGACGGGTGATAACGAACCCGTCACTTCTGGCTAGCCTATGTGACCTTGCCGCTATGGCACCTCGCTGTCCTTAATTCATTGCACAGGTCCAAGGCCTGTATGGCGATGGGCTGTTGAGGTTTTTTCCAAAAAAAAGAATAGTAGTGTCTTTATGTGCTGGGTTATATCAAAAGTAATCTCCTTAATACCCATTTTTACAGATACAAAGTCATGCTGGATTGTTGGCATGAAAACCCTCACTCCAGACCATCCTTCACGGAACTGGCCGAACGAATGGGTGGAATGCTCGAAGACACTGTTAGAACGGTAAAATATTTTGAATCTAATCGTCAATGTAAGCGTTAACAGAATATGTTTTATCCTATATTAAAATTATATTAATATAATATATTTATATAAGCAAGAGGGTCAAACCAACTTGTATGGAATATACATTTTCAATGGGTAAATGAATAGGTTGATGTCTTACACATAAATATGAACACCTGGAAATTCCACTTATATATTTTTTAAACTGGAATTCAGGATATTTTACACAGAGGACCTTTAACCCTTTAAGCCGATAGTTTTATTTTTTTAAACCATGCCCTGCTAGGGTACTCTTTCCCCCTTCGCACCGCACCCTCTTTTATTGCAAGGTCTTAAACAAAGTAGTTTAATTTTGGTTCTAATGATGCTATAAACATCATTTTTCTACCAAATTGTGAAGAAATAATTATTTTATTAAAAAACTAAATAAAAGCACTATGATAACCTATCCCTAACAAAAACTAAGAATAAACTCAATGCTCTACACCAAACTACGAATAAACTCAATGCTCTACACCAAACTATGAATAAACTCAACCATCAGTTATTATTTTCACTGAAAATTAGCACTAAAAAGTAATTAAAAAGTGCAATTGGTCTAAAAGTCAGTAAATACAAGTCACTGACAGATTACTGAGGTCATATTCTGTCAGGGAATTACATTTTAAAGTAATATAATTGATCTAAAATACAACAGAAAAGAAATAATGTAAAATATTCCACTCACTCCAGTTTTGTAAACATTATTTCTGTCTCAGATACACCCACTTTTCATCCTGAACCAGTTGTAAAAGGTTGCCCAATTTCTGGAAAACATGCTTCATATGGTTTAAATTTCAGTTAGTTCACCAAACACCTGACAGAAATCAGAACGTGATGTAGCATTTGCACACCAGTCTTCTCCAGTAAAACGCCACAGTGAAGTTTTTTACTGAAAGGTTATTGAACCTTATTTCATCGAAGTTTTGCTTGTGCAGCACTACGTGGACCTGAACGACCCATACCTACAGCAGAACAGCGAATACCTCGCCCAACAAGACTACCTGGCCATGCTGCACTCGCCCTCCTACGCCAATTGGACTGGTTACACGCCCATGAAACAGATCTCGCCCCGCGGGGACGGCTCCATGGAGATGACACCCATGCTTTCCCGCAACGGCACCGGTGAGTAATGTGAATTATTGATTTTTTTTGTAACTGTTATAATGGCAATGAATATGTTGCTGAAACCTGTTATTTTTTATAACTGTTACTTTGGCTTATAGAATGATAGCTTGACTGTACCTTTGATAATGATAACACTGTACGACATCCATGCTGTTCCATAACAGTACAAGTGAGTCAATGTGAATTATCGTTAATTTTCTGGTTAATCTCATAATGGCATTAAATATTTTCTTGCAACCTTTAATTTTTGGTAACTGTAACGGTCGCTTATAGTATATTAGCTTAACTATATAGCTGATTCCAAGCTGTTCCGTAACAGCATTGATGAGTCAATATCAATATGAATATGCTTTTGCAACTTGTTTTTTTGGTAACTGTTATAGTCGTTTATTATGTTAGCTTAGCAATGCTTTTGACACAGATATCAATATATTTCATAAATTTAGCTAAAATTTTAAATCAATCTATTGAACAATGACGGATAAAAGTGTATCCATCTGAGAGAAGTTGATCCTTTTAACTGAAAATGTTCATTCTCTATGTTTATATAAAACTTTGAAAATTATTTTAAATTTTAACACAATTTTAATAAATATTTTTTCAAATGTATTTTCTTGTTTATTTTCTAACACTGTGATTTGTTTTGTGTCGACTGGATTATTTGTTTTTGAAAATTATACTGTTATGGATAAAATAAAGTTTATGTAAATATTCTTTAAAAACCTAACTCTTATTTACTTCTCTACCATATCTATTTTCTTGTAGATTTCGCTTTCAATTTCCCCTATTTGTATCTTCCAAACTTTTCAGCTGTTTTTTACCCTGATCGGTTTCTTGAATATGTTTACTTTATTAAAATACTATGTTCGTCATTATATTCTATTGGGGAAGGTTTATTTTTCTTCCTGTTTTAGAGCTTGTCAGGTTTTTATAGTTTTGTTTTTTTCACATAGTGAAGATCACGATTGTACAAATTTTAATGATTTCAAATTTCTTATACTAAACACTCTTACTATAAATCATGCTAGAGAACGTGCTGGTTTAGAGTTACTTACTACGAGGAGAGGCGCAGAACATTGGTCCTAAAGGTCCGAGCTTCAAATTTTACCAATCACCGACTTTTCACTCCGTGATAATGCAGAAACTTTGGGCAATGGCATAGACTGTCCTGGTAAGAGATGATGTTAAAAAAACTATAGATCACAAGGTGACTTAAAAATTATTCACCATTTTTATGCATCCAGGATTGGTCAGTAATACATATTTTGAACTAATTAGACGAGATTATAATTTCAGTGACATTGGACCATTTTAAAATCAAAATCAATCACTCAAAACTATTACTTAGTCAATGGAAATTACTTGTTTGATCAGATTTTTGAGATATCGTGAAACAGGTGTGTTTTGTACAGGGGTCAGAAACAAATAGAGGAAGTAGTGAAAACATAGAGGAAGTTATATAGATCCGGTTTGGTATCTTGTGGCTACCTGGCAACAGGTTTACATGTTATTCAAGATTACATAATGTGGACTAAGCCTGAAAACGAAATTGTTTACAGTCAAAAAACCTACAAAAAATACCCAGCAACGAAATTGTCATGTAGACCTACACAAGACATACAGAACGTCAGCATGTCACAAGAGAGAGAATTATTTGCGAATAATCAAAAACTATTTTTACTTCGTATTTTTTGTAAGTTTTTTACTGCTATAAACATTTATTTACAGTTTTGTCCCGACTTAGTCCAGATTATTTAAGGTACTAGCCTTGTTAAGTTCCCGATACAACATGAAACTTTCTTTTAATAATCGTAATGGAAAATGTCCGCACAATTAAAATCTAAATAACATAAACCCACCATCCCAACCATGAGTTTCGAAAAAGCTTTACATAATCCGTATTCTGGTTGATATATATGAGCTATAAATATGTGTGTCAATGTATGTTTAACATTTCTTTTTTTATTTAATTGACATATGACAAGATATAATATGAGTCCGATATTGTTGTGTTTAGTTCTCTTTTTAAAACAGTTTCACAAGACCGAGACTATATTCATCCCAAATGTAACTTAAGGATTATTGACAGATCCTAGTGTTAAAATAATCCTAGATTTTTATTAAAAATTATTAACTTCAACACACAAGAATCTTCCTCAACAAAGTTCATCTAAAGTTCTCTTCTAAGTTTCATTTTCTCGTCAAAGTAAAAAAGTTTCTACTCATATCATAAAAAATGTTGTTTTTAGTTAATCGGGGCTCAGAAACATTAAAGCCACCAACACAGCTAGACTCCCCAGGTACAATGCACAATGTTTTATGCTTCATTGAGCTTAGGTATTGTACTTAAATCGACAAATCACATGGCTTGGCGATTTCTAAAGGTTAAAGACGCATGAAATAAAAGTAAAAAATAATTACTAATAACTTGGTTTTGGTTGGATGTTTAAATTTGGGTTATCATAGGTGGCAGGTGTAACATTTTGTCGGATATAAAATTTAGCCTTTTTTAATTCCAAACAAAGGTGTGTTAGATTTTAAAAGTATATTTACAATAATCATTCTCTTGTTTGTTTATGAAAATATTAATTTATTAAGCGATAGTTCATGAAATCTAAGCAAATTTATGAGAAATTTCCAAATTTGTATTTTGTAATTTCCAAGAATAAAATTTGATATTTGGAAGATCATAAAGGATGAATTCGCTCATTCCTTGAGTTATTTTATGGCATAAATGAGCTGAAAACAAATTAAACATTTTCAGCTGAGTAAGATTGGGGTTAAATAACAATATACCTGTTAAATTTGTGATATAATAAATCCGATTAAAATGTCTTTGAGTGATACAGGTGATATATTCTTCTCAGAACTATTTCTTTATCTCTATCTCGATTTATTCTGTACCTGTATAAACATTCCAGCATGTTCAAGTGTGAAACCAGCATGTAACCTGTTTGCTTTATTTTTCAACCATTTGTAAATATCACTTATGTTGGGCGGCTGTTTATTGCAGCAAATGAGTCGGACTCGCCAGACGGGCCGGAGGCATCTCCTATAATCAGGACAAAACCAAAAGGTAAAAACCTGTATACTGT
This sequence comes from Nephotettix cincticeps, assembly GCA_023375725.1. Lineage (NCBI taxonomy): Eukaryota > Metazoa > Arthropoda > Insecta > Hemiptera > Cicadellidae > Nephotettix > Nephotettix cincticeps. Next base: position 17,799,383 of record CM041789.1, on the reverse strand, counting down.
AGCGTAATGTGTTAAGTTTTAGAAATCTGTATTAATGTACATTTTAAAAACTACTGATTGTAAAGTCAACACGATCTAACTATTCAATATCTTTTATTGGACTTTTCCAATGTGTCTGTGTTTTTAACTACACAACATTTCTCGAGATGGAGAAGCTCCTCCTGTTTTTAAGTGATTACCTATTAATTTACAATAAAAAAATGTTTGTATTAACTTCCTTGTGGGAAATAGGTTAGATCATGGATATGTTTTAAAGGCATATTCAGTTCATTTAAACAGCTGTTCTAATTTTTTTTTTAATTCAATACCATAACTCTGGTAGTTTCTATGGGAACCTGTTACATATTTTCCATCTTAAAAATCACCAACACCCACCCCAGAGCTAAGACATATCCATGTCAAAATGTAGTGCTCTAACCTCCGTTCCGAGCGCTCGCTATCCTGTGAATCCTAGACTTTTGTATAGCTTTGTAGTCGTTACCCTTTTATGTATATTTCTAAGGTAATATATATTTATGACACCATTCAATGTACAAATTTATGTACTCAATGAATAAAGATTGATTTGATTTCTGTCGCCCTGCTAGCTCGGAGGCAGAGTGTTGTGGTTATTTCTTGTGTTATCAATATAGTTTCTGTGTTGTGCATAATAGATAAGTATAGTATTATTGACATCATTGTATAATTAATATCTGTAACTTTAAACATTTAATCTTTTAGGTAAATTATTAGGTAATCTCTTGAAAACGGGAGTCTCTTTACCTCCAGAAATGTTGTGTAGTTTAAAATAGACATGTTGGAAAAGTCCAATAAAAGATATTGAATAATTAATAACCAATGCCATTATGAATTTCAATTATCTAACTAGATCTTCATTTTTTGAAACAGTAACAGACACTTTCTTCAACTCATAGTAAATATTTTTTGTTAAGTGATATCCCCCAATAATTCTTTGATAATTCTTCAGCCCATTTTTGGTAATGTGTGTAGTATATGTGTGTTTATACACCCATTTACCAAATTTTAAAATAAACTTCCAAAATTGCTTTTCAATAATAATTCCTTCAAATCCAGGAATTGTTAATCTTTAGATTAATATTATTCATAGATGTATGAAATTTAGTATTTCATTATCTCATTTGGTGTTCGATACTGTCTAGTACTCATAAACAGTACTTCAGTACAAACAGTATAAAATATACACAGTGGTTTTCTTTTGCCGATCTAAGCTGGGATGATTTATTAGTATTTATGAATGGAAGGAATTGGCAGGCTTTACAGGGTTCTTAAAAACGTGTGGGGTGTGAGCTGTAATATGGTATCTGAATTGAACTTTTGAGATGCTTGTGGGGATTATATGTATATATTTTTATTTTCTTTATTGTTAGCATTTTGAAACTGTAGCTTTGAAAAGAGAGGTTACATAACAATTTATTTAGTTTAGTAAATAAGTTGAATTGTTTTTCTTTACGTTTAATGAATGTATTAATTGTTATTATTTTGTTAGTTTAAAGGGATTATTGTGGGGCGAATCAAAACAGTTTAGTAGTTTCAAAATGAGAAATTTTAATTTTTAAGCGTCATGCCAACTCAGTAGATGGTTCATCTAGAACCATACTGTAATAGTGTTTTACTTCCTTGTAAGATTCCACTATTGACACTGTTTGCATATGTTCTGAATGTATAGATTTTGAAATAAATCACTATTTATTGTAATTTAATATTTTTAGATGTATGAATTTTTTGTTAAGTGATATCCCCCAATAATTCTTTGATAATTCTTCAGCCCATTTTTGGTAATGTGTGTAGTATATGTGTGTTTATACACCCATTTACCAAATTTTAAAATAAACTTCCAAAATTGCTTTTCAATAATAATTCCTTCAAATCCAGGAATTGTTAATCTTTAGATTAATATTCATAGATGTATGAAATTTAGTATTTCATTATCTCGTTCGGTGTTCGATACTGTCTAGTACTCATAAACAGTGGTTTTCTTTTGCCGATCTAAGCTGGGATTATTTCTTAGTATTTATGAATAAAAGGAATTGGCGGGCTTTACAGGGTTCTTAAAAATGTGTGGGGTGTGAGCTGTAATATGGTATCTGAATTGAACTTTTGAGATGCTTGTGGGGATTATATGTATATATTTTTATTTTCTTTATTGTTAGCATTTTGAAACTGTAGCTTTGAAAAGAGAGGTTACATAACAATTTATTTAGTTTAGTAAATAAGTTGAATTGTTTTTCTTTACGTTTAATGAATGTATTAATTGTTATTATTTTGTTAGTTTAAAGGGATTATTGTGGGGCGAATCAAAACAGTTTAGTAGTTTCAAAATGAGAAATTTTAATTTTTAAGCGTCATGCCAACTCAGTAGATGGTTCATCTAGAACCATACTGTAATAGTGTTTTACTTCCTTGTAAGATTCCACTATTGACACTGTTTGCATATGTTCTGAATGTATAGATTTTGAAATAAATCACTATTTATTGTAATTTAATATTTTTAGATGTATGAAATTGGAATATATTTTACTATGGATATAAACTATGTAAGCCCTCTATTATCTTTGCTTGACTGCTTTTTTATGCTTGTTACAGAAATTCTTCAAATAGAATAAGTATTTCATAACCATCTAGATTCTAGACAATGCTCATGCTCATTTATTCTAGCTTTACCTTTTATTCTTCTCATTAACTATTTTCATTGGGTCATTTTTCACTTTTAGATTCTGCTATTGATCAAGCAGCAAATTTCCCTCATGAGGTAAGACAGGAGGATTGTCTGACTAATACATTATATAACACAGTTTCTATATGGTGTTTTTTGATGTCTTCAAGAATAAGCTACTAACAAAACCTCCCCTGTGATGTAAATAATTCTAGTCTTTTCTTTATCTGCTAAAATTAGACTTTTTCAATTTCAAATACAGGTTTGTGTTAACCCAACACACACAACTGTATTGTATATGTACATTCAAATTTCTATTGGGCAGTAAGCATAGTATTAACAGGCTTTTGCTTCTATAAGGTATTTCAGACTAACGGTTCCTCTTTTTTAATCCATCATCATGATAAAACTGGTTTGAAACATGTTTATTTAATTAAGGCTGGGACTCAGTTACTCACTTGAGTTATTACTAAATTGGCTTGAATTATGAAATTTTTGAAAAATTCCTTTTTGACGTGGACAGGTCTAAGGTCTGGAAGGGTGTTGACAGATTTGTGGAACGCAAAAAGTGCAGAGGAAGTGTTTGATCCCGTTTCTGTAGAAACTACCAGAGCTATAGTATTGAATTTTTTAGATGAACTGAAAATATTCCCTTTAGACATATCAATGATCTAACCTATTTCCATAGGGAAATAAATACATTTTCGTTTTTTTCTTGAACATACTATTACTTATTATTAAAGTATTACCTTAACATCAAATTGATGTTTTCATCACATTAAACAATTAATTGAACATCACTACTTTTAAAAGCAAAACAGGTGTCCACTGCAATCCCAATTAAGCCTACAAATGCTGTCAACTTCCACCCAAGCCCCTCTCCACTATACCACACATTTGCAAGTCAAATTGGGATTGCTCATGTTGGGATTCGAACCCTAGCACTTCCGAATGGCTAGAACGTTATACTCGTCAGCGTAGCGCTCTAACCGGTTCAGCCACCGTGCCTAGTTGTAGAAAGCGCTTACTTGGCTATAAGACATGCCCTAGTGGCAGTTTAGTGAACTGGGTGAGCAGGTTCGGTTGCTTGCCGCTAGAGGGCAACAAGGTCACGAAGGCGATCGGGTCTAAAAAGTTCACTAAATTGACGACTAATGCCTCCACCACAATGTCACTTCTTATTGAATTTGTAAATGCATTGTGAATAATTACGACTTTGCTAGTTCTAGGATTAAAGTATGATTTTGTGTATTGAGAACTAATTTTTTCTATAAACAATCATCGTGATTATCTAGATTTTTTTTAAATACAATTGTAAGAGTCCTTAAAACCTATTGTTCTGTCTGGATGTTTTACATTGCATGGACTATTTTTCTTCACAATGTCAACTTTATCACCTGTCACATTTAAACTAATTAATTATTGTCTGAATAACCACATATGTTATCTATTATATCTTGCACGTCCTACATCCACACAATTTCACCAAGCACTTTATATTATCTTGACGAGGACTGCAACCTATATTATTTTTGTAATATTTTGCACATGTTATGAGCATGTGGTCATGCTTATTGGTGGCTATAGCAGAATTTCACATTGCTTCCACCCTTTCTTTCATATCCTTTAGTATATCGATCTCTAGTGTTCCTCATTTTATAGAGAATTCTCTTGTGAAAATTCTTTTTGGGACGTTTCCTTCCTTGAGCCAATCCTCTAAAGGCAAAGATTTTCTACATCATTGCTCATACGACTTTCTTTAGTCTCTAATAAAGTAGTTTAAAATACCATTAGCTTCCACTTTTCCAACTTTCTGGAGGAACATCAGTCCGTCTAGATTCACTGAGCAATATATCAGTCTTACTTTGACTTCTAAACCTAAAGATTTTTATTTTTTCTGGGTGCAGTAAACTATAACTTTTATTTTTCAATATATCGAATTCCCACAAAAACCATTAAAATCACTGTTAGTGGGGACAGAGTTCTGCTTTCCCAGGCAGTAAGAACCCTGTTTATTGCAGGAGCAGGAGAGCGTTTACTATCCTATGTGTTCTTCTAAATATTATTTACAAGGCCTGGAGTATTTTATGCACGGTTCTCGTTAACAACCCTTGGGTTGGCTTGATATAAAAATTAGAAAATGTGGTGTAAGAAAATAGGAGACAGAAAGTTAAAGACAGTTGATCCATGTATTGGTTAGTAAACTGTAGAAACATGGATTAATAAGAAAGACCCTACTCATATGAAGAGTAGGGAGCCAGGAGTAGTCAGGGGGTTCAGGGGGCGGGGTGTTGTTGACTGCGATGGCAGACATCGGGTGGTGAGATTACCATCCTCTACACCATCTATGATAATTGACGATATGATTGCCAAAATCAATGATAAGGCTTGATAAAAAGGAAATTGTATTTTCCTCTGTCCATCTTTTTGTATTGGAAATAACTGTATAACTCCTTCATAATGGCTTGATTTCCAAACTTTATTGTCGCTCATTATGTTTTTCATATGTTTAATTTTAGATCCAGTGAAATCATATACAGTAACATAGACTTGACGGGTTTCTGATGAAAATTTTAGCAAAAGGACAGGCAATCTGTTATATTTCAAGAGGTTAAAGGTTTATGATCTCATCTGCAACAGTTAAAATAGCTATAATTTATTTTTATACATTTTAAAATACTGACCATTGCCAAAACCCAATAAAATAAAAATTAGTACTTTTAAAATCCAGTTGATTTCATTATAAATTCACAATAATTCACACTTATTTCAATTAGTTTATTCTAAACTTCATATTTTTTAATTCAAACAAGCTATAAAAATTGTCAGGTCAAATATATGTTTTAAAGAGCAGCTCAGCAGACGCATAGGCATTGCATATGTCTGCTAATTCCCAAGACCGTTTTCTACCGGAAATTATGATTACTTTTTTTCAAGATGAAAATTATGATTTAAATTTGTTCCAGGAAACGATTACGTGAATGTAACACACGTTTTGGGTTTCTCCAATCCAAGTTACCAGAATTTAGGACGACCAAAGAAGAGTCCTTATGCGAACGTACCAGACTTGTAAGAGGTGGACGACCTTGAAGTCATTAAGTATGCCCTCAATGACAGTCTGAGATGTATTCTTCAATGATAATAGAGTATACAAAACAAAATAAGCTCTGAGCTGTATGTGATAGAATCTACACTATTGGTGGTACTCTGATAGTTTGAAGATTGTTTTCCCTATTCCAAGCTCATCTGTGATATGGTCTTCAGACGTAAGATTGAACTACAAATCAAGACCAGTAGGTACTTTTGATCCAGAAGACAAAGGAAGTATTAAAATAGCTCCACATACCTGTAAATCTTTCAATGTTAGCAGTTGATTTCGCAAGTAGAAATCTATAATGACTCAAAACTGTCTTGAGGATTTCTTATAAGTTCATAAAAAACTATAAGTATACTTAAGATGCACACATCCTGTGCTTTTCATGAATGTAAGATTTCATACAAGAAGCTGAGGCAATTGAACAATTTAATAGAAGACTACAACAATGAGTCATAGTGACATTAGACAAAGACTATCCAGAGGTGACATGAGTCGTCTCCGCTCCAAGTTTCTTACAAGGCACTATGACTTAAAATGTTCTAGTATCTCATACATCAAAGTTTGTTTATTTTATTTCAGCTAAGATTATGAAAATTGTTTAGTTTGAAAACCATTTGAAAATTAGTAGACCATTCAAATTTAATAAAATGTACTTTATTATTTTAATTTATGTTTTCCTTGAATACTAAAAGGAAAACAATATTTTTGATCCTTAATTGTAATTTTATTAGATATATCAATTATTTATCAAAAATATTTTCACTTAGTTATGTGTTTTTGTGTATTGATATTATTTGAAGAAATTGTATATGATAAGATATAAAAACTATTTTCCATAAATACCTTTTTATTCCAAAAGAGTAGTAAACATCTAGTCAATATTGTTATGACAAAATTAGACAGAATTGGTAGAAATTAGTTATTTGTAAAACAAGGGGAAGTGAAACCTTTTGTTCAAGAAAGAAACTGTTATCATCCAGACAATAAGGACTGAAATCCTATGATACACACAAAATTTTTCCTCCACCTAAACATATAAGTAACACAATTTACAAATTATTCACTATTCACTAACCTGAATCACTATCATTTACTTTCCAAGTTGGCTAACATAACCTCTAAACTATCAATGCAAACTATCAGCTGACCATTCAAGAATTAATTACTACTGTTAGCTGCTATTTTTCCTAATAGTTCATTACAGAGTGTGCCAGATTTCTCCTATATTATTCTTATAGGATTACTTTTAGTATTGGTTTAGTACTCTATTCCAGAAAGTAAAGTAATGCTTTACATAGTTGGTGGAGGAAAAAATAATTGTATTGTAGTTCTATTCAAGTTCTTTGTTAAGAGCAAGTTCAGGAATTTTACTAACTGAAATATTCTCTTTCAGTGCTAACTGCAATAAAACTAGAACAATGCCATGAAAAATTAATATAAAGTGTGACTATTGTCAATGTCTGTAATTAATCTTGCAACATATTAATGGAGTTTTGAATAAAATTTGTTTATTTATTGATTTTTTAGGTGATGTATTCAATTCATCTATGAATAGTTATAATTGTTATTTGGTAATTTTTTCCATCAGATCAATCGAATATTGCATTACAGAGCTCAACTGAACAACAATTTCAATTTTGTAAATATGTAAAAAAGTGTTATTTTAATCTTAAAAGATTTATTTTGTTATGTTTAATTATTGAGATTTGAGAAAGATTATTGTCATTTTTTTATTAAAATGACTTGAGAATACTTCTTCAAACTGGCCTTAAACTAAATAATTTACATTACTGAAAACGAGTGTATTTCGTATTTAGTATCCTGTCTTTTTACAAGTAAGAACACATTGAGAATATGAAACCTAGACTGTCACATATTCATTCGACTGTAAATATTCTGTATATAATATTTTATAAGAAAAATAAAGATTATTATTAAGTTATATTTATAAGTATTTTATGTTTCACCTGACATATTTATTTGTGTAAAGCCACAGTAGTAAATGGAATGTTTGAATATGAGTGAATGATGATATGAGTTAAATATGAGTGGACCAGCTGATTTATTTGTTGGATAGTTTTATCAATAGTCCAATGAACAAAGTCAACTGGGTCCTCTCGTAAACTGTAAGATAACCAAATTTTGTTGGATTTTTTTACAAAAAAGGATGTCTTCGTCCAAAGAAGCTAGTGATTTAAACGAAAAACTACTCAACCTGATATAAGTTAATGTCAGTGTATATGCCTACAGATGACAAAATGAAGGATTTTCTTATCTCTACCACTAAAAAAATTAAACTATTTCTCATAAAATTTTGTCCAGAAAGGGTTGATTAAATTTGTGTTTATCATAGATAAACGAATCTATTAAAAGTGGTATTTTTGGCTCGGGAATCTTTTGTACTTGAGATTGAAAGACCTTTTGGTTAACATATTTGTTACTGAGTAAAGATTAACTCTTAGGACAACTTTATAACAAAAAGAAATATAATTAAATTTGTCATAACCATTACTGGTAATAGTAAGCTACCTGTTTGTGTAAATTAGATTAGATTTTGAAATGGCGACCACACCACAAGGTAGGTATTTTAAGCCATGTATGAATGAGGATTGAATGTAAGATGATTGTGGCGCGATCTTGTAGTCTTGTTACTGACTAAGGCTGACATGTTCCTTAGACAGGACTGTTAATTAATAGCCCAACAGCCGATGGCAACTAAGGGACCTGGTGATCAGATGTGTATTTACTGCAAACTAAGAATACAAATCTAGGCTTTACAATACTGAACATATATATATATATATATATATATATATATATTTTATATATGTTCCAGTGCTGCCCTGCCATACGCATGAGTCAAAATTCCCACACCGGCATTGCCATCTCCTGCTTCACTTATAACTTTGTATCGCTTCAATTATAACGTAGATTCATGTCAAACACAATTGTAAACTAAACTGGTGTTTGTGATGTTATTTATTTATATTTAGACAGGAAATAAACATGTCCAATCCTGTCGACTTACGCCATGATAAACGTGACTGCGTGCTAATGACTCATTTCCAAGAAGTAGTCCTGATCATACAATGTCCGAATCATCCGAGTCCGGACTAGAGGGAGTCGGTGTATTAATAAGTAAACTTTCCTGAAAATCAACCAAAATCTAAAAATATAACTTAGGAGATTTGTCCCACAAGTAGTTGAAAAAAATTATTTTAAGTTTCATCCTTTGTCAGTAAACACATTAAAAAATATCACGCCATCAACAGTCAAAGAACTTTCAGTAAGCTAGTAAAATATTAAACAAAAGAAAAATTATTAATTGCATACAATTAGTGTAGCAAAACTCCTCAGCTGCGGAAAGTAACAAATTTTGTAACATGGAACTTGAAAAATCAACACAACACTATGATTTATAGAAATTTATTCAATTTGTTAAATCGAACGAATTCACAAAAATGTCCATTTCACTATAAACGGGGTGAAATCACTAAATCCATTGCCCCTCAAGGATAATTTACACTGATAAATAAAAAAACACATATAATTTATATAATTACAGTAATTATAAATGAACAAAAAATTCACTATTACTACAAGTATGTACATATATTAACAAATACAATTATCAATATTGCTATTATCCATAAATATATGTTTATATACAAATAAATACAGTTGACATCGCTTTGTACCGATCTAGAGGACTAATAACAGTTTATACGACACGTGACTCGTAACACGTACCGATATGTATACGTGACTTGTACGTAACTCGTAGCACACGGACGTACGTACTGCACTCGTAACATGTACCGATCACGTAGTCGTTCAGTACCTCAAGGCACGACAAGAATAACTCGTCCGTGAAATGCATATCCATGATTAACAATATGTTTACAATTATATGCACCTAACATGTATAATTATCAGACATAAATTTCATGAAATTATTACAAATGTACATCGTTTAACAGCTAAATATTTATTGAATTTAACCATCAAGAATGTTGTAAAATATGTTACATAAACAGGAAATTATTTAATGACTACAATTTAGTAGTAATGATTTTTACATCTACGTAAATCACTTAAATAAACATACTTTGAACTTATCGGTAAACAATATTTTTAATTCTTTTGTTTAGTTTTTTTCCTTTTTGAGTTAACGTTTGAAAACTGATGTTTATTAAGTTCTCAAGAAACAGAGATAATAAAACTGGTAAATTTTACTACATACTAAATATTTAACCTAAAAGTAACCTAAATTAACAACTTAACATTTCGATAATATTTATTTCAATTAAATAAAAAAAAAAACAACAATTGAGCATTATCACTAACATCTTAGAGCAGGAAAACGACATCAGAGAAATCAGTTTGGTTGCGTAGACTATTTATGTTTTTTTTAACTGGACAATAGTTTACAATAATTATGAAGTTTTTAAAACATTAAAGGAAGCACACAAATACCACTTGCCACGCCACTTGGATAACACTAAGTATAACAATAGAGGATCCAACGTATACTGTATGATAATTGATAAAGTTCTCAGAAGATCTCAATTCAATGATTAGGCCGCAATTACGTACACAACTTTTAACCAAAGTAACAAATTTTAAAGCTACACACTTTACACTAAAAACACTTCTAACGAATTTAGGACAATCTTGTATCAGTAGTGAGTTTGTTTTCTTACACCCATATTTAAACTTATAAGAAATAGCTGCTCATTCTTTTGAGTTTTAATGTAAAATAAGTGGACAATATTTAACAAGTTAGAATACTTTCTTTCACATTGTGGCGAACGAAAACACTGATATGTAAGAGTTAAAGCGTTATTGCTAACTTGAAAATATGGTATTAAAGAGATTCTTATGGCATGAGTATGGAGTGAAATGAAATACTAAGAGAATATATGCAGTCTTCTTAACAAATTATTTAAATTCCAAATACTCGTAATTTAGCTGTGGTTTGATTTCTTAATGGTAAATAGTACCGGATAAATCATCAGTGATCTGACATTTCTAGTGAGGTAAAAATAATTTACTGCCCAAGAGATAAAAACTACAGAACTATAAAATTTACATTCAGGAACATTCATAGCTCAATGATTGAGAGTTTAAAAACAATAATTTTCAATACTGATTATTTTCCTGAATTCTTCATTAATCGAAGTTCAATGTATACTACAACTGAACTGTATTTTAACACAAACCAAAGAGGTAATCTATATCAGAGAAAGTATAATGAATAGAGTAATGAACTGTTGTCATTGCACAAAGACAATGAACATCATTCTCTCACGTCTTGTGATTCAGTACTGCTAAATAATGAATTATTCTAGGTGAGTCACATTTATTTAACGAAAAACATTTATTTATTATATTAATTTTGAACAAAAATAAAATTATACTTTTTATCAGTCTTTGCACTGAATGCATACTTCTAGTACAGTAGAAGCTCTCACAATTGACATTGATCAAATATGTCAGGATGAAGTACGTAATCCATAAACTCAATTTGTGAAACATTCGTAGCAACACTAATAAAGGATTTTTCAGATTTTTAAAATTTGTTTGATTAGCTAAGACCTGCTATGGTTCCCCATACTTATGGAAAACCAGAAGTATTTAAAATCCAATCATTTGTACTACAATATGAGGGAATTTCTTAAATTTGAGTTTAATTTGGAAGTGATAAGAGAGGAATTAATCAAAAAAGTAAGACAATCATAATCTTACACCTATGTTAATTACTTTAGAAATCAATTTAAGTTCCCTACATTATAAGAACCTCAGGCTCAACTACTGTCAAGTCAAAATTGTGATGAGCTTCTATTGTATAGACTAGTTACACTACACAAAATTAAAATTAGGCCTAAACATTAGGCCAAAGGGCAAATTAAATTAATATTTTTAAAATCTAGTGTCAGCTTTAAGCACTACACTATGAGCATGTGTCACCAGAATTATAATTTGATATCCTACTTAATTTTGCATTCAACTCTCAATTAACAGGCGATATTAGACATTTATTATAGTATCTTAAATTTCAAGAGTAAAAAAATAAATTTGAGGAACCATTTAAGACTTTAATCTCTTTGGACACCTGATAGTTGGCAGTATGAAGCTTGAGTTCAGAGTACAGTATAAACTCTACAAGGTGATGTCAGTCTTATCTACACAAGCACCACTCACAACATTCGAACATGCAACACTCACTCTGGGGGCGAAATTTACAACTACTGGCTTTAAATATATACATGGGTTACACAGTCAAATTACTTGTTGACCATTGTACCATTGTAAAAAAGTATGTATACTGTTGGAAGTAGGCTAGGGTAGACTAGTAGTAGGGGTAAGTTGTGTTTTGTATTAAAAAAACTTAAGATAGGTTAATCTAGAGACTGAAAGTAACGATTCTTAGTGCATAAACTGATTTAAGTATTAAAAATCCACTTGAAAAAATTAGTATAATTTCTTATAAACACTAAGTAGCTTAAACATTTAAAAAAATGGTAAGAGCTAAATTCCTGAAGCGGAAGTATTATTTGGATTTCTGTAAAATTTTGTAACTTTAAATTTTCCTCTGATTATCCAAAATTAAACAATAATGAGGTTTTGAACAATTATATTTATGAATATTTCAAAATGATTAATAAAAGGTTTAATTTACCTTAATCGCTTAAGTGGTCCTAAAATTGTGGTTGAAACTATCACGGTTTCGAGCTATAGATCTTCAAGTTTTAAAAACACTAGTTACTACATTTTACATGTGTATCCCCAATGAATGTTGAGATAAAATCCATCTGCTTTTTCCAAATTTTTTTGTTAAATTGTAACTAAAGTGTTCCTTATATAATGTGTTTGTTATTTTGATTTTTTTTTAAGTAACTAGTGGTTTTTAACTTGAAAATGAAAATGTATCAACAACAATCTTTCATACCTTGGTTTATTAAGGTAATTAAAACCTATTATTAATTTGTTTAAGAGGTCCATAAGCTATAAAATTAAGATACTTCAAACGTTTTGAGGCTAAATATTTCTAAATGACAAGTAATTTGACAGTGAAATGGTTGTGAAAGCAAGAAATACACACAGCAGGTACTTTTCACACAACCTGACGATGGACTAGATGCATTCTAATGTGATAGCAATTCTCTCACTCAAATATGGACTGCTGCCAGTTTCTTGTGTTACTGAAATATATTTATTATGCTCTAAAACTAAAAAAAACTGGCATCAATACACACTAGAATGTTGAGATTAAATTAGATAAACGTTACAACTTTTTTGTACACACGATTAAGTTCAAATTATAAAAGCATTATATACGCGACCATTTCACCAATAAACCTAAAATATTCTAAAGGGAACGAAAGGCCTAGAGTAAGGCAACTGTCCACCACCTAAAGCATTCCCTAAGATTTGAAAAACCTTACATTTCATAATAATACTCTACGATTGGAAATTTACTGTTTCTTAATGAAATATATAAATGTCTAAAAGTATAGCCTCAAACAAATGAAAGATGTTAAGATTATACTTTCACTAAATTAAGTAATGATTAATTAAATTAATTCTTATCTGCGACTTTCTTTATGATAAAAAAAATTGCACATTTGTACTATAAATAAAAATACAAAACTTTGGATGATCTGTTTTTAATTTTCTCATTTTGTGAGACAATTCTCAATTAAGTTTTATAAAGTAAATAAATGGAATCAGTGGACTGACACATAATTTCTCCCTTAAGTTAATCAAAATACTACAAACATTAATAAAAAAATTTGTTTTTAAAATGACATGGTGTGATAGGAGCCAAGTCATCTGTTTCTTGAACAATCTATTAATGGGATAACATTAATTGATAATCAAAAGAAATAATTGAAAAAAATTTCTCGAAACTGATTGTGAATGGAAACAGACACAATTACCTTTATTATGTTACAATGAGATGATAACATAAAAAATGTTATTATTTGTTTATATCAGTCACGCCGAAAAATACATCATCACTTTGTAACAAACAACTTTATTTTTTAGCCAGCAAAAAATAAATCGGTTATTTTGGAAATTGTTTAAAATCAACAATGATTAATAGAGTAATTTGTGGAGGGTTGAAATACTGACAATTTTCAAACTAATATTTTTCAAGTATTATTTAAGAAGTTTTAAATTATTTTTTTTACAATCCAAGGCAGAACCCTCACTACGTGGCTACGAGACGATTTTTTGCAGCCATCATGCTATTAGGAATTCAAATAAAAAATAAAGTTATGAAAAATATTTTATAAAGAAATTACATAATTGTTTTGTAAACATATATTGTAATTCCTTACCTACGTAAAAGACATTTTATTTCATTTTTTTATTGATATAATAAATTTTATAGGTTATTACACAATATTTTTAATATTGACAGAATAAACGTAGGCTTCAAGAAGTAATCAACCATTTTTTTATTATATATTGCCTTCTGAACTGTGATTTGAGTAGTAAAGGTTAATAACCTTTTCCATTGTAATAGCTCTCTTAGTTGTAACCGATTATGTACATATTTCAAAGTCGAAGCTTTCTCTTGAGGTCAGAATAAATGTAAAATTGTCAAAGTGTAGGCTTGTCAAAACTATTTAAATAAAACATAAAATTTCACACAACAGTTTACATTTTAAATTTAACAAAGGTATTTAAACATTCTTGTGATGGCTGGCTAATGTTTAGTTTTAAATGTAAACTGTGTATCTGTGTGGTTAACTGTGTTATTTTAATAGTTTTAGTAAGTTGACGAAACTATGGTTTTGAAACTTGCATATAGTCAGGAAAAAAATTTAATTGTTAAGACGGAATTAGTAACCCACATTATTGAACTACACTGTTGCAAATATTAAAAAAAATACAAAATCTATTATTGTTAGGTATTTTATTTACAAAAAAGAACTGAAAAATTAATATTAATATCAACAATTATATGGTACTGTTAAATTTTTGGTGATTATTGATTTCCAAGGTCAAAAAATTTTTCTCAAGGTTCTACAAAATTAATAAACTTACTAAAGCAATAAATTTATAATTATATAGGTTTTATTTGAAAACATTAAAAAATTTAAATTGTTGAAATTTCAGTATCCACCGCCAAAGCTACTTTTGAAGGGAATACAAGGAGTTGTTTTCATTTAATTTCATACATCATTCTATTAAAATAGTTTGACACTTCTTTGGATATAGACCTTTGGACAAGCACCTTTGGATAGGAACGTGTCGCTAAGAACTGAGATGAACTTAATTCATATCGTAGAATAGTTAAAGAATCATTTTTAAGTGGTGAAAGCCTCATTTTGGCATGCATCGTGTTTTGCTGTAGAAATAACCTTCTAACCGTTACAAATTAGAGATACATACTAAGTCGTCATCAATTATTTCTGTTAATATCTTTACATAATATTTTAAGTTATGTTAAACGATAACCTAAAATATCTTAGGCCTACACATAGTTAACAAAATTTATAATGCGCCATAAAAAATTATTTATAGGTTACGTTATAACATTAGGTTGTTATAGGTCTTTATAAACATTTTGAGGTTAGCGAACCAAAACATTTACAATATGTTTTCTCTTAGGGAACGGAAAACACATGGTAATTTTTTTTTAAAGTGACCCAAAAACAATGATTTTTTGGACGATTTAGAGAACTGAAAACGGCTGCCGGACAGTATGATGAAAAAGGTATTTTCATTATAATTATGAATTATGATTAAAGTTAGCCTTCCGAATAATTGGTTTAAATAACTTTTGTCACGATATTTTTGTTGTAATTTTTTCAACACCACAGTTTCAAGCTATGGGATTTTCTTTAGGTGTAATAGTCCACTTAATGTCCAACTTAATGCCCTACCGCACCTGAAGATGACCCTTCCATGGGTTGAAACAGTGGTAGTGTAAAACTACAATAATCACATGGCAGAGGATATTAAAACCATTTATTGAATTTATTTTACTGTAAAATATTTGTTTCAATCCTATTTTTTAGTACAATACACAAATTGGCAAAGATGTTTCCCCATACAAATTATTACTGATTTTCCACAGATTAATTGATTGGCAGTGGTCTTAGTCAAGTCGAAAAACAATACTTAAATGTTGAAAACTGTAAAAGAAACACTTTACATGTTGAGGCCAATTTTTTATAATATTTGTTCCCCTTGCAAAACATGTACTGGAAGAAAAGTACTCAGTATTCACAAATACAGGCTACACAATGAAGAAAAATTTCTTTATTGGCACAAAATTCTCATCACGGTGTATAAATTTTCATTTAAAGTTTATTTTTGAATAGCGATGAAAAAACGAAAAAATTATAAAAACATCATTCCACTGCTTTGAAAGCATTATAAGCCAGTTGATTCAATTAACTGAACGATCGGTCATAAAAAACATATAAAAATAAGAAAATTACAAACAATGCGACACAATGATTTGTATTTTAAAAGGAACAAACAAAACGTGTGGTTTTTAATAAATATTTACATAGTTTGTACCTCGCTCACTCCACCACATTCGAAAATAGTAACAAAATAAATTATCATAAAGTCCACTATTTACCGCAAGTTTACAACTTTACACTTACTTATCACTGATGTATTGTGGCATAATATTAAAAACACTCTTAATCATACTAATCCAGGTAAAAAGAGATTGTTCGCGTAAAAAACTACCGAGTCCGCAATCAAACGCAAAACAACAATTCATATAAAACTTGATAATCTGGAAAATTAGAAGTCTAAATCTTATATAAAATAATTACACTAAAATTTCCATTATTTGATCATAAATTGGTTCAATTTTCAACAATATATAAATTCGAGCAAATAAAAACTGCATTCAACAAATTATCAGACTTAACAACTTTGACACAAGTTTCCTTGTAAAGGAAACATGTCATACGGAGATCGGTTTGTTTAATGTATCCGGGACAGATGTTAGGCACGGAGCGTGAGCGCTACTTGTTGTCTGCGGTGCTGCGTCGCCGCTGGTGCTTCACCGTGATGCCTGCTGCATTCTGCTGCGGGAACTGCTGCAGCTGCAGGGCCTGCTTCTGCAGCGCCTGTATCTGTATCTGCTGGTGAGGGGAGAGTGTCAGCACCTGACCGCTTGTACCGCTCATGTCCGCTCGCACCACTGCAAACAAACTCACTGTCACTAACTAGCGCCACATTACAAGGGTTGTGACGTCTCCTGATGATGATGAAGTTCTAGTTCATTCCACTTTTAAAAGCCTGCTAAACTGCTGCAACTTACCAAGAAGCTCCTCCTGTTATCCTTTTCCAGAGTTCCAAGGCTTGCGGCCCTTACCTCACAGAGTCTGATGCAGTCAAACAATAGATAATGAGCAGTCTCCTTAAACTATCCACACCATCTGCAGACTAAAGCTCACACAGATTTAGGGACAAAGAAACCTGGAAAAGCAGTCGTCCATGGGTTTGTCCCGTGGACCTCTGTGAATAGACAGCTAATCATGTGCTCTTTTGACTGTCTCAGTCAAATGAGTAGGTCAGAGGTAACACCTCCTGCCCAGGTGTTCTCAAAACTTCATCTACTTAAGGACCCCTGTAATTATGTACTAATGTGGACCCCAACAATTACCTACACCCCTACCCCAATGACCCCTTACAAAAACTAGGGGTAAAAATATTTACCTGCTCATAGGCATGTGTAGAGCTTGTTACGTATGCATTTTGTAATACAAACCAAAACTGTTATTATTCAGAAAAAGGGGATTTTGTGACTAATTCAAAATAAATTTGATTAGAATGTTTTTACGGACCCCCAAAAATACTGCTTGTGGAGTCTGTGGCCCACACTTTCAGAAACTCTGCTCTAGTCCACTAAGTCAAAGGATGTTAGAGCGAAACCAGTGACCGGCAACTCCTGTCAGATCACTAGCAGTCACCTTTGGCTAGCCTTTGTAAACACGCCACTACGCAATACCTTGCTGTCTTTAACTCAACACACAGGCCTTAGGCTCAAAAATGTCTTAATCCTAAATTTATGAATTATTATTACAGTAATATCAAAAAGTACAGTTTTAGTTTTGAATGAAGCAGTTGTATTTTCAAAAGTGTAAAAGAGTCTTCTGAGACACAACTGAAGTTATTTACCAGCTGAGTTCCAGTGAATGCTTTTCATTTTTTTATTTAAAAAAACCTCTTGTCTATTACTATGGGCCAAGGGCAGGTGCAGTGATTAAATCAGTGAGGTGCCATAATAAAGTTAGTCACATGGACTAACCAGAGGTAACCATGATCTGAAAGGAGTCTGCACCCTTTGGTTTCGATCCACCAACCTTTGACTTAAGGGGCCAGAGCGTTAACCCTCAACTTCTCTGCTGGTTTTACCCCTTTCTTTGCTATAATCGACACTTAAGACTAGTGAGCATATAGGGAAGCATAAAGCATAAAGGGAAGCATTTGGTTGATCTAATAGATTAACAATAAACATTAAATCTTCGCCAAGATTATCACTCATATTGAAAAATATTCACAAGAAAATAATGTCCAAAAACTACAACTGTTCCACAGAAAAATCAACAGTACACCACTTCGCCGGTGAATGAGGGCTGACTGTGTCCATATGACCAGGTATGTTGTCTACACACGCCAAAATCGAACTATTGCCAACCGAACACAACAAAATACAAGGCTGGAGTCAAATTACTGATTATTTCAGCATCATTTCGATCGGGGTGGCAGTGTTTGTTTTCAGCCAATTTTACTATAACAACATACTGTCACCCTGATCGGGATGACACTTTTCCCACCATTTTATTATTTTTTTGGATTGATAACATAATATAATATAACTAAAGGATTGAGTGGCTTTGTAAATAGCAATACCCCCGTCGCAGCAGACCTGCGTACTCAGCGAATTTCCAAATCAATTATAAATAATAATAATAATAATATATGACAAGTTTTATAAAAATCTGTCCATAAACATGAGAATTATTTGCCTATTCTCCATAAGATTAACATGGGAAAGAGTGTGCAGGTTTGCTGCCGTGAGGAACACTGAAACTAGGCATTTCTACCATAAATAATTTTTATCTTAATATTTATACCAACTTTCATCAACATCTGTCCATAAATAAAGGAGTTTGCCTATTCCCTATATGATTATTATGGGAAAAGAGTATGCAGGTTTGCTGCCATGATAAACACATAAACTATGATTTTTAAGCATAAATGGATAGATCTCAACCAGATGAAGCTAAATATAAAGTTTTATCCAAAAATATTGATTAATATGGGAAATATTAATTTTTCCCTATCCTCCATAAGATTAACATTGGAGCCCCACAATACAACGTACTGTGTTTAGATTTTTTAATATCTCGGTAACCGTTGGAGATAGAGAAAAACTTTAAGGAGCTTAATTGTGTAGTTTTTTAAGCTGATTCTAATGGTGAAATATAAAATTAGAAATTTTTAAAAATTACACGTGAAAAACGTAAAAAACCCATTTTGGGGTACAAAACCCCCCAAACTACCCGTTCCCATTGACCGATATGTCTGGTTTACGAACTCGTCCGAGCATTTGTAGGAATACACGTCTCTACCAAATTTGGTCTTGATCGGACCATTTTTACGAGAGTTATCGTGTTCACAGACACACACACACACACATATATATATATATATATATATAAATTTTAACGACTATTGTTTTTGGACTCTGGGCACCTAAAAAAATAACATGGTCCCGGGCTTAAGTCTCACCATGAGACCTACGGTAATAGCTTCTTCCCTATGGGAAATTCGCTAATAGAGGAAAGGCTTCAAAAATATCCATGGCAGATTGAGGGAACTGGGATCTAGACACAGTCTCTGAATTTAAATGTAGAAGAATTAGATGGGCTGCACACCATTTGAGAAGAGAGCAGGAGATCAATCTGAAAAAAAGTTTTAATAAGGAATCCCGAGGGAAGACAGCCGAGAGGAAGCCAAAGCAAAAGTGGTTGAGCAAAGTGAAGAGAGACTTGGAGCGATTAGACTGAGGAAGATGGAGGAATGTTGTGGGTCCAGCCAAATTCCACCTTAGATATGCGTGGTCATGGGAGTAAGTGTAAGTAAGAAATCTATTAATTTTCCAATATCTATAGTAATGAAAACCATATCAGCCGGCTTTGAGTTTATAACTGGATAGCTCAATTTCTGACCTCTACAAGGCAGACAATTATGAATTCCTGAATCCAGATATGTAACCCAAACAGTGAGAAAATTAATACCGTTGATTTTCAGAATGTTTGGGGTAAGCGAGGGATGTACCTCCAACTTGGACAATAGTGTCCTATAATCCTGCTACAGGAGGTCACGAATTGTGGATAATTATAAGCGACAGCTATTGGATGGTTTGGATTAACACATGAATGCTAGAGTTCATCCGCAAAGGCCATCCTCATACCAGTAAGCCATCAGTCAGAACATAACATACCTGTGTTAGCGGGGGCCACCTTTAGTGTGTGCCGCTGGTTGTTGATGACCGAGCGTGCCATCAACGTTGGTTTGGCTGTGGCTGCTGTAACTACACCGCGCGGCCTTTGCAACGTACCTACTAGCTGTATGGACTGTCCACCCTGTAAAAAAAAACAACAACTATAAGTTAGTTTCAACATAAACCCTAAATTGTACATAATTCAAAAATTAATCTACTATTCAGTCTTCAGGCATCAAAATACTTATTTTTAATTTTCACAATACACGCTGTAATAACCTTCCATCTTCAGCAGTGTGTATAAAATATTTTAAATGTAAATGATGAAAAAGAACTTATGTCTCTATACCCCTTTACCAGGGATCCTCACAAGAATTTCTCAAAAAGCCAATTGGTTTGCATCAAATTTTCCCCGTGGCTGCAACAAGTGGTAGTTCGTGATCGCTTTAGAGGATGGGTACATTTTTTATGCTTATTGTTTATACAAGTTTTTCATACAAACTTTTTACAATACGTATAAAACTACAATCTATGACTATATTATTTCAATACCCAGAAAAAAACTCTGTAAGTTACCATTCATGCTTTAAAAAGTCACCGACGAAGGGATAAAAAAAAGTTGATACTTACAATGTTGCAGGTGGCAGGGGTTCCGGTCGTCCGCAGGGTCTGTCCCCCGACCTGTGTCTTGCCGGCCGACAACAACTGAGCCGTCACTGGAACACAACCAAGTGTCACATAAAAGCCTCTACTACCAAAAAACAATGCGCCAATCGTCTTTGCTGAGAAATTAAAGACAGTTAGGTAGCGCAGTACTTGTCACACTTTTGACGTACTGGACCAAATACTTGTAATCCAGCTAACTGGAGGTTAAGAATTGTGGATCGTAATAAGTAATGGTCGGTGGGTGTAGTGTACTCTTGTGTAGATTAATTTCCGCACTGTTGAATACTAAGGTTGTCTGAGACCAGTTTGTAATTCAGAGGCAAAATTGTGGTTCAGATCCCACGTTAAACTGGAGGCCCCTTAGATGCCATTGACTGCTACGATATTTATAACAGTCCTGTCTAAGGAACATGTCAGCCTTAGTCGGTAACAAGGCTACAAGATCGGCCACAGTCATCTTACTCTCAATTCTCATTCATACTTGGATTAAAATACCTAACTGGGTAGACTGGGTAAACAGAGCTTAACCCTTTGACGGTAAATTTGAGACAGTATATGGGGTTCATTATAAGATCCATTGATTTCAACACAAAACACATTATTATAACCGTCCATAGGTCCTTAGGCAAAAGTATTACAGTGAAATTTGCATATATCAATAACACCCTTCTATCCAAAATTCATCTGACAAATCATACGGAGTAAAAAATCTTATAATCAAGGGAGATTACGAACTATCCAAGCCCCGCTGTAATACACCCACAATTAACTTTGATCTAGATTTTACCTGGAGTGGAGTTGGTGAACACAAGGGTCGCAGCAGGAGAGTTTCCACTGACCGTGACGGCAGCAAGGTTTGTCGTTGTCATCTGAAACACCACACACTTGCAGCAAACATGGAACTTTGATCAGGCTTACACTGACTTATATTTTAAATCCTCTTTTCTGTATTCATTTACATAAAGAAATTCAAAACTAAATAAGTTTTTTTAGAATAATTTTAAGACACTCATTTTTTTATAGTTATAGTCATAGTCAAACTTCTTTATTCATATTTCATGTGCATGGGTGGTACAGTGAATAGTGTCATAAATGTATTATAGTTAAAACTTAAACAAAAAACTTATAAATTAAAATTGCATCTATAATTTCCTGCTTGTTTGCCTCCCCTGCTTATAGGAGGTGGAAAACTCATCCAATGAATAAACAGCCAAGTTTATTATATAATCTTTTAACATTTTTTTAAATTTTGACAAATTCTGTTCTTTTTTAATGTTTTCGGGCACACACCTGAGAAAGTTTTTACCTGCATATGAGGGTTTTTTTCAAAAAATTTTAATTTATGAGGTTGAATAGTTTCATTTCTTTTTCTTAAGTCATACTGGTGGGTTGATTGAACTAAATTTGTGTCCATCTCCTGGTTTCTCGCGATGAGAATGGTTTCAAATATATATTGCCCATATACTGTAAAAATTTTCAAATTTTTGAAATGTTCTTTGGCCGAATCATCATGTTTAAGCTTAAGCAAAATTCTAATAGCCCTTTTTTGTTGCTTCAAAATGCTATCCATATTTATTTTTGTTGTTGAACCGTATACCGCTATACCGAATGAGAGATGAGAATGAACATGGGCAAAATATATACTTTGCCCAAATATATAAGCTTATAAAATATATAAGCTTTAAGGTGGGGTGTTTGGGATTCCCCGGAAATAATATTACACACTTATTTCGTAACTGTATTCGTGGTAAACGACGGTAGAAGCAACAATTGACGTTACAAAGGCTGGGTGATTCATTTTTTGGAAGGGCTTTGACGTTGGCGGGTGGATGCATGTCCTGTGACATGACATTGTTGCTAGGCGAGCGTGTGCTAAAATTAAATAATTCTTCCCGTACCCTAATACTATATTGATGCAGAATACTGCACTGGTAAGGGTTGAACAGCAATAACCAGACTAAGATTGAATGATGTAATAAGTGGGTGATAACTTACAATACTCACAGGCAACGACGCGGAAACGGGAAGGGAGGTAACGATGTGCGGCGACGAATTGTTGATGGACATTGATATAGGAACAGCCAATCCCGGTATCGAGACCTGCACAAGTCAAAACAACAAACATTGGTTACCATTACATTCTCAACAACAAAATATACAACTATAAAATTGTATTCACTTTCTTTCACTAGTTCCAGTAATTTTTTTAAGTAACAATATAAATTAAATGGAGCTATAGTTTTACATTTTGTTTTCAAATTTTTTTTACTTGGAATAGACCTTTTGTATGTCCAAAATAGAGAAGAGTGGCTCCCTCAAGTATGGCATGGAGGGAAATAATCATGGAAATAATCAATTGTCAAGTGACTTTGTATTTTCTAGAATTACTTTTTCATTTTTAACCTTTTACCCTTAATGCAGGACATATTTCATGTTTAACAGGCCCCACTGCGGTACTTATTTTGGCACTCACGACCTTTAATTGATAACAATTTTCAAATTATATATCTCTTCACAAGTATACATCTTGATAGAAGTGACTCCTAATTAATCGAACAATTAATTTTGACTTGAATGTGCCATTATAAAAAGATTTGTTGAAATTAACAACTAATAAATTAACAAAAATACACCTCAATCCTCTAATTCCGCAGGGAAAACCAGCAACCTCTGAGCGTTCATACAAATAAACCAAGACTTCTATGATAAACTTGAAATAAGTAAAATAGATACACATAAAACAGGAATAATATATCTACAATATATATTCTCTACAATATTCTCAATGGAGTAGAAATATTTTGCTAACTCCATAGGATAGCAGCCCGCAACACGCTGTCATTATGTGTAAATGTACGTCAAGCCGCTAGAATGGTATGGAGTTTTTCACGCCCACTGACCTGAACGTTCTGTAGACCAGGTATCGAGGCAAGTGCACCCTGTACACTGGCCAGGTTGAGACTGACAGCGGTGGGTGTGGCATTAGGCTGGGCGGTGGGCGAGGCGGAGGGCGAAGGGGCGGGCGGAGGCTTGGGGCTGGGCGAGGGATACGAGGGTGGCGTAGACAGCCGTTCCAGTAGCGCACTGTTTGAACTGTTCGCCCCTGGAACTGGGTTGTCTGCTGACGGTGTGCCTGTTGAATCACACATATTTTATCTCTGTTAAAACATTTTTTTAACTAAAATTAAGGAATATTATTACTAAAACCTCACTAATCAGGTTTTTATGGGACCAGGGTTTTTTATACTGTACCCGTAGTACAGAAGTGCATTGCGGTTGTGTTTCTTTGATGAAAGCGTTTATACAGTATTTACATTAAAAAATGTTTTATAAATTTTTCTTTATTTATTTGTATTACAATCAAAGGGGTATTTAATATTTCAACAAGTTGAACTGCAAACTAAAAAAAGTCGGTTTTTTAGGATGACTGTACAGAAAAATTAAATTTTATTTGGTACAATAAACGGTCTGTTGAAAACGCCGCTAAGAGCCGTTCCGAATACCGTCTGTGCCACAACAACTGCCGCGCTATTCAGGCTGTCGCCACAATCATCTTATATTTATTTCTCCTACATACTTGGCTTAAAATACCTACCTGGATAGTTCGTTATTTCAAAGGTAATAGGTAAAATAAACTGACCGGCTAGCAGAGCGGAGAGGCCGGGCATGGACAGGCCGAGGCTGGTGGCGGGGGCATTGTTGGCATCACTAAGCCTCCGCACGCCTCCGGCACTGTACTGGACCCGCCCCTGGGACGACGACAGCTGGTTGGTGAGTGACGACAGGCTCACCCGCACCGGCTGGGACTGTGCTGCCACCGCGCTCTGCGACGGACTGATGGCTATGGACCGCGGGTTGATGATATTCGTCAGGGTCATCTTCCTCGGAAGGACCTGTCGGGAATAAAATCGTAAGTAAAGCATGGCGTCCTCATAAAATTTGTTATTCATGTCCATGACTTTCCCTGAATAAACCAGACTATTCATCATTGATTTCCCTGACTCATAAACTTTACTCGAAAATGATTATATAATATACACTAGAGAATATTAATGCCTAATTAAGTCTCACAAAAAATATTAGAATATGAATGAACAGATTACAATGGAGTTCGTAATTAATTTTGCAAAAATCTATTAATCGTAATAAAAGGAAAATAGCCCCATCGCAGGAGACCTGCGTACTCAGCGAATTTCCACCTCAATAACAAGGCAATAATAATAATAATACAAGTATATGACAATATTGACCAATCAATACCTGTTGATAAATTTGAGTATTTTGCCTTTTCTCTGTAACATTAACATGGGAAAGAGTATGCAGGTTAGCTGCTTTGAGGAACATTGAAAGTAGGCATTTTTACCATAAACTATTTTTATTTTGATCATATATAAGTTTTATCATAAATAAAGGAGTTTGCCTATTCTCCATAAGATTAACATGGGAAAGAGTATGCAGGTTTGCTGCTGTGAGGAACACATAAACTATGATTTTTTAGCATAAATGTATGGATCCCAACCACATGAAGCTAAATACAAAGTTTCATCCAAAACTATTGGTTAATAAGGGAAATATTAATTTTTCCCTATCCTCCATAAGATTAGCATTGGAGCCCCTAAATACAATGTACTGTGTTTAGATTTTTTAATATCTCGGTAACCGTTGGAGATAGAGAAAAACCTTAAGAAACTAAATTGTGTAGTTTTTTAAGCTGATTCTAATGGTGAAAGATAAAATTTGAAATTTTTAAAAATTACATGGGAAAAACGTGAAAAAAACCCATTTATGGAGTACAATACTCCCCCCAAACTACCTGTTCTGATTGACCGATATGTCTGGTTTACGAACTCGTCCGAGCAAATGTAAGAATACAATTTGGTCTCGATCGGACCATTTTTACGAGAGTTATCTTGTTCACAGACACACACACACACATATATATATATATATATATACGTATATATAAAAATTTTAACGACTATTGTTTTTGGACTCTGGGTACTTAGACGGAAAAATAACATGGTCGCGGGCTTAAGTCTTATCATGAGACCTACGGTAATAGCTTCTTTCCCTATGGGAAATTCGCTAAAAGAAAACCCAGCATCCTACGTTTCCACAGCTGGCCAAGTTCTCTTTCCACATTCTTTTATCCTCCCTATATTCACTGGGGCAGCTTTGCTAGGTATTAATTTTCAACATGTCTTCCAAGACAATGTGCTGAGAATCTTACTTTTACATAAAAATCTCTAGGGTTTGGACTTTTGGAACATTGTAAATCCTTGTTTACAAATATACAAATGGTATTTTGACAATCACTAACATGTACATTTATACTTGTGACTATAGTGAAAAATCAAGTGCTCTTGGATATTATACAGTAAATTTAACACAAGGTATGTATATACTGTCAAAGTGTAGAATTGTTTTCTTGTGGTTGGATTAAAGGTATTCACTAGGTTTCCTACTTCTCTTAAAAAGAAACCCCCTGTTGGATATTTTGAGAAGAAACTGTTGACCTACATACTGAGCTATCCCAGTTTCCTTAACTCATGTCATTTTGACGTGGCCTATTATTCATGTCACCTGTTGCTTGTTGGAAGGTGTGATGACATTGTTCAACAACTGGTTCAATGTTGGATTCTGCGCTGCAGCAGACGACGTGTTGCTGTTGAGCAGACTGAGTATCGCAGCGTTGCTGTGGTGGTTGTTGGTCACCGTCGCGCCCTGGCTGTTGACGAAGTTGACGGTAGCTGCGTTGGAAGCGTTTGCCGCTGCTGCCGCCGCCGCAGCAGCTGCTGCTGCATTTGCTGCAGAAATCATATTTCAAACATGAGACAACTAAAATTCGCATTTTCATAAATTATAATATAAATTGTTGCCTATTGTCATTTCCATTGATAGACAGAAAAAAATCATAAAATTAATTAACCAATATTTAAAACATTATATTTTGAGCAGTTACCATTTTATGGTGTGTTCATAAAAAGGAACTGACTATACTGATAGCTAGCTTTCTCAGCCTAGCTTTTTTAGCTAGCTTTGATAGTCTTTTTTATCAAGCACATAAAGTCCATTAAATGTTTTAGTAGATGGTTAAATCTCAAAGTAGTAATTCATTGAACTGTTCTGTTTTCTAGAATCCTAAGTCACCAATGAATCAGAATAAGGTGTTCCCTGACCACAAAATATATATTCTCTGTCATGTTGGTATTGTTATCTCACAACATATATTTTGCTCTGTTGTGTTGATATTAGAGGTCTGTGTGTACCCGAAAATTCGGGTAATTGCATGAACCTGAGTGGTCTGGCGGACTCGGCACGTCTCGGGTTTCATTCGGATGGGCTTATATCAGATGTAGGGTCGGGCGGGTACCAACTACCCGAAAGGCATCGGATTGTACAAAATACCCGAGATGACATTGAAATTAACCTGAGACCCCGGGTATTAACATTTTGTCAAAAACTTCTGATTCACGCCACGTTCACGCAATATTACTGAATACAGATGTTCTCGATCGAGATGTCAAACGAGATGTCGAAGTAATTTTTACTGTCTTTAATACATTTGATTGCACAACCTCACAGTCACAAGGACTTTCGTGAAAATCAGGCAACCAGCAGTCTCCCCGCGGGCTCAAAATTATTGTGCATTCGCAGCTTATTATCATATCCACGTATAGCAGCTTACGCGATCAGGGAACTGTTCCACCTTTTGATGCAACAAAATAGTCGTACCAGTATGAAGCGTGTTTCAAATAGTGATGGGAAAACAGCCTGTTGACGATGTTATATGACCAATACAGAATTGTAATTTACCGTAGTGATCTCGCCCTTTTTCTTAATTTTCACTCAAATAAAAAAAAATCATAATGTTAAGGATATAACTGAATAAAGGAAATAAATAAACTGTTTTATTTTTTTAACGATGTGTTCTGGATTTCCTCATTAACCCTAGAAATGGCAAAGTCGTAATTTACGACGCATTTACATATTCAATAAGAATTGGCAGGTGGAGGCATCTGTCGTCAGCTTAGTGGATTTGTTAGACACTATCGCCTACGCGACCGTGTTTCCCTCTGGGGGCCAACAACCGAAACTGCTCTCGTAGTACACGAGCCTGCCACCGGGCAGGTCTATAACCAAGTAAGCGCTTTCTTCTCCTAGGCACTAGATGGCCGAGGCGGCTAACGCGCTACGCTGACGAGCGTAACGTTCTAGCCACTCGGAAGTGCTAGGGTTCGAATCCCGACCATGAGCAATCCCAATTTGGCTTGCAAATGTGTGGTGTAGCGGAGTGGAGGGCCCACCTTAAATAAACGGTGACCGGCTTGGGTGGAAGTTGACGGCATTTGTAGGCTTAATTGGGATTGCAGTGGACACCTGTTTTGCTTTTGTGGTTAGTGGTTATAAGGGGGGGGGGGCATGTTTTAAGCTTTTTTTGTTTAAACTTTGATATTTCAAGAAGATATTAGTAATTATTTTTATGTTACAGTTAAGAGTAAAAAGCTTGCCACTTCTAGGGTTAATGCAACACCTCAAATCTGAACTGATTGGGACTGAAGCCTGTTCTTCCCGGGAAATAATATTACACACTTATTTCGTCACTGTGTTCGCGCGGTAAGCGACGGGAGACGCGGAGATTGAGGTTATACAGGCTAAGCGTCGCTCAATAAATTCATAAGAGCAGTGACCTTGGCGGGCAGAGGTACGTCCCATGACATGCCATTGTTTCTGGTCAAGCCTGTGCTAAAAATAAATCACTCTCCTCCTATCTTCACCCTTACTGGGATGCATATCACGTCTGTCTACTGTCTGTGTCTAGTTTAGTGACCTGCTGATAAGTGTGTATCGCTAACAACCGACGTGGCTTGGAATTATGTTCGTGTGAAGATTTTCTTCACTTCAACAGTTAAAGATAACAGACTTTAAGCGATAAAAACCTGACTTTGTTAAACCTTGAAAAAAAGTGTATGTGATTATATTTTCTTTTTAATTTCCAGCTATTTCTTTTTTTGGTTTCCCGAGATTCAGATTTGAGGGATTCAACCATAATATTAAAATATTAACCACTTTATACTAAAATAACTAGTTTAGTCTAAAGAGCCCTTTGGCATTTTAAGGAAGTGATTTAATTTGAACAATGATTATGATGGGTAGAATTAAAAATCACAAACCAGGACAGTATAACATAGGTCTAATGAACCCTTGGCTTACGGTATTGACTCAATACATTTTCTGTATTTTTTGTTCTGCAATAAAATCTATTATAGTTTTTCATTTTGTTTGTTCATCCTTACTTTCATATAGACTTGAGAAAATAATTTCCCATTATTTATTATTTATAGCATAAATTATAATGATTTATAATTAATTAAATAGATAAAACTGTTGGGGTTAATATACCAAACCAGAACAGAGAACTGTACATATAATGGGTTTAATGACTTTAGGGCCTATATGTGAAATAAATAAGTTGGTAAATGCAATGATAGGTTTTTGACTTGCATCAATAGTGCTAAGTAGGTCAATCAAAATTTATTTAAATCAATATTTTGCTTACTAGTAAAATCCAAAGCCAACCTAAATTTTAGGCTTACAATACCCGAACCCGACCCGAATATTAACTTCTAATACCCGAACCCGACCCGATTTTTTTTTATTGCATACCCGAAACCGACCTGACCCGAATTTTCATTTAGCTTATGATACCCGTACCCGACCCGACCCGAAAATTTGTGGTAATCTACTACCCAACCCGACAGTAAAAATCACTATCCGCAGACCTCTAGTTGATATTGTTACCTGCTGCCTGCTGTTGTTGTTGATACTGCTGGGCAGAGTTCTTCAGGTCATTGGCCAGAGCGCTGATGGCAGGGTTGGTCATTATCACAGGTTTGGTTGGTTGCTGCTGCAAATAAAACAATTAAGACATGAGTTAAGTGTAAGGCGTTTACACTACAGTTGATCCAATTCTGGATTAACCGATATGTCAATGGAAGTTGAAAGCCTAGAGTTAATAGAGTAATAATAATCTAAGACTAGTTAATATAAGTCTAAAATCTGTTGACAGCGGCACACAAAAATCATCTTTCAAGTGTTTGTAAAAGTTCAAATTTGAAATTAAAAAATAAATAATAATAATTAAAAGGAGAAATGATTTTTAAGCTTATTTTTATTAAATAGAACAGTTATAAAAATTAATCTTTCAAAATTTTTTATTCTTATAGTTTTTTTAGATTTTCAACATTAGGCGTACTACTCTGGGCCAAATTGAATGTTATATGATCCCCACACTGCTTGAAGGGTTAAACTACTTTTAAAGAAAATAACTTTTAGATAGAAGTGGGTTTGAGTAGCTATAGCACCTGAGGTATACTGTGTTGGTGGGATGAGGGGGAAGGGGCAGTGATGTCTCCGTTGGTGACGGGTCCGTTATGTGCGACAAGTCCGTTGATGGTGACAGCAGCGTTGGGGTCGACCCCCGCCGCCGCCTGCTGCTCCCTCTGCGCCTTCTGTAGCTTCAGGTTGTGCTGCGACATCGCACACAGAACCTGCGCAAATCCACATATAATATAACCTGTGATACAAACCAAAACGTGTTTCAAACGTGTTGTGGCTTTCTGTCTTTTGAACAATTCAAAGTTTATTGTTCAATGCAACTAAATAATAATGTTACAGTGTTGGTAAAGCTTTCCGGTATGAAATTTTATCAGCCTCCACGTCTCTTTGTGGCATAATAACAGCGACACGCAAGTTTAGTTGGATTTGACGTTCTCAGCTGATTCATTTTGTTAATACAAGTCATCTGATAGTTTTTTCTCAAGCTATGACTGTTAAAATTACAGACAATTTGATGCTGCAATCTAGTGAATTTTCTGAAAGTACTTCCACGCTAAGCGCTCTGCAGTATCAAATGTCCCGCATGGTAGTTGTTTAGGTTTCGTTGTTACAACCACCGCGTTGGGCTTTTAGTGAGTGTAATTAAACACCGCGGTTAAAGTATAGTAGAGAACTAGTTCCACACACCTGTTTCAGCGTGTTGGCCGTCTGCTGCTGATGCATGAGGGCCGCCATACGAGCGTCTCGCTCCCGCATGCCGGCCGTGCAGATGACTTTCGCTGGATGTCCTGGCACCACATGCGTGATCTTCACAGACTTGCGACCCTCCTCTGTGAAGATCTCCGTGAACTGCTGGATGTACTTGTTCGCCTGAGCTCGCGACCCCAGGCTGAACCTAGATTCAATTGACACCATGATAAAAACCATGAATTACCAACATTTTTCTGTTTTGATACGTAAATGTTCTGATTTGCAGAAGCAAACACCTGTGTGATGGGATCATCCTTGGGACACAAAAATTAGAAATTCCTATAAGAGGCTAAACCAAGACTAAGGTGCAGAAACACACCAAAAAGATGCTAAGTTTAGTAAAAAACTAAAAGTAAAAAAAAACTATATTAAACAACCACAAGAAGATCTTCATGGTAACCAATCTCTCCATAAACCTAATCCAATGAAATTTGAATTCCTGATTAGGTCAGAAAAAGAAGTGAACCATTAGCTAATAGAAATAGGTTCAAATAAATTTGTTAAGGTATATTTTTAAAATTGCCTTTCTTAGGATTTGAGTGATGAATATCTGACAAGTATACCATGTCATCGATGCTTTCCATGGCCATTAGGCTTCCTGAACCTTTTCCCAAGGACACTTATCAAGAACTATGTTTACTCGATCTGTTGTTACTTTACTGTCGTCATTAATGTGGTACAAAGGTGTTTAACCATAAACAAAAGTTTCTCCCTCATTACCCTTTCAGCGCTATGAACCGATATATCATTATTGACAGTATCCATCCCGAAAATTCAAGTGGCAGGTAAAAAATAATTAGTGCTTGGATGGAAGTCAGTGGGCATTTGTGGGCTTAGTTAGGAATGAAGTGTTATATAAGTGTTATATATATAATATATATAGAAGTGTTACATATTTTTGCTGTTTTTTTACATTTAAGGTTAAGATGGCGGCACATTTTGTGTTTGATACTAGTGGTTACATTAGTGGTTTAATACCTCTATCATCAGAGCTTGCCACTTACGGCAGTTCTGAACTTATTAAATTGGCGAACATCCAGAATGCACGCTAGTGTGTGGTAGAGTCTGCAGTCTGCAAATGTTTTACATAAATTCGTGATGGAAAATGTCTGCAGTAAAAATCTAAATAACATCAATCCACCATTACCAATAATGAATTTCAAACAAAGAAGAGTCTGCAGCTTGTGCACAGTGTTGTTTTTATTAAATTGTTTACTATATATTTTACTTATTAACAGTAACACTTAGTAGTCATTTTGTTTGTCATCATTCTCATACAATGGTAAACCATACAGATCACGACTATAAGTCAACATAGATCTCAAGAAACACGCAAGGTATCGGACAAGTAGTAGTAGTTCATAAAACAACTGCTAGAGCGCAGCGAGTCCTAGGTCGATTTCTGTGTCGAATCAAGTTGTTTTTACTTGCAGTGGTAATTCGCCTGCAAGTCAATTTGATTCATTATGATGAGAGAGGGTTAACTACACACTATGGAAAATTCAAAGAACTGAAAGGGTTTAATAGTTTCACAAAAACTAGTCTATTATACAGAATGTTGGTTGAGCTTGAGTGTCTAGTGTACCTGCAAGAGGCTCCGTTGCTCTCCCCCTCGCGATACTCCTTGTCCACATAAAGCTGACCAAGGTACTCGCAGTTACTAGGCCGCTGCAGGATGGAAAGCTTGATGTAGTAGACGCGGCCCGGCCCCCGCTCCGTCTCCAGGATGTACTCCTCCGCCAACACCGGCGTACAGTCTATCGTCTCCACCGGCCGCTCCACTACCTTGCTAAACCTCTGCACCTCCGCCAGGAAGTCTATGCTCTCCTCCTGTAAGACACACCGACCGTTAAAATACAATTTTACTATTACTATTACTCTTTTATTATTTCATTTTATTCCATCTACTTAATAGCAATAACACTATTGATTTGATTCAAAATATAATATTTATTAATCCAGATAGACAAAAGTGACGCTAGGCTAATAAATCAAAATGGTGATATTGCCTCTATTACAGAAATGATGAATAGCTATTATGAAAATATTTTAAAACAGTCTTTTCAATAAATTGATACTTTTCAAAAATGACGATTCTAACAATCGTCACTTTAAGACCCTGAGATAAGTCTCAGGTATTGAATAACCTTTGATTAAAATATCTTGACCAAATTGTGTCCACTTGATTGACTTAGTTCAAATTATAATAATGATGGAAATTTTGATTGACATGAAATACTACAAAATACAGTAAACGATCCACAATCGGCAAAAACATAGATTTTAAGTCTTTTACATTATTAAACCTAAATTTCAGTAAAGGTTATTAAGGACTTATTTTGCTTTCACGGTCGTTTTAACTATTTCCAGTGTATTTTAGGTTAGGTTTGCTTTATCAGCGATTTTGATTATACACGATCGTTAAGTCACTTTACAACATAGTAAACTGCAAACGTCAACAAGTTTAGAGTGGCATTTGGTAATTTAATGATTATAATTCATTATTGCGTGTTTCACCAGGCAATGAATATCTGTAATATGAAATACTACGCTATCTGATATTATCGGTTTTGTCACAAAACAAACAAATCAAAAACAAAATGAATCAGCTTAAATCTTTTCTTAGAGTAGACCAAACTGAAATGAAATATAAATAATGAAAACACATTATTCCTTCAAATAAATCACATATCAATTTATGTTTACTGTTATTTAACAGATTACAATTTCTTTTCTTTCCCAGTCTTAATGGGAAAATTATCACTAAACATCACAGTACCTTCTTTAGCAGTTTGGAGGACTGCGCCGTTGAGGGCTGGGTGGAGGGTTGTCGCGCTGTGTGACGTGGAGGTTGAGTCTTGCGGCGGCTGATGAACTCCGCAAGTTGTGGTAGAGGTTTAGTCGACAACTGGTCCAGTTTGCGCTTACGGTTGGCTGCGATCTGACCGTGCCTTCTGGCCGTATGCCTCAGCGCTTTGAACACAGAACAAGCACTCTCATAAAGAAAAATGTTGAGCCTCGCATTGAGGAGATTTGAGAACTCTACAAATGAATACTGCAAATATTTCTTGTTTGAAACATAAAACACAGGTAAATAAGAATATAAAGTTACCATGTTAAACACATATTCCACCAGATAAATTTTCTGAAAGTGAGAGACAAGCTTATGACATGTCATGAAAATTCTAAAAAAATTCACACACTCAAAAAGGAGCCATAAAGATCCATTCTTGAATTACGAGAAGTAAAGAAAGTGGATGAAGATAGTTGGATTAGTTTGGTCCTAGACAGGTATTTATCTGTTTTTTTTTTCAAAAACCGATATTAAATTGGGTGGATCAAAAATATGCTTGTTGGTTTATCGTAAAGAAAGAAAAAATGTGACATCTGTACTACTCCTAAAAGTACCAAAAATATTGTATTTTTTAACCACCAAAGTAATAGCGACTAAAATGTAACTCAACCTAATACATGAAAACAAACAAAAAAAACACCACAGAATACTAAAAATCCTACTCTCCTCTTCCTAGCAAGCAGGATGGGATTAGGATAGGATAGTCTCCGTTAACTCGATACCTCAGTTAAGCGGAACTCGGTTAAGAGAGACTCTACTACAGTAAATAATAATAGATGAATGGAGAGGTTTACCAGGTGTATTGAGTGCATGCCGTCGGTGATGTAGCCTCTGTTGGACGAGGCTGACGGCAGGCGAGGGGTCGAGACACAGAGGTCCAGCCGTAGCCAGGACCAGCTGACTCTCCAGGGACAACCTCTCCTCCGGCGTCCATTCACCCTCCGACGTCACCACGTTTACATCGTTGATCAGGCTCTGCGACAACACGACAAGTTAATAATTGCGCTGGTCATTACAAGATACAAGATACAAAATGCCTTTATTCAGTTATATACAAAGTATACATGAATGGTGTCATTTTTACAAATTTTTCAAGTTTTACTTAAAAAGCTAACAGAGCAGACTGACTACACATATTTACAAAAGTCAAGAAAGATAGAATAGAAAACGAAAAAGCAAAAAACACAGTCTACAAAAGAGTTAAGGTTACTGAAAAAATTCATTAAATGAATATAAAGGTTTACTAATCAAAAACTGTTTAAGCTTATTTTTAAAAACGCAAAAATTATCTATTGATTTTATGTCAGGAGGAAGACGGTTGAAGAATTTAATGCCAGCATATGAAGGTTTTTTTTCATAAAATCTAAGATTATGACGGTTGAAAGCAAAATTAGAATTGTTTCTTGTGTTGTAGTTGTGATTTTGGCCTAAAGTAGGTAGATTTAATGAATTATTTTTCAAGAACAAAACTAACTCAAAGATATACAGGCCACAAACAGTCAAGAAACCTAGCTCCACAAAACACTGTCTAACAGTCTCATCCCAATTTAGCCCCAAAATAATTCGTATTGCTTTTTTTTTAATAAGTATTTTATTTAAGTTTAAAATTGAAGTGCTCCCATATAAACTTAAACCAAAAATTATATGTGATTGAATAAATGCAAAATAAATATTTCTCAGAGCTGACAAGTCAGTGTAATTAGACATTTTCTTTAATGCAAATAACCCAGATGCTAATTTTTTTGTAATATGTAAAACATGACTGTCCAAACTTAAATGTTTATCAATAATTAAACCCAGAAATTTTGACTCCTCCACTTCCTCTATGAAGTGATTATTTAAGAAAATATTTAATTGATCAGGAGATCTGCTTTGCGAAGTGGAAAAAATTGTAAATTTAGTTTTGGAAGGATTAAGTAGCAAACCCTTATCATTCAATACTTGTTCTAATACAGAAAGATGACTACAAGCCTTAGCCTCTACATCACAAAAAGTTTTTCCAGTGATTTTTAGATTGATATCATCAGCATACAATGTTATTTTATCAAATTCCATTGTAGAAGGTATACCCTTTAGATAGCAGAGGAACAGTAATGGTCCTAAAATGGATCCCTGAGGGACTCCATATTTTATATCCCTTAAATTAGAATTAGAATTTATTAACTGGTTATGATTATTTAGGTAAGTAATTTCCACATACTGTTTTCTGTTTTCCAAATACGAATTAAACCATGAGAGAGCTCTATTTTTCACCCCTAGTTTTTCAACTATAGAAAGAAGTTTGGAGTGTGATACACTGTCAAATGCTTTACTTAGATCCATAAATAAACCAACCGTCCTCTCTCCCGCATCAACAGAATTTATGACAGATTCAATGAATTCAGTGCTAGCGCTTATAACTGATCTCCCACATCTAAAGCCATGCTGGTCTTTATCAAGTTAACTATTATTTTCTAAGAAGGTTAATAGTTGATTAGCCATGATACGTTCAAAAATCTTTGAAACGTATCATTATTAGATATTAATTACTAATCTATGTACTTAGACTTTTCCAACGTGTTTTTAACTACACAAAGTTTCTGGAGGTGATGAAATGACTCCTGTTTTCAAGCGAGTACCTAAGAATTACATTAAATTAAAAATTTTAGTTATAGATAATTTATTATTACAGTATAACTTCCCAC
The DNA here is from genome assembly GCA_023375725.1 of Nephotettix cincticeps. Taxonomy (NCBI): domain Eukaryota; kingdom Metazoa; phylum Arthropoda; class Insecta; order Hemiptera; family Cicadellidae; genus Nephotettix; species Nephotettix cincticeps. The sequence goes on along the minus strand of CM041789.1, from coordinate 17,762,822 downwards.
ATCTGACCATAACAGGGCCATGGTATAAATCGTAAGTCGAAAAGCCAAGTCATCCAAGCTGATAGTTTTGTAGATGATAAAATTGTTGTTTGGGATTGAAGCCTTAGATCACAGACCTTTTGTGATTTTGTGATCCCAGCCAAACATCTGGTTTGACTAAGATTCCTCTGGTGGAAGTCTGATAGATTAAGAAGTCTGAAAAACTGTCCTGTCTAGTGGACTCAATGATAAGTAGTGTTAAATGTCTGAGTATATATATGGTGTAAGCCCAGAGATAATTGGTCATGTTGGTTGTTTTGTATTTAAATAATTAAAATATGTTTAAAAAAACATATTTAATACAGAAAGATACAGTAACCTCATTAAGACAGCCATAGGTGACAGTTCATAATCTAACAGGTGTCACTGCTCAATATGTTTTCAAATTAAGCACGTTTGAGCCACCACTTCTTTTACATAGACCGTGTTCTCTCCCTTCCCCGTAGGAATCCTTTCTTATCCCTTATTTCCAGAAAGATGTAATGCTTACCTGAGTGGTTGGCCTGAGCAGGACGTGATGCGTGTCGCAGACGAAGTGCGGGAAGGTCTGGCGGTAGTCGCGCACCTGCACAATGACGCAGCCGCTGTAATACAGCTCCGGGTGGCTGCGCTCCAGCAGATCCGCGACAGCTGGCGGCAACTCCTCGTTGTCTATGTAGCTCAGCAGCTGATCCTCCTGGTCATTGACATTCGATAAATTAAACATCAATATAAAATCTGATCTTAACATCATGTTTTCTTGCCTAGAAATTAAGTGCCTAGAGGTCTGCGACCACACTTTGAGAAACTCTGGTCTAAAACGAAACATAAAAACTTAAAGGAACAGTTTAAAAATGATTACTAACACATTCTAGGGGTGAACTAACAAACTACAGTGATGTTTTGTGACAGTTAACAACAAATAACTTGCTTTACTAGGTAAAAGTGCCTCAGTGCCCTTTTTTAGCTCTTTTTAGGCTGACAACATATGTTGGCAAAAACTGTTAAGGGGTTAAGTCTGTCACGCACCTGGTAGGGGAACTTGGCAGTCTCTATGGTGTTGTCACCCCCCATCTGGATACTGAGGGAGTAGCCCTTGTTGCCAGGGTAGAGGTTCAACACCAAAGTGTTCAGTTGCTCCCGAGCCACCAACTTCTCCAGTAGATGCGAACTCGGCCTCAGGTACTGCCAACATACACACACAATATTATATGGCCTCCAGTACTGCCGACATACACACACAACATTATATGGTCTCAGGTACTGCCAACAAACGCACACAATATTACATGGCCTCAGGTACTACCAACATACACACATATTATTATATGGTCTCAGGTATTGCCAACAAACACACACAACATTACAAGGCCTCAGTTACTGCCAACAAACTAACACAATATTACATGGCCTCAGGTACTGCCAACATACACACCAACATTACATGCCCTCCAAGTACTGCCAACATACACACACAACATTATATGGGCTCAGGTTCTGCCAATTAACACACACAATACTACAAGGCCTCAGGTACTACCAACATACACACATAATATTATATGGCCTCAGGTATTGCCAACAAACACACATAATATTACATGGCCTTAAGTATTGCCAACATACACACAAAATATTATAAGAATAAGAATAGTTTATTTCCAAGAGATACAACAGTTTACATAATAACACGTACAGTACTTGCTTTCTACATACAAACATCAGTCTATTAGCACTCATTTAAATAGTTTAACAAAAAATACAAGTAATGAAACACAAACAAATAATAGACATAGAAAATTCACATTAATATAACTTACTTACTAGGCTATAACTTACTAAATAGATATAATGCACTTAAAATAATATGACTAAATGTGTTCTCTTGAAAATAATAATGCCTCTAAAGGAAAAATCCTGTTTTGAGGCATTTCTTAGAGGCTGGACGAGCGAAAAAAAAAACTATTTGAACAATTAATAATGCAATAAATTGTGTTAATATTTGTAAATGTTGTTTGCTAAGTGTGCCTTTGGTTACTTGTGCATTAAAAAAAAATCTTCTTACATTAATGGATAAATAGGTACATAAATAAAAGTGAAAATCTATACTTTTTTAAGTCAGTAAATCCTCAACATCATCCAGTTCTTCAATAAGACTTTTAAGACATTTACAATACGAAAATAAAGATAAGAACTCTCTGCCATTTAGTCCTAAAATATTATATAGTTTGGGAGCAAGATAGTTAAAAGACTGTTTAAAAGATTCTTGAATGTAGAAAAAAGAATGTATTTCTGAGTCTAACAGAATATGTGTTTATATTAGCTCCTACATTTCCACTCCTGGTATAAAAAATTCTTAAAGTTTTATAAATAAATAACGCTCTTAATGGTAAAATTTCAAGTTGTTTAAAAAGAGGAGAAGAGGGTTCCATCCTACTTTTCCTTAGAATTACTCTCACGATTTTTTTCTGTGCTATTACCAGAGGCTTAAGTGAGGTTACATAGGTACCCCCCCAGCATGTAATGCCATACTGCAGACGAGAATGTACCAAGGAAAAATAAAGCGAGCGCATTACTTCAATAGGACATAAATATCTTAAGTAATAAAATTTTCTAACAGATGACAACAATTCTCTTTGCAATTTGGCTACATGGAGTTTCCAAGTTAATTTGCTATCAAAATATACTCCTAAATATTTAACTGAACTATTATTTTGGATATCTAAACATTGATTGCATGTAGGACTGAAACAATTTTGAAAACAAGATGAGCAGAGGTACTTTAGGTCAAGATCCTGTTCTTTACTGGTTCTTAAAGAAAAAACTACGTATAAAGTCTTATCACTTAATACCATTTTATTTTTACGAAACCAAAAGTTCAACTTATTTAGATCCCTTTGCATTGACATTTTAAGCATATGGCTACTATTTTCCGCATAAGTTAGAGCTGTGTCATCGGCAAAGGCCGTCAGATTACCTTCAAACTGTCCATTACATAAGTCATTAATATAAACCAGAAAGAGTATAGCACCCAACACAGATCCTTGTGGGACTCCTGTTTTTATTAGCAAAGGGTCACTAAATATATTGTTTACCCTAACTTGTTGGGTTCTACCTTCAAGATAACTTGCAAACCATTTATTAACAACACCTCTTACACCCGCTAGCCACAATTTGTGCAAAAGTATTCTATTGTCAACGCAATCATATGCCTTGGTAATGTCAATAAAGAGTCCTGCAACATTTTCACTCAGATTAATTCCTTCATGGATTTCACCTGTCACCTTTACTAAAGCATCTTCGGTACTCTTGCCCTTTATGAATCCAAATTGTTTGGCACTAAAAAGTTTTATTTTTTCAAAATACGACATTAACCTAGATTTAACTAATTTTTCTAACAGTTTCGATATTACACGAAGCAGAGATATTGGACGATAATTATTTGTCTGAGTCCTGTCACCCTTTTTAAATACTGGAATAATAACGGCCCTTTTTAATTCCGCAGGAAAAATACCTTGTTCAAGACTGAGATTAAATATATGGGCTAACACTGGAGATATGATGTTAACCACTGATTTTAAAACTTCTGCTGACAAATTATCTACACCTGGAGTTTTTTTATTCTATTATTCTTTATTTTTATTATATGACCTTAGGTACTGCCAACATACACACACAACATTACAAGGCATCAGGTACTGCCAACATACACACACAATATTATATGACCTCAGGTACTGTCAACATACACACACAATATGATATGACCTCAGGTACTGCCAACATAAACACACAACATTACAAGGCCTCAGGCACTGCCAACATACACACACAATATCAAATCAAATACTTTATTCCAGAAAAAAGGACATACATATAAAACATACAACAATGCAATTACAGTAATTAAAATATTATATGGCATCAGGTACTGCCAACATACACACACAATATTATATGACCTTAGGTACTGCCAACATACACACACAATATTATATGACCTCAGGTACTGCCAACATACACACACAACATTACAAGGCCTCAGGTACTGCCAACATACAAACACAATATGTGAAAAATGTGATTCTTTCTTATGAGCCGGTTACCACCCTTATACAGCACTCTGCGTCAGATATGTCTATTTTGGTTATCATTAATATTTCAGTACGAGTTTCCTTTGTTGGTTACAAATATAATTATACCAGATAAGTCATACTTCTTCCATGGTAATATCGTTACCAAGTACCAAATATAACAACATAACTGGAAAGGACATACTTTAGAGAGCACAATATGACACCAAATGTACATTGTGACATACAGCACTCTGCAGAGTTAGGTTGGATCATATAATAATACAGTAGAACTTGGATAATTCGAACCTCAAGGGACCAGAAAAAAATTAGAATTATCCAAAAATTCGAATTAGAAAAGTTTATGCAAGTGGTTGAAATAAAGAATCAAACATCATGTTTTAACATTGTATATTAAAAAAGTTAGGTTAATGAAGATATTATTGATTAAAAATCCTAATTTTTGTTAAATGTCAATAATGTGTTTGGAGGGATCACGAAACTAGCTACTGTATTACAAACTTTTTCAAATCCCTTCTCTACCTCCTTGATCGCCGCTATTTATTCTTGCAACGTCAGAGATTTGTAGGTTCGCTTTGACGAAGCCATCATACACACGACGTGTTAACATGAAAGCAGACGAAGTCACAAATGCCAACACAAAACAAAGACGACGAATATCGGAACAAACCACCATCGATGATACACACAGATGTCAATGTTGTGATTTATGAACAGTAGTGGACTAGTGAGTGGGGTGGGCGCGTTGATCTAGCTAAAAATAGTCTGAGGACAGGAAGCCCTAACGTCGTTTCCTGGAAATTCGCACACAATGACTTGTTTACTTATACACACACTATAGATTTCCGCTGTAAAAACTTCGAATTATCCAAAAAATTATTCAAATTAACCAAGATATTTTAACATTGTTTTTATATAAAATTCTAGGGACCAAGACAAAATTTCGAAATAAAGAAGTTTTCGAATTACAGAAGTTCGAATTATCCAAGTTCCACTGTATCAATAATCAGCTTAAATTACATCCACAGAAAGCTGTACGACTCATTATATTCATAACAAACTGAGGAAACACCTACTGAAATATTTATGATAACCAAACAAACATAACTTCCTATAACTGTTCTATAAGGGTGACCTACGCCTAATGTGACTGGGATGGTGGTGTGTCCTGTAATCCAGCTACTTGGAGCTACTTGTAAGGGATGGTCGGTGGATTTGATAGTCTCTGTGTGAATCCACGTCCGCTTGAATTGATACATTGATCCGCATAATTAGACCAATTCATAATTTAAAGGCAAAAGTGGCTCGGATTCCACGTTAAACTGTAGGTCCCTTAGATTCCATCGGCTGTTGGGATACTAATTTACAGTGCTGTCTAAGGAACATGTCATCCTTAGTCAGTAACAAGAATACAAGATCGCGCCAAAATCATCTTACACTCATTTCTCATTCATACTTGGCTTAAAATACCTAACCAGGGCAGGTTGCCATTTCAAAAGGTAATTTAATCTAATACGTAAGTATCTACAAATCTTAACACCTAACCTTACTTATAGTTATAACTTATTCAATTACAAACCTGGAGAGGCTGAAGTGAGGCTTTGGCACACTCTTCTACATACAGTTCCCTCAACTTCTGGTGAATGGAGAAGCAGGGAGATTTGCCATTGGAGTCTGGCACTGTGTGCGCCCGCTGTAACGCGATGTGCAGTAGATGCTGCCAACATAACAGTAACCATTGTAAAACCAGCTGACAGTACGCAGAGGTTAAATTTGATAATTTTATTTCTAAATATATAAAAATCAAAAGGAATCTTGAGTTGCTTTCACTGGAAAATTTACGGATTAAATACCTACATCCATAGTATTCAGATTCAGTAAAAAATTATCAAGAAATGTTCCAAGACTGCTCAGAATTCAAACTTAAAATATAATGAAAGGTTGTATAAACCTACCAATTCTGAAATCATAATGTACAGTTTCACTTGGGTCACATGCAAAACTTGATCAGACATGTTATAAACCTACCGTACTCATTCGAAAACATAATCAAATTTCCTTTAATTGTTCTTAAAGGTGGATAATATCTCCACAATAATCTCTCAAACACTAAAACCACTTTGTTTAATTGACTGATAATAAAAAGTCTCAAAATCCAACTCGCCAGTATTGGTGATTATATATAATTTGCCAATTACAACTTGTGTTGAAGAAGAAAAGCCTAGCGTAAAATATGCAAAAATGTGCATGTAAAATTATATGCAATATAAGCTATAACGTCATGAGGTTCAACAACATAGAATGATATATTGTAATTTGTACAATGGTCTGGGGTAAAAAGTACGTACTAGTTCCAATGTGTGAGTTACAATGTACGTTGGCAGTAAAACGTATCTATGAGATACAAAGAGCAAGGTACAATAAATGTATAAGTTTAAATTTCAACAATTACAACTTATGTAGTTTGTACATAAGTACAAATTATTTACAACTTTGTTCAAGGTACTAAGTCATGCAAGGTTTGTTGGTACAAACCTTAACGTCACCACCGTATGAGGTACAACTTATATACGATGTACAATTTACGTACGAAGTACAAAGTACATTGGCATACTTACGTCAGCCTCTTCACTCGCCACCTCCAGGCCTTGCATCATCGCCACCGCGACGACGTCGTATCAACATTCAGAACAATGTTTCTATACTCCCTGCCACCCTGCAACAAAACAAAATAATCACTTATGTATTGACTATTTCACAAATGTAGAACTTTTACAAAACAATATTGACACAAAGAAAGACTACAACGACTGTTTATCTTATGAGTGAGCTCATATTCTTAATATTCTAAAGTTGATACTTTTACTTGGAAAAAACTCTATTTTTTATCAATTTAACTTCAGTCGATTAATTAATAAAGTCAAAAAGTTTATATCCTTGTGCACATAATTTTTCTTACAAGGATAATAAAATTGAGTTAGGCATGAATTATTTTGAATATCCAACTCATTATTTTGTTTGTTGTTACAATTTTAATTTTATAAAAAGACAAAGAGAAATAAAGAGAAAGAGAAAGAAAACAAAAAAAAGAGAAAAAAGACAAAAAGAAGAAAGAGAAAGAAGACAAATTTGTGGGAAGCGCTTAAAAAAGGAATGGAAAAGTTATTTAACTAGTAAAGAACGCAAAAGGAAAAATACAAGTATTAGCAAAAAACAAACAACAGAAAAACCAGAGAAACAAACATCCAAAACTAAAACCTAGATTAGAAAAACATTATAGACAGAAAATCCTTCTATATTCCCTAGTTTCTAAAACATTTAAGACTTTAACAATTAAGACATCTTAGGATATGATCATCGACTCTGAACTGGATTCAACAATGATATTTTTTTTATTTAACTTGTTTTTGAGCCTGGTTTAATTATTGTCGCTTTCGGTGACCTAGGTTTCAGCACCTTTTACCCTATCATTAGGGGACACAAAGATTTTACAATATAATCTGATGCCTGATGAACAAAAATAATTGAAATGGAGAGAAAAAAAAGGAATTTAAATCTAATATTAATAATTATAATTATACTTTTTCAAATCTGTCCAGCTAGAATTTTTGCCTTTCTCATAACTGGATACCAATGGGAAAGAGTGACATTGCTGCTGTGAGGAACACTGAAAGTACATTTCTACATAAAAATTTTTATCCATTCAGTATACAAACATTCATCAACATTGTCCATAATAAAGGAGTTTGCCTATTCCATATGATTAATATGGGAAAAGAGTATGCAGGTTTGCTGCCATGATACACAAACTATGATTTTTAGCATATATGGATCTAACCACATGAAGTAAATCAAGTTTCATCAAAAATATTAGATAATAAGTGAAAAATTATTCTAAACTCCATAAATTAACATTGGAGCCCCACAATACAACGTACTGTGTTTAGATTTTTTAATATCTCGGTAACCGTTGGAGATAGAGAAAAACTTTAAAACTTAATTGTGTAGTTTTTTAAGCTGATTCCAATGGTGAAATAAAAAATTAGAAATTTTTTAAAATTACATGTGAAAAACGCAAAAAACCCCATTTTGGGGTACAAAACCCCAAACTACCCGTTCCCATGGACCGATATGTCTGGTTTACGAACTCGTCCGAGCATTTGTAGGAATACACGTCTCTACCAAATTTGGTCTCTCGAATTTTTACGAGAGTTATCGTGTTCACAGACACATATATATATATATATACATATATACATATATATATATATATAAATTTTAACGACTATTGTTTTTGGTCTCTGGGCATCTAAAGAAGAAAAAATAACATGGTCTCGGGCTTAACTCTTGCCATGAGACCTACGGTAATAGCTTCTTCCCTATGGGAAATTCGCTAAAAGGAATTTAAATCTAATTTCATTTATTTAAACCCATACTCTTCCCCAGTAGAAAGGTATTGTCCAGCTGGGCAGCTAGGAATTTTGCCTTTGTCAAACTGGATACCAATATGAATTCATTACAGCATTCCGTCTCCATGTGATTGTTTGTTCCCCCATTTCACACAGTACAGTTTCGATCATACAGTGAAAAAACCATACAGCAGACATTTCAATAGTGGCACAAAGAATCGCATGAGACTTTTCACACTGACACCGCGACAGTTCTTCACAACACTATTGGAATATTTTCTGAACGGGCAAAACCGTGCAGTGTGAAAGAGGCGTTATGGGAGGTTAGTGCAGAAGAACAAAGTTTGAGTGGTTTAAATTGATGCCCAGTTAGAGATTCAAGACTCCCAAAAGGTCAAAGGCCTGACAGAGGGGGACAGAGGGACCTCAAACCAACTATATTTCTCACTATTGAAATATACTAACACTGATATTCTAATGCAAAAATAGCTGCAAAACCGTGATGTAGCCTTGATATAGCAGGAATATAGCTGACATTAAAACACACTATAAAATGTAATCCAGTAAGTACCCATTGTTGTACACAAAGAGTAAAATGGTCGTTTTCGGTGTGCAATGGTGTTTAACATGCGAGGCAAAGCTGAGTTCGAAAATGTGCTTAGGTATTGAAAAAAACCTATTCCTTTAAGTTTAAAACGTGTTTATATCATAGAGAGAAAAAGCTTAAATCTGTTAAATTAAATATTAATTATACCAATTCAAACAAACAGCTGGTATTCATGGATATGGAAATATCACATTTAATTTTTTACAATACCATTAAATAAACCTTTTTTCTCTTGCAGATGCACTTTTCAAAATTAAATGTTAAAATTATTCACCAAAGCAATCTGATTTATCAGAAATTCCCAACTTCAAAGAGATTTTGAAATTTTTGTCACTTATTGAGTAATTCAAGAAATATATAACCATTAAACTCTTTTTCATTAGGTATTGCACATTTCCACTATATCTTCTGATCTGCATACCGTCAGAGGTGTTTTCTAACGGTTCTCTGAAGTAAGGAGGGGGAAAAAAAGAATGAAGATACCTTAGTCTAAATGATTAGACTAATGATTGTTTAAAAAAAATTGATGTAGGCCTAAACTCTATGATCAAGAGGTATTGTATGTATATCGTCAAGAATTTTAATGAGGACTATCAGTACATCCGTACTTTGTAAGGGTTTTAGGATTCTGTGATACTTATTAACATGACAACATTAATTATATTAGATTAGAAAATATTTATAATTATTAAAATACGTCAAGATAACATTTTAATATAGTATGATTTCGACGTGAATTTAAAATCAATGATCAATGTAAACAAACTAATATTCATTTTAATTTGACAGCTGTTTGTTTTTCTTTCTATTAAATCACTTTATACATCACATATTCTCAAAATTAATGACCAATGCTCAAACCATTTAGTGTTAAAAACTACAAAGACAGCTGATTATTGCCAGTTGGTGATTCATTGATAACTGAGAGCAAAATGTGATTAATATCGCTTAAAAGTGGGTTATTAAATGCTCGTTATATACTTTTAAAGGGACGACGGAAAATTTCAAGCATTGAAAAACCTTCTCTGAAATGTAGAGAATAAGTTTCATTGTTAACAGTTCTCCCATTTTTTAGAAGATGACGTATAATGCCTCCTGGAGCGTCACAGACAAACAGACACAAATTGAGATAAGACTTGTTCCGGCTTCTCTAGCGCACGAAACGTAAAAATAATTAAAAATGAATAACTCTGAGTAGTATACAGGCAATACTCTAATTTTATTTATGTAGATTATATGTATAAATTTTAATATCTAACTGACAACACTAATGATTGTATAAAAACAAATTTATGTAGGTCTAAACTCTATGATAAAGAGATATTGTATGTAAAACATCAAGAGGATGAGACTGAGGATTATACGTATAAATTGTTACAGGATTACTATTTACTGAGATTATTAACTGTACAGTGTAAAATAAGTTTTGTTTTAGATTATTCCCAAAAAATTATTAGATGTTTTCAGTCACCTAGAAAGATAAAAACATAAAATTTGAACATCAGTTAAAAAAACTTAAAACCATCTTTCAAGCAATGCGATATAAAAAATATGTCATGGGCGGAGTTAAGGGGGGGGCATGGAGGACAATGCCCCCCAAGAACTCTTAAATTTTTTTAATTTCTTTTACCAATCTTAACATTTCTATTATAATTTGTTACTGGACATAGGTATTTTGATGAGTTTTTACTATGGTTTTATATTAGTTTTGAGTAGATGTTTCTTTTTCATCTATTTTTAGGCTGAATGGTGACCAAAACTAGAAAATTAAATCTGTGCCCCCCATTACATGTAACCTCTAACTCCGCTTATGCTCACAGTTTCTTAAACATACTATTTTTTGTGGTGACTATCTGAAATTTCTACAAGTATTATATCAGGGAATCTTTGATATTGTGATAATTAATACATTTGAGAAAAATCTATCCAGACCACTAATGTTTACTTCCTTTAAGCGATAAATGTGTCAACGTTTTATTTATCATTTACAAACTAAAACTTATCTACAACCAGTTACTATGATTCCTCTTACTTATTTAATTACATTTACTATTTCACAAAAAATAAACAAATAATTTTTATCGCTTCCTTTATAGTTACAGAACTTGATGATATAACTATTCAAATAGTTCATTTAATTCAATAATTTACTCATATTTATACAGCATAATGTTATTTCATTTACTTTTATATATTTAGCTCCCAGACAGCTCGAAAACTGCGGATATCACATAGTGGGGGCATTTTTGCTGAAAATAAGTGTTTAAATATAGATGTAATTTTATTAAAATATATTTTTTATGACCACTATAATCAGCTCAAATAGAATTTTGAATTAGCTCTATATACAACGTTGTTCAAAGTAAAAAAATTGATAACGTAACCCTTGTTGCTAAGACAAGTTTTTTTCTATATACAACCAAAAATTACTGAATTAAGGAAAATTCACAGTATATACAGAATTACTTCTAAAAACCTACTTTAAATTCTTATTATGTTTATTAGCGAATTTCCCATAGGGAAGAAGCTATTACCGTAGGTCTCATGGCAAGACTTAAGCCCGGAACCATGTTATTTTTTCTTCTTTAGGTGCCTAGAGACCAAAAACAATAGTCGTTAAAATTTATATATATATATATATATATATATATGTGTGTGTGTGTGTGTGTCTGTGAACACGATAACTCTCGTAAAAATGGTCCGATCGAGACCAAATTTGGTATAGACGTGTATTCCTACAAATGCTCGGACGAGTTCGTAAGCCAGACATATCGGTCAATGGGAACGGGTAGTTTGGGGGGGTTTTGTACCCCAAAATGGGGTTTTTTGTGTTTTTCGTATGTAATTTAAAAAATTTTTAGATTTAATCTTTTACCATTAAAATCAGTTTAAAAAACTACACAATTAAGTTCCTTAAAGTTTTTCTCTATCTCCAACGGTTACCGAGATATACAAAAATCTAAACACAGTACGTTGTATTTTGAGGCTCCAATGTTAATCTTATGGAGGATAGGGAAAAATAAATATTTCCCATATTAATCAATATTTTTGGATAAAACTTGATATTTAGCTTCATGTGGTTGAGATCTATCCATTTATGCTTAAAAATCATAGTTTATGTGTTTATCATGGCAGCAAACCTGCATACTCTTTTCCCATGTTAATCATATGGAGAATAGGCAAACTCCTTTATTTATGGACAGATGTTGATGAAAGTTGGTATAAATGTTAAAAATAACTGTTTTTGAAGGTGTAAATGTCTAATCTCAGTGTTCCTCACAGCAGCAAACCTGCACACTCTTTGCCATGTTAATCTTGTGGAGAATAGGCAAATAATTCTCATGTTCATCGATAGATTTTGACCACTTGTCGTATATTATTATTATTATATTATTGATTTGGAAATTCGCTGAGTACGCAGGTTTACTGCGACAGGGGTATTTTTAATCTAAAATTATTCAGAATTAATTTCACCTAACAGAAAATTATGTATTCATGAAGCATAACACATCTAAGTTCACCATGAATTGCAAAATTCATATTAGAATTAACCAACTACAATTGGAATAATTTTAAACAAAAAAATATAAACCTGTTCTAGTTTTCTCATTGTTAGCCGTAACTTGATCATATTAGAAGCTTTGATTGGAAGCAGTCCAGATCCTATTCTAATTTAAAACATGTAATAACCAACCAAATGACAAATGGAATCAATTTCTCAAATATTTCTGTACTGCTTTCAGACGAAATAGAGCTATTCTGATTTGAAAGTGTGACGCCATAAAATATATGTTCTTGATTTCGATCTTTTCTTATTCAAAATTATTATTTATACTATCTTGGTCATTAGAAAAAGTTTTGATTCTTCCCACAGTTTTAGTTCAACATCAAGATCTCAAAAACAACTCTACAGAATTTCATAAAATCATATTTCATTTAATTTCATTTCATTCGCATGATCTAGATCGGGGGGTTTCAAACTTTATTTTCACAAGAAATATTAAATAAATTATGTCTGTAATGGTCCCCCTAAAATCCCCCCTACGATGACCACTTACAAAATCAAGAGCAAACAATATTTCCCTGCTCATAGGCATGTGTTGAGCTTGCTACGTATACATTTTGTAATACAAATCAAAACTGTTAATTTCAGGAATAGCGGATTTTAATGTAATTAAAAATAAATTGGATTAGAATGTTTTCGCGGACCCCAAAAAAAGGGTCAGCGGACCACACTTTCAGAAACTCAGTTCTAGATAGATCCCGTGTTGAGAAAAGTTTGTCTTTGGTGTAAAACTAATTTTAAAATTTTAAGTTTATGAAGATTAAAATGCCTAAAAACACCAGATGATAAAAAATGTTGATTTCCTCGGTAAACGATGTTGATTGAAGATGGAAAATAATATGTTCCTATACAATATGAGATCTTGTGATAAAAGAATTTGGAAATATGTATATCAATAAAAAAGCAGATTAGTAAAAAAACGTTGAAACTAAAAATCATTCAAAATGTGTGAAATAGTTTAAGAGTAATAACCTTACAAAATCTTCTGTTTTCCGGACAACAGTTATTGTTTTGCATTACTACACCAGTGTTACCCTAAAAGCCTATTCCACTTCCCAAAGACATTCCAAAACTAGTACAATCTAATAATAAGGATTGTAGACTACAAAAACGAAGTCAAAATAAAATAAACGTGACCGAATAAAACGGTTCTTATGCTCAATGGTGGTGAGGTAAACACTCTAACTGGAAGGTTTGATTCCCGATTGGGACACATAGTTGAGCACCGTTAGGGCTACGTTAAATCCGCTACTCTTATTCGTTACCCCGCTAAGTTCACTTATTCGTTACACATATGTGATTTTTCGTACAGACTTCCTAAGTGACCTGTTTAAATTTACAGTTCTGATTTTTTACATTAAAATTTTGAGACCTTCAAAATGGCATATTTATTAAGACCTTTAAAAATTAATTTGTTGCTGAAAATGAAAATTTTTCGTTTTTCTAAATTCCACAAACGTTACCCGAAAAAGCTTTGTTATTCATGCACATAGCCAAAATTTCAGTTCTAAGTATTAGCGGTTCTCCTACACACCAATACAAATCTTTCACCTATACCACAGAATTTCAGAACCTATTAACTTGAAAAATATACACTCAAAACAAACAACAAATGCTAAGGTATATTTTTTAACGTGATAAAAAATAAAAGTAAAAATAATGCTGTTTAAATAGTAAATTTTATTACTCACACTATCTTGAGCAAGCTGATAACTGATAATGTTAACTTTTTAATATACAATATTCATTTTAAATTCTTAATTTAACTGAGTAAATGATTAACCATTAATTAATTAATAATTACTCTGCCGGTTCAGTTTTCAAACACATTCAATAACAAAATTAATGCAAAAGTTGATAAATCAGAATAAAATCTATACAAATTAGTTGAATTTAGGTTGAATTAAAATACTTGTTTTGTCCAAATCACAACAAGGTACTCAATAAATTTGTGTATAGACATCAATAACTATCACCATTAACTAAAGGCACTAGACTTACATATATTAAAACCAAGGGAAGGAAAATACTTTAATATTAATCTTACTGGTTCTCACAAATTATTTTTTAAACCACTTGACTAAATGAGTAACTTCACTATACAACTTAATAGCAGTAGAATTTAATGAATTTTGTGATAAAATGTCCCATAGTCTGGTACATTCTTACTGTATTTATTTTTAAATTGTAAAAAATCTCTTACTGTTGATTTAAGTAACTATTAGCGTCCAACACAATCACATTCTTTAAGCTAACATTCTGCTGCGTAAGCTAATATCCTGTGATTGAGTTATTGTGTAAACTGTGTCATCCGTTCTACCCCTAGAGGCGGACCTTCAGTAAACCACAAGACTGTTTATTAAAAAAGTAATGGTCTTGACGGATTCTTTCCTTCAACACTTTTTATCGTTGATGATTTTTAGCTGGCAATTATTTGATTGTTGACAGGTGGAAAAAACCTGTTCATTTATTTATTTAATCTCAAATCAATTTCAAGTAAAACATGTACGTCAACATTTTCATTTAAAAATTTAAAAGCGCATCCTATACCTTTATTCTATCCAGATTGTTTATCCAAATTACTAGGTTCCAAACAAAATTAAAAAAAAACACCTAAAATGAGAATGTATCAAACATTAATTCAACCACCCCTGATTGATGAAACAGAAATTTAGCTCTAAGCAAAATTTCAGAGTGGAAATTTATAGTAATTGAAAATCAAGTTTTAAGGAAAATATTTGGCACAATAAATGAGAACGGTAAATGGAGAATTCGAAGAAATCAAGAACTAAAAAGCCTTTTATAACATCCGTACACAATATTTTTATGAAAAGCCAAAGATTAAGGTGGACAGGTCACATAAAGAAGAGACCAGCCAAAACACTGATCAAAGATGTATTTGTGGGAAGACCGGCAGGCACCAGACCACTAGGAAGGCTCAGAGATGGAAAAACCAAGTGAAAAAGGACCTCCGAAGGCTACATAAATCCTGGAAGTAAGCAAAGGACCAGGAAGAATGGTGGGGCTTTGTTGTGGAAACCAACAATTTCAGTTTTTAATGGTGAGAGTTTTTAATGGAGGTTTTTAATGGTAAGGAAAGGTAAATTACATCCTAGTGCAACCAGAGTCCCGGTGATCTGAACATCCAGCTAATCAGAACTACCAGATGAAAAAGGTTACAGAGTTCAAATTTTAAAAATTAAAAACGAAGCCAAGTAATAAGAATTTAACAGTTTAATCTATGGCACGTTATCACTAATTATATATTACTCCGTACAAAATATTAATTAAATACAATAACTTACCTAGTTAAAATTAGTTTGGATTACCGGGACTCTGATGTACCGGTACTTGGAAATTTCTAAAATGAAAACTAGAAATCAAGTAAAGCGAGTCGAATGGTAGTGACAAAATTTTAAAATAAACGTACTGTATTAAACTGAATAGTTAATACAATTAACTAACTCCATGTATTATTTCCATGTAATCTTATCAAGACATCCTAAAGCTTAAACACAACTTAAGGTTTCATTGCACAAAATTAATAAACTATCACTTCGTTCAATTCTTGTGAACAGTTTTATTTAAACGTTGCTTCAGTTTTGCATTAAATAATGCTTTCTTGATGCTACACACAGTTCTAACATTTAACAAACAACCCCTTCATTTAGAATTATTCCAGTCTATTCTTCTTCAACAAATACTAAATATCTAATTCAGTGTCTCTTTTTTGTGTACCTCCAAGATTTTTTAAATTTTTTTTTAATTTTTTTTTTTTTTATGTTTTTTTTATTCTTTTTTTTTTTTTTTTTTTTGTTTTTTTTTTTTTTTTTTTTTTTTGATAGGTTTTTTTTATTTACTATTTTTTTTTTATTTAAGTTTTTTTTTTATTTTTGTTTTTTTTTTTAAATTTTATTTTTTTTTTACCATACTCTTTTTTTTTTTACCTTTTTTTTTTTTTTTTTTTTAGTTTTACGTTTTTTTTTTTTTTTTATGTCCCAAATTGAAATTTTTAAATATAATTATTTTTCAGCATTTAGGCAAAAATATGTTTTTTTAAAAAATACATTTATTATTATTTTGTTTAGTACAAAAAAATAAAATAATTTTATTTAATTGATTTACAAATTATGTAGTCATTTAAAAAAAATAGTATAGTATTTTTTATATATATGTTTTATAAAAAAAATATTAAAAAAATTCAGTATTCATATTTATTTTTTTTTAATATCAAAAATTTTTCATTTAATTAATATGATTTTTTTTATTTATTATCATTAATTAAAAAAGTTATTAACAAAAAAAATATTTATAAAAATTATTTTTTTATGATTAATCATTAAAAAAACAATAAGATCCTCTTCAAATTTTTTGATTTTTATCATAATAATTAATTTGATATTTTTGTATTTATTCTTATTAAACTTTATAATTACTTAAGTTACTTTATAAAAATAAAAAAATCACAGATTAAAATTGTATTTTTAATACTAATTTTTCTAAAAAAATAACCAATTATCTCATTTTTCTAAAGATTATTTTTTTTATATAAAATTAATTATTTTTACGTTTTATAAATTTTGATTTGAAGATTAAATTTTTTTTTTACTTTAGGTGAGAACAACATATTAAAAAAATTAATATTAAAGTATTTAGTAACATTAGAACTTACCGTAATTACAACTATTGGTAGGTACACTAACCATTGATTTACAACACTAACTAACACAATTATTATTAAATTCAAACTCTCATAAACACATAAATTTATAAAAATATAAACAAATAAATTTATAAAACTTATTTTTAAAGATTATATTAAAAAACAACAGTGCTCAATTTGAAGGGTCTTTTATGGGTGTTTTTCATCCTAAAATTAAATTTGATTAATTTTTACGTTTATAATTAATTTTTTTAGTATGGGTTTTTCTTACCACGATTTGAACCACATAAAGATTTTATTCATTTGTACCTTTGCGAGTGATACATAATTATAAAGACCGTTAAAAAAAACTTAATATTAAAACTTTTGGTTAGGTACTTCACCAAACCTCTTAACCTACACTAACCAAACTAACCTATAGTTAGGTTAGGTTAAATCTCGGCCCAGTAGAATTTTCACACGTGAAAAAAATTTATAAAATTTTTTATAATAACCCTTGAATGGTTTAGACGGTTATTATTAAAGACAAATAAATTTGCTGAGGATACAGGTCTGCTGCAACAGGGTTATTAATTGTTACTGTGGCATTGACAAACGGTAAAAAACATGAACCATTTAAATAACACAGAGACCCTGGTAAAGATTTTTAGAGGCAATGTTACATAACAAATACCTCCTACAATTCTAATTATTGGGTGAAGGATAGTTCATTAGCATTACTCCATTCCGTAACAGTAATATCTGAATCCCTCCATACTGTTCCATTCACAAATCAACAGGTTTGAAATACAGTACTACAAAAAAATTGCCAATTGCTCTGTTATAAAACTAACAAATATATCAATAAAATTAAATTCCAGCTGCCCCAAGTTTTTCACTACTTTTCTTTCATTTTGTTAGGATTAATACTATTTTTCTGTCATCCCTCTTATTTGCTGTCCAACTTCAAAATAAAAACACCACAACAAAATATGCCTCGGCCAAAAAAATTATTTTGTTAAAACCTATCCGATTTATTGATAATTAGCAATAAGCCCATCCTACGTAAGAATTGTTTTGTTAAGAAGCAAAGTACTCATTTTTGTAACAAAATGTTAAACCTGAAATCATAAAAATCACCAGCCAAATTAATATCAAATTAAATAAATTGGAACAAATTAGAAATTTTGTATTGTGAGTTAATTTTTTTCAAAAATGAGATAAAATCTATATTTAGCATACCGGTACTTTTAAAATAAATGATCAGTGTTAAAATATACCAATATTGATTTCTCTATGATCCTGCTTAGGATACATTGTTCTATTAAAAAAATGAAACTTTAACAGGTCATGGGTCAATTTAAAGTACACAAAAACCTTCTCCAAAAGGTATGAAATATACAATTTTCTCCTGAAGACCTTGTTCAGCGTCACAGAAAGACAAATAAATGGAAAGATATTGAGATAAGACCGATTTTGAGTTTTCTGAGATATAAAACATGAAAAACCAAAAATTTCATAATCCAAGCAAATTACAGACAAAATTTTAGTTCTATTAATATAGATAGATAACACACATAACTATTAATTAGTAAAAAGTATTAACTTTACAATACGATGCCATACTCAATGTAAACAAAACTTCACGATAATATTGTAGACTCAATTCACACGCCATTTGGACATCTATTTAAATGCATATTAGGGAGGAAATAACCTAATTTCTAAAATAATGAATGTATTGGTTGGTTCTTAAAGTGTGAAACTTTAACAAAATTGTTTGATGGAAAAATCATAAAAATGTGTTTATAAAAAAATTTGTTATAATTAAATATTGTTTAGTTATTAAAAAAATCTGTTAGAAGTTAGTTCAATGGTAAATTAAAAATTTAATTAAGTAAAGAATTTTTTAATGTTCCTATAATACTACTAACCACATTGAAATACTTGTTTATTTTTTCAGTTTTAACCACAATAACTTAAGTCTGAGAACTATAGATTATTACAAGCAAACGACATGAACATTGATGTGAATCATTATCATATGTTTAACAGCTGGGTGAATAAAATAACACTATTAACATTTGAACTTTGTAAGTTCAAATCTTGAGTTAATTTAATGTTAAGATAAGTAACTTTTATGTCGAGGAGAGGATTTGTTAGACATTAGAAAGATATATATGATATAATCTCAAACTGTACTGATTTGACTAAAGTAATACTAATGACTTTCTTAATAAATCTTAATGACAACATTATGGTTGTTGTGTAAAAAGTAGCTTAATTCACAAAAATTGTGAATTATTAAAAAACTATTTATTGAGATACAGAATACAAACAGTAGAAACTTATAAATTTGACACATTATTAAGTTCAAGAAAAGGTGAATAAAAAACTTAGTAGGCCCATGTAATAACGTGAATGACAACAAGATTACTGAACTAAACTGGTCAAATTCAGTACCTCAAAGATCTATACTGAGCCATTTTTTCCACCCCCTGCACTGGGGGGTTCCTGAACTACTTTTATTGCTTTTCTGAAATAGTAACCAGCCCGGGTGGATCAAGTATGAATGAGAAATGATTGTGGCACAATCTTATGGTCTTGTTACTGACTAAGGCTGACATGTTCCTTAGACAGGACTGTTTTAAGTCTTCCTCGACCCCGGCAGAAACACGAAAAACATGCCTCTATTCTTCGGATGATAAAAGATGTAATATTAAAACCTGGTCTTACAGATAAATGTTGGTTCTAAGTTCCTCATACCTGATATATCAGAAAAAATAAATCGTGAAAGTACAAATAAATCTGAAACTATTGTTTTCTTATTTTAAAATTTTTGAATTATGAGGGCTCTAATATAACTATTCAACTACATTACTAAGTTTTAAAAATCTGAAAAACAGTATCCGAAGTTGGTGACAAAAATAACATGTTTTGTCTCATAAGCCAGACAGCTAACGGGAGACTACTATACTACTAGTAATTTTACAAAAAAGGTGAAGAAGACTCTCAATAGCCCAACAGCCAATGGCATCAAAGGAACCTATTTGGAAGGACTACCAAAACATTACAAAACATTGATCACCATAAACCTTTTTTGTATGCTAAAGATTTAAGTTTGAATGAGTATGGAAAATAATATAAATGTTTTATAAATAAATAATAATAATTTAATTTCACAGTTAAATCTTATTTGAAGAACATGAATCTATTAATTAATTAAAATAAAACATCATTAATAAAATTGTTAGAAATAACAAAAATAAGTAGGCCTTATTTCAATCGATAAAAATATAGACGAGATTAAATTAAAAATAATAGCTGATGGTACAATTAGGCTTCACAAGTAGATCAAATTTGTAAAAATATCAAAGTAGTTAATACCTGAGATTTTTGTGATTACATTAGGGGCCTATATGATAAAAACAATTTTTTACGAACAATTTATTTTGCTAATATTCATTCAAACATATTTTAGGGAATAGAAATTTAGGGGAAAAGGTAAATTAAATTTGGAAATAATCTTTCAATAAATAAAAAATAATATAATTAATAAATACTCACTGTTAATAATTAAAAAAATATATTTCAATAAAGATGACTTAAAGGCATTGAGCTTGTGGTTTCTTTAATTTTACGGGACTTAAATGTTTGCATGTAAAAAAACTCAAAATATTGAGTTCTTCAAATTCTGAAATTTTTCAATTTTTTTATTATTCACGCCTTGAGTTCAACTTGTTATAATCAACTATTTCAAGTGTCTAAAATGCCTTACTAATTTAAACTTTGATAGCAAAACAACGCTTAAGGCTATAAATACTAATTTTTTAGTTCTTTTCTAACAAAGTCAATAATAATATACTATAATAATTCAAATAATAATCATTTGAAAAATAATTTCAAAAAATTAGTAACAATTTCAAATAATAATTATTAATTAAAAATAATAAACATTAAAAAATTATGTACTAAATAAACTAAAACCTCGTTCATCCAATACTCGCTTATCTGAAATTCTGGTTTATTTGAAATGGTTCCGAGAGAAAAAGAAATATGTTGCAGGAAAAGTACAGAGCGATTTGTGACAGCCGGAGCTAGATTCGGCTGGCACAACTCGACCGTTCACGGTACCATCGGCTGAAAAAAAGTGGCAATGGTTTTTTTTAGTTTGCACCTCAACTTGTTATAATTAAAGACAGATTTAAAAAAACAACTTTTTTATGATAATGCTGTATAAACTCTGTCATTAAAGAAACTCATCCGTAATTCGCCCCATACAGTATTGAAAAAACTGGTTATGAATGTTACAATGATTTTTTTTGTTTCAATATTGAGATGACGAGTACTTTTCACTGAAATGGTGACCTACCTCGGTAGATATTTTGAGCCGAAATGTTAAGAATTGAGACAAGGATCCAATCTTTTATGGCATTTTAACCTGAATACAAGTTAATGATGAGTGTGATGATTTTATTATGATATTATATAGCTTTGTTACAGACAAGGATTACCATTTCATTTATTAGGATCATGAATTTTAAATAGCACAATGACAAAGGCACCATGACCCAGTCCAGGTATCACAAAGAGAACCTCGATATCTTCAGCTAGAAGTAAATATTAATTCGATTGCTCAGTCAAAGATACTCTCAAAATACTGTTATTAAGATTCTACTATTACCAAAATGCTAAAGCCCTGAAAAATGAGATTCGGTTTTGTATAATCAAAAAACCTTAAACTTTAATATTAACTGATCAAAGTTGAAATATACTAATTATGATGAATGAAATTAACTCAAGAAATAACACTCGTCTATTTATATTTGACGGTGACAATAGGTTATTGTTTCAGAATCGTTATGTTAAAAAGATAAAAAAATACAGTTTTCAAATAAATAATAGGGGTAGTTATTCTAAACAATACGAATATGGGTTGGTAAGCAAATAACTTCTCAAGTAAACATGGAAGATGACAGCAACGATAAAAGGTAAACAAACTCAGTTGTAAGTGATAACAAGCCAAAATCATTTACAAACAGCTTTCAATATAGTTCCTAGAGGGAAATGTTGGCTTAAAACACCCAATGAATAATTCCTACTCATAATTTTCATTACAAAAGACCTAAATAATAAAAAAAAACATTAAAAAAAACTACATATTAAAACTTAAACAAAAAAATCAACTTTAATTTTTTAAGGGAACATCAGTAACCCCCATCAGGAGGTAATAATATTTTAATCATGACTTCCTGCACAGTTTAACTTTTAAAATAATTTGATTGTAAAAAATATGATTATAATTATATAAATTATAAATTTTATTAGAAATTATGTGTTGCACTCTTGCTTGAAAACAATCTCACAATGGATTTTCAAAAATATTCTTAAATAATCCACATAAGTTAAATGCCTTGACTCCAACAAGTTTGACTACAAATCCATGTTTACGCAATCAGAATTGTTGAAATACTGTAGAACAACGTTATTTTTCAAGTATTATTATATTTTAGTACATTTTTTCTTAAATTATAAAAGTCAGTTACTTATATTCATAAATATTTTAGAATTAAAAGCTGATTTTACATGACCAATAATGTGTGTGTCTCATTTATTTATTTCCGCGTTTATTTATTTTAAAAGTTTCAGAATAAATATCAGTTTACATCAAAATCCGATTGTGTTTGTTTCTAAAGAAGTTTTCAAGAGTTTTTTTTGTATTTTCAATGATCTTCAAATAAATTAAAGGTTTTTAGGCAATGTGATTACATGTGATTAAAATACTGGTAATCAATAATTAAATCAAGAATCATTGACTAATTAGCACTTAACTCTTTTTTATTTCTCATCGATAACATGAGTTTTGAACATTTAAAAAGTCCTATTTGTTTCCTGCCAATAAGATGAAAACTTACTGTTAGGTTAAACCAATTTTGTAACATAATACACTGGTCATCAACTATGGAAGAAACACTCAAATTTCATATACTATATACATTATTTATAAGATTATTGCAATTTAATGTTATTGAACTTTTTCGAGATTAGGAAGAACCGGATTGTACATCAAAGCTCTCGAGAGCTTTGTAACTTTCTCAGATTATCAATTGAGAGCACTAAAAGTATTTGTCGAATGACCAAAATTACTTCAACAATTGCATTAGTTCAAGATACTAGGTAAAAAAGTTATCTATAATATTATAAAGAAGAGGTGGTGTCTGTATGTTTGTTTGTGGGTTTGTTGTGGCAAGTAAATGTGTAAAAATACTGAACCGACCGGTTTGAAATTTTACACAAAGGTAGATCTTAAACTCATGCAACACATAGGCATACTCATTTCCTTAAAATCCTCTCGCGCTACGCCCTGTGAACGTCCTAAGTTTCAATGTTTACATTTTTAGAGAATGAAAACATAAAATTACTTGAATGTCAACAGCTGTGAACACTAAAATTTGACAGTTCGAGAAGAAGAAGAAGAAAGAGCTGCTGTGACCGTCCTAGGTTTCAATGTTTACATTTTCTAATGACAACATCCGTTTGCACTATATTTTGACAGTTCGGGAAGAAGAAGAAATAAAGTTGATTTTTCAGATAAACTGCTGGATCGAAATTAGTGAATTATTTGAAATAGCGGAATGGTAGATTTTAAGTTTTTTCCGACGACTGTCTCTATTTCATTAATCCTTATCTTCTTCCAATATTTGACAGATGTTACTTTGAAATGTTGTAGACACTCGTGTTTTGTCATTTTGTAAACAATGAAGAATTAATTAACAATAACTGAAATGTATCAGTAGAGCCTACACCTTTCAGCATTTTTAAACCCGTGCGAAGAACGGGTACTTTGGCTAGTTCCTAAAAAGGGGAGAAATTATACAAGTTTTTCCTAATGTGTTATTGTGGGGACAAAACAGAACAATAATAAAATTAACACAACTTTATTTTCTGTTAAGAAAAAATACATAAAAATAATACCGTACAACAACCATAAACAAATCTAAGCTGTTAGTAAATACAAGTCAGTCACTATTTCTAATAACCTTCAACTGTGAGATACTATTGTCAAGTTGCTTAATATGATACGTACGAATCCTCTTTCAAAGTGTATTAATTGTTGTTGTATCCAGAGTCAATGAATAATAAATATTTCACTTAAGTAATATTTTAGGTTATTTATCCTGGTTACCCTACTGTCAAAAATACCTAGCTTGTTATTTCTACAGAATTTGATAGGATTTTAGAGCTATCTTTGGACTGGATTTTGAAAAGTGGTCAACACAGGATAGGGAAAGAAAATTTATAAGAGCGAGGAGGCCGAACTAAAGTTTGGTATCACCGGACTGGTCAGCAATATAGATTGCAATTCAGGGTGAATAAATTAGTGGTCTTCATATCTTACTTATATGTTGTGGACTACCTATATGTAAAAACTAATACAAAAGTTCTAACATATATAAAAACATTAAGGCCCAAAGATTTTTCAAGATGACATGTAATAGGTGGCCTTCCCAATTTACACAGAAAACTGTAGTAAGGAATGTTGTTTTTGCTATTTATGATGTAATCCTTTTTCCATTGATTTGTTTAAGTAGTTTCACTATGGAAAAAAACAAAATAAAATGGATGTTTAATATTTGGCTCTTAATCACCACTATACAATACAAACAAGAAACTCTAAGACACATTAAGATATAATTTTTTACTATGTTTAGACTTTCATTTACAACTATAAAACTGATTCTAGTACACATTGAGTCATTTATACATCCTCAATGCAATAGCAATTTTGATGAATGACAATTCTAAAAGCAACCTCCCAATATTACACAGCAAAATGTGAAATGCACTTAATCTTGAGATTTGTTTTAGCTTATAAATATCATTGGAGATTAAATATATATATTTCTATACAAATTTAAAGAAACATACAAAAAATTGTGATTACAGTCCAAATATTCTCACCTACCCTAACCTTCACTTCTTGTGTCTTGGTTAGGGATGTGCCCATTTTAAGGTTAGTTTTCAAAGTTGTTTAAATTGCATAGTTCTCAACCGTTGTGGGTTTTGTTCCATGAAAAATTTACTCAGTATTTTTTAGGCTGTCATTAATACCGTGTTGAATTACAAATAAATACAACAGTAAATTATTTACCTGATGGTTGAACTTGGATTCGACGTGCAGACGGCCATCAGCTGCCGAAGAACCTGCTGATCTGATTATAACCAGGTTTTCGAAGCGTAATCCATTACAATATTTTACTTAAATTATCAATAAACTAAACCACTGTGATCACTAAAAGTAATTAAGTGTTATAAATCACTACACAAAACTATTTAAGTTAGATATAACGTGAAAACTCAATCACTAATCTCCCGTTTATAAACACTGTCTACATTGAACCGACAATGTAGACCTCATTTTGTTGTAAATACGACTACTGCTGCCACCTAGCTGTGGTAACACTCAACTACATTTACCGATATAAAGGACCTTTTTCTGCTTTTTTTTCAAATTTGATATAAGGGAGATTTGAAAATACCTTTAATAATCAGACAAACAATTTAATTTTAATAATCATCTAATGGTAAAAACTATTAAAAATAAATAAGTAAAGTAGTACTGTATTTACATATTTTAATTTTCTTAATTGTAATTTCAATTCTCTATTAATAAACATTCTCTAAAAATTATCTATATTCTTGAGTAAAAGTCCTTATATAATAACAAACCATATTTTAAAATATTACAGTTAGTATATTAAGCACTCTGGGGTAGTTGCTTTTAAATCTGTGTAGTGTATTTGGACAAAAATTTAAATTATAGTTACTGACTGTATTTATTAATGTTATATCTGCAACCAAAAAATACTTTCTTATTTATTTGTTTTTACTCTGATATTATGTAAATAATGAATTGATTATGAACTCAAGTATTAAATAAGATGTTTCTTAAATAATTAGTTTTGTAAAACATGGTAATGTATTGTACCTAGCATTAAACTATCAAAACTATTTATGACTAATTAATTAAGTGATCCTTATAAGTAATTCAAAAAATTGTAGAAATATGTGTAAATTTTGTTAAGCATATGTTATTTTTTCAGTTTTGTTAGAAAACAGAAAAAATTTAAGATAAAATTTACTTACTTTTTATTTTATTTTTAAAAGTATTTTCATAAAATTTTACTTTAAATATGTTTTTACTTTCAGAAATTTGAAAAGTTTTGTTTCATCACTAAATAGTTATACCTGTCAAAAAATGTTTTATTGCATGTTCAAGGAAATTGTAAAACTATCATTGTCTAGAAGTATAAAAATCTGTCAAGGCAAACAAAATTCTTAAAAGTTTTTTAGGATTTACCTAATCAAAATTAATTTATAGCGAATAAAGAATTAATACATACCATAGTTATCCGATTCTAAAATACTCTCACATATTTTTACTCAACAATTTTTCTCTGCTAAAACCTAACAAGAATGGTTAAAAAAACTTTGAATACCGAAAACTTTTTCCACAGGTATAATAAGACAAAGAAAATATTTTAGAAGAATTTTAAAAAGGCTTCACTCCACAAACTCTTTACTTGTTACTATATTACTTGTTTTATAAAATTATTTCTGAAACAACTCATTTTTATTTATCTCCAGTGGTACAATCAATTTTACAATAGATTTTGAGTAAAAACTTATATAAAACATCGTTCAAAATGGCTTGAGAGGAAAACAACAGTCAGAGAACTAGCAAAATGCTGTTTAATGCTTCAAGCATGTTTTGAGACCGTCTAGAGTTGTTTTGTTACTGTTATTAATGAAATGAGTCAAAATGTGGCGAAGTGTGATACAATAACATTCCACAGGATCTAAGACTCCAGCTGTATTTGTCTATCAACTCAAGGATACGGTGTTGTTTCAAAATCTGTGATTTGGGAAAGATTTTGGCACATGATTTGACCCTGCACACCCACATTTGTAGCGCTTGAACCAAAGCTTATAAAACTATTGGTGCTATCTGTAGGGCCACTAGATACTTCAACAATCCTCTCTCACTGCGGGCTCTGTATTGTACAAACGTTTTTCCTCTCCTTGAGTATGGCATTATTGTGCGGTCTCTATATCAGTCAACAATAATGCAGCCTCTACATTTATATAAGTGGCTTCAACATGTGAAGGCCAAATTTGTTCCTATTTTAGGCTACAGACTTGGGTTTGCTAATCGAGGCATTCCAGTTTGTCTTTTTAGTGACCAGATCAATTGAAGATTCCTTCAGTCAAGAAGGAATGTACAGGCAGTACAATTTCTGCGTAAGCTGCTCACTGGTGCGATTGAGATTGACTGCCCAGCTCTTCTTGAGGGCATGAGTCTTCAATGCCCCTCGAGGACTAGATCTCTTGACCTCAACGAAACTATGAACTTAACAGTTCATAAATCCTTCAAACTTCAACTAATCAACATTCCCAAAAATCAACCTTCAGTTGAAGGTTGATTTTTAGGGAATGGATTAATGTATAGCTCTACGTTCAGTATTCATTATGTATTTTATAGTATTTAATTTTCCATTCTGATACAAATTTTTCTTTGTATTTCATTTCAACACTAAATGTATCACGTTTTCCTGTTGAAATAAATAAATTAAATACCTCCGTTGCAGCAGAACTGCATACTAACAAAATTTAATTGATTTAGGAATTAATTGACATAACACAATCTATTTTTAATCATGGGTTAAGCCACATAAAAAATGTTTATCAATTTACTCACTCTTCAAAAGAATAACATGGATAACACCATAAGATGGATAACCGGACTAGGTCTTAACATGAGATAATACCTCTAATTTCCTAAGGTAAATTCTTTTTAGCTCAATTCTGTATAGGTGAGTTTGTGGCACAGTTGGTAGACATAGACATAGACATATCTTTATTTGAATAAAAGTACATTAAAGTTTGTACATCTCAGTCGTCATTAAATAAATATAAAATTGTCTTATTTCCTAATGAATAGCTTAAAGTTACAATTAAAAATCTTGGGGATCTAAAATTTGGATAGAAAATCCTGCACAGAGTAAAACTCCCCTTTAATTAAAAATTCTTTCAGTAACTTTTTGAACCTGTTAGGACCCAGCCCACAGTCCTCTTCAACTCTTTTGGAAGGCTATTAAAAAAATATGGCCCAGTGAAATCAAGGTTCCTCTCAGATAGTGTAAGGCGATGACTGGGAGTGCGTAAGTCACTTCCGTGCCTGGTTGGATAACGATGATTCTCTCCAACAGTTGGAATGGACTTCAAATTTGATAGAGATGACATTATTGCTCTGTATATAAATACAGAAGGCAAGGTGAGGAGATTAAGAGTCCGAAAAATCCCTCTACATGACTGTAAAGGAGGTAGGCCACAAATGATTCTAATCGCTCTCTTTTGCACCAGGAAGACTTTATGTGCATTTGGAGAACCACCCCAAACCTCAATCCCATATGTCATGGTGGAAAAGAAGCAACCATAATAAACCATGAGCAACATATTGGGATCCAGAAGAGGTTGCAGTGCCCTGAGAGCGTAGCAAATGCGGCTCAACCGGCTACATAGTCGGGAAATATGACACGTCCACGTCAAACCACCATCCACAGTTAAACCCAAAAATTTCACCGAGGTGCATTCCCCTATTTGAAACTCGTCCAAAGAAATAGTTTCAGGTCTCTTGTTTGGAGTTAAAAACTGCATGAACTTAGACTTGTCTGTATTCAACTGAAGATTGTTGATTGAAGATTGTTGTAGAACGACAAACTTCAAACCTTAGTCTGCGATGGCGCTGGTTTGGATTTCGGGATACTGGATACAGAATGATTAGAACTGTCCATTTAGAACTTTTTTGCTTACCTGTATCTTTGCTTGATATGTCCCATAGGCAGATCTGTGATCTATGTTGTCTAAATTTATAGGAATGTTTGAGGCTGCTATCCTATTTTTATGTAATTTTCATGGTTAAATAGTCTCATATATACTTATTTGACACATGACTGTTGTTTGTAATAATCCTGGCAAATAAATCAGCTGATCTTTACCCGTAACAAAGATATATACAGTCCTCGTATATGTAAATTTCCATTACATTCATGAAACACATCCGTCATTCATGTACACCTTAAAGGTTTTCCTACCTCCGCAGTATGTTACGCAGCGTGCTCTGTGATTAACCCTTCAATCCCAGCATTTTAAGAGCCCTACCAACTCCCCCTGATGGAATTATTTTGGGATTTGGAGCTATTATCAGAAAACCTGAGCTGTAACTGATAACTGTTCATCTAACTACAATGCAATGTTATAAGTCCATTACAAACTAATATTTTATTGAAAGCATCCAAAAAATAACCTAGTTCTGGGCAGTACTCACAATGTCAGTTTACATAAAACAAATCATCCAATTAAAATTTACTGTTACGACACTACACTTAACAGTAACAAAACAATAAAACACTTGTAGAGGTAATAACTAATTACATTTCAGTTCAAAACACTGTCAAACTAGTACAAAAACATTGGCTTACGTCGGACAACAGTGAACAAACAACAAACCAAGTGGTTATCGTCTGTTCTTCCAGCTGAGATTTTTTCAATATTCCTCCTTTCAGACAGAATAATGACAAAAACAATAATTCCAGAAAGGTAGAGAATGTTCACTAATATTGAGAATCTTCATATAGTTAACAAAAATCGCGTAAGGTAGCAGGAATGTGCAACTGGCAACCCGCAGCTGGCGCGTCATTGATACTGCGTGCACAGTACGTCAACCAGCGTTGAAGGGTTAAATTAACTGTGTCACTGCATCAATGACCAACTACTAGTTGCGTTGAGATCAAATGAGACCGTCATCGTACCTCCGCAGTTAGCAGCTAGTGACACTAATTTGATCTCAATGCAACCAGTCATTGTTGCGGCGATGCAGTTAACTTAATCAAGGAGCACGCTGCGCAACGTACTGTGACGGTAGGAAAATGCCCTTAAATTACCCATTTAGTTTGGGTCAGTGTCTCATGAATAGAATAAGAACGATGTGGAAAGAATTTACGCTAATAGAAGAAGAACCAACAACCTAAACACTACTTTGAATTACCAAATCATTTTGTACCTTATTTTAGTAACAAATTTGTCCCGATCTTCCAATTAATTTTTTAACGTAATGAAGGAAGGGAAACAAATAATGGTAGTCAGACTTAAAAAACAACCTATAATATTATGTTAAAAAATACACAATTATCAATAGATCAGTTATCTCTCTGGTGAAGCATTAAAAGCAGTTTTGACCATTTGCTGTAGGTGTTTGGCATGCTCCTTCGCCTTAGAGAAGCAAGATTGCAGCTGATCATTAGTTACAGGACTACCACCTAAACACAAATTTACATGATTATTTTTTTAATTTGTTTTCAAAAATAATCTACCAGATAAATCTCATTTCGTATTTTATAAAATTTTAATTTGTAATCCTAAGAGTGCTCTATGGTTCGTGATGGGATTTTTCCAGCAATTTTTCGGGGTTTTTCCATGAATTATGAAAATTTATAACTGAACAAAAAATAACTAAATTTATTTCTATCAACAAATTCTAAAGAATGACATAACATGATCAGTTTTTTTCAATTTGATATGGATATAAAAAATAAATCAGAAAAAAACTAAAAAAATTACAAAAAATATATAGGCCATAGTTGTGAATTATAGAGGATTTAAAAAAAGCCAATCCTGTGATTTCCAAAATATTAGTAATTTAATTACTAACTCACCCTTAGTCAAAGAGTGAGTTCACCTATGTTTTTAAATCACCATATATCCATGATTTTTTTTATTTCCCGTCTAAAAGTAAACAGCTGTTGTTTGGTAGTGGAATAGTCAATACATAATCTCACCATCACCAACAATGTCTTAAAAAAAGTTTGAACTATCAAAAAACCCTATTTGAATAGACCACAATTGCTTAACATAGATAATATATAAAATTCATGAGAGCAAGAGAAATTAAAATTTAGGAAGGATTATCTTACATCTTACATCAAGCGGCACTCTGTTGTCCACGATGTGTTGTGGCGTAGAGCTTGTCAGAGTTGCCTAACAAGGTCAGGGCAACATTAGGCTAGGTTAGGCCAGGTTGTCAGGATAGGGAGGAGTTTTTTGAACTTATAATTCACATTTTATGGGTGAAGGTTTTAGGTATTACCATACTCCATGCAGCTTTCAATGTCATAAAAACAATTTTACAATTTTGCACCAAAAACATTATCAATTTGCTTTTAAAAAGTG
Source organism: Nephotettix cincticeps (assembly GCA_023375725.1). NCBI lineage: Eukaryota > Metazoa > Arthropoda > Insecta > Hemiptera > Cicadellidae > Nephotettix > Nephotettix cincticeps. The sequence goes on along the minus strand of CM041789.1, from coordinate 17,731,198 downwards.
AAGTTTTTTTCATGTTTCTTATAGGACTTGGCAATGCCTGAAAGAGCTTTTTGCCAATGTATTTCATAAATTGAGAGTTTGTGAGATTTTGAAAAATGCATTTTGAATCTGGTGTTGTACTTGTAGTTTTTCTTCTGAAATTTATTTTTTAATGAACTACGAATGAATGAATTATAAAACTATACAAACGACAACATACTATAGAACTGTACATAGCACCATGACCTACCAGGCTTGTGTACAGAGCTCATCTTGCCGTCCTGAACCATAATCGTGATCAGTCCGGTGCCGTACCTCTCCTCCTCGTCATTAGGGTCTGCCAGGATCTGATGTCTTCAAACATACAAAAAGTGTCACATACATCAAGCGCTATGAAATTTTAATGTCAATCAACAATAACTTTACACACAAAAAAAACCGTTTCCAACACCATTAACCATATACTAATCATAAAAGTAAAACAAGTGTCCATTGCAATCCAAATTAAGCCTACAAAGCCAAATTGGATACCAAATCTAATAAAGATTATTTATTAAAAAAAAATGTTGGCTGGTGGTACCTACAAGTTATTAGTTCCACTCCTGCAGAAGTTAGATAGTTAGATACTGATATGGCAACCTGTCCAGGTATCTTAATCCAAGCACAAAGGATAAATGAGAGTAAGCTGATTATGGCACAATCTTGTAATTTTGTACTGACTAAGGCTGACATGTTCCTTAGACAGGACTGATAATTAATAGCCTAATAGTTAATGACATATCTAAGGGACCTACAGTTTAACGTGGAGTCCGAATCACTGTCTCTGAATTACAAACTGTTAATTTTGCGGATTAATGCAGTATTAAATTGTGTGTACGTTAACCTACACAAGGGAAAACTACACCCACCGACCATTGCTCACAACTATCCACAATTCATGACCTCTAAGTAGCTGGATTACAGGATATGCCACCTTCCCAGTCTCAGTTATGTGACGGTCCACCCTTAAGCAGTGTCTACCATTCAGTCCACCATCCCCCTCAACCCACACGTGTGTGTGAAAACACACAGTTTGTTGCTTCATTGGACTATCACAATTCACAGCGTAAACGTTCCTGGTGTAAACGCTGGAATATCTTACAAAAATGTGTACTACGCCATTTGCAAAAGAATGAAGGAAAATCCTGCTGGAACGCACTTCAAAATCTATCCAACAGTTTGTGCTATCGAGGTAACAGACGTTCTTAAAATACCTCTATGTGCAATTTCATTGAAACCTCATTAGTGATAGGTAAGTGTAAGTAAGCGTAAGTAATATTAACCATGAAATAAAATGGTAACGTAAACCTTTTCTGTATGGTGTTTTAATCAAGTTTGTTGAAATGTTATAGAAATAGGCCTACTAGTATTGTACAAATGAACATATTACAAAAACTGTGTACAGAAAATGCAGTATTCTTTCATAATACAAGTCTGGATTTTGAATTCTGATTTTGAGGTTAGGTTTAATTTTAATACACAGTACTAAATACACTCATCATCTTGCTAAACATGAATTAAATATTAGAGGATATTTAGAGGATATAACAGTAGAGTCCTGTAATCAAGTTTCATTTATTGAGAGAATTGTATTTTTGTGGTTGAAATCGCACTATAAAGGTTCAGCCATTTGGAAATAAGTGCTGTAGAGGTATTATCAACATTAACTGTTACGGGGAATTCATGGGGATTGAAAAATGAGACTCACTATACAGATATTATATTAATGAGGTTCGTGGTTGTTAGCGAGCTTCTACTATACATTTATACTCATTATACATTTATAAGGTAATAATATATTTACTAAATTTAATTTGTTTATAATTAAGAATAAAAGAGGTTTAGATATCCTAGATATAAAAACAATGCTCACTCATCGAATATAGCGAACGTCGTAGCAACAGGGAATGTGGAAACTTCTAGAGGCCTGCGGATGGCTTCGTTGACTGAAATAGCCTGGGTCTCAGGGTTGTACTCCACTTCTGGCAGAGTCACTAGAGAACACAACACACAAGGTTAGAATCCAGTTTGGATGGAAGTAAAACAGAGTGGACCTCCAGTAGTTAAAATTTTCAATTGCTTCACGTTCGGGAGGGCTTTGAGAGGGCGCATGTAGTGTTTTTCTTCGCAGACAAAGGTTTTTTACTTATAAATACCAGCCCTGTATCTCACGCGCCTCGTTCCTGTTATGTCTCGCCATGAGACCTGCGGTAATAGCTTCTTCCCTTTGGGAAATTCGCTAAAAGCATAAAACATGGCCCCCCCTTATAAACACTAACCACAAAAGCAAAACAGGTGTCCAGGTGTTACGCTCGTCAGCGTAGCGCATTAGCCGGTTCAGCCACTCAGTGCATAGGAGTAGTAAGCGCTTACTTGGTTATAAGACATGCCTGGTGGCAATCTAGTGCACTACAAGAGCAGGTTCGGTTGCTTGGCCCCAGAGGGCAAGACGGTCACGTACGTGCTAGTATCTAACAATTTCACTAAACTGAAGACAGATGCCTCCATCTGCCACTTATTGAATTTGTACTTTTTGTACGTGAATTATGACTTTGCCATTTATAGGGTTAAGTATAAATGTTTACTGAATAGGCTATGTTTTTTAAAAGACCAAATAAACAATCCTATAATAGATATGTAACAGGGAGCGCGCTGGTGTAGGGGTAGAGCGCAGGCAATGCCCGGGACCTAGAGTACCAAAGCCCGTACTCAAGGTCCCGGGTTCAAATCCCGCCAATCACCAATGGCTTTTTGCTATGTCATAATGCCTCAACCCAAACAGGGGTGCGCAAAAAGCTGCTACGGCTGAAGTACCTTGGGAGTAATCCGCCCCTTCCAATACAAAAAAAAGATATGTAACAAACAACCACATTGAGGGAATCCCCGCCTTGCGTATGACCGTGTAGTTTTTTGTACATGTGTCACTTGGTGTTAACCTCATAACCAAAACGTTAATTACCACTTTTGAGGGCAGCAACAAGGGTGAGTACACAAGCGTCGATGACAGCTCCATCGTGGTTGAGACAGTAAAAGTCACAGTACAGTACCCAGGCCAGCTTGTCTACGCAGATACAGAGTTGTCTGCAACATGACGTTACAATGCTAATGGTTGGGTTGAAAAAACTAGGCTAGGGAAAGTTAAGTTAGGTTAGGTTGTGTGTAAAAACAACTTAACCGTTAATTAGTCATAGACATGCTAAGGAAGATTATTCTGGGTGTATTCTATTTCACCCAACAAGTGTCTACCCTTAAGGTCTCCCCCCCACTCTTTACACTACGTCTGACCATTGCTGTTATTCTTTGATTGTCTAGCTGTCACAAGTGATTTTCTGAAAGACCAGTTCATTCTTCCATGTGAAGACTAGTTTTAACCAAGAAAATGTTCCGCGTGTGCCATTGACATTACTTATTTTATTTTTATACTTATGTGGATTGAATAAATTTTGTAAATATATTTGCATTCATTTAGTTATCGGTTTTACCCTTAAATACGTTTCTATAGCCTTAGATTTTTAGTGGACGTGTTGCCCGCATATCAAGATGGACCCTAGAGAAGTTGAACGAATAAAGAATTAGTTATTTGAGGCAGAACTGGAGCAGAGAGAGAGACGAGTGTTTGAGTTACAGTGAGGAGGTGTACAAAATTTTGAATTCAAAAATATTTTTTATTAAACTTATAAAGTTTTAGTGAATTTCCCATAGGGAAGTAGCTATTAGCGTAGGTCTCATGGCAAGAGTTAAGCCCGGGACCATGTTATTTTTTCTTCTTTAGGTGCCCAGAGACCAAAAACAATAGTCGTTAAAATTTATATATATGTATTTACAGAGTGTTCATTAAAGTCGGGCACAAACTTCGAGGGGTGATAGTACTCATCAAAATAAACAAAAAATCACCTATAATCATTTGTCGAAAAATCCTTCGTTTAGCCGCTATTTTGTATTTTTTACAAAAAACGATATATAGGCTATCAAGAAATATTTAAGATACAGAAACCAAACTTTGCACACATATTTATTGGTTAAAGAGAAAAATATTTACAAAGTATAATTTAATTTTCTCTTATATTTTCAAAATGGCGGCAGTTAAAAATATTTAAATTAAAATAACAAAAAAACCATTAACTTTATAAAATTTTTACAAGATACAAAAAAGATTGGAATTTTAATTTCAAATCGAATGGTACTTTGGTGAATGAAATCCGTCCACGGATAACCGAGAAAATGCACTTTTAATGTTAGAATACAGGGCCCACGCGCCACCGCGGAGCGGCCGTGGCTAAGAAGCCGTATTGTGCCAGCTAAACTCCGCTTCATGGCAGTTAACCTGTATACTCTCTTCCCATGTTAATCATATGGAGAATAGGCCAACTCCTTTATTAAAGGACAGATGTTGATGAAAGTTGGTATAAATGTTAAAAATAAAAATTTTTGATAGTATAAATGCCTACTCTCAGTATTCCTCACAGCAGCAAACCTACACACTCTTTCACATGTTAATCTTATGGAGAATTTAAGCAATAATTCTCCATTAATTAGTTATTTTGAAAAATAACTGTTAAAAATCGCTCCAAAATAAAGACATTGTTTTTTTAAAATCTAATAAATCTTTTAGCGAATTTCCCATAGGGAAGAAGCTATTACCGTAGGTCTCATGGTAAGACTTAAGCCCGAGACCATGTTATTTTTTCTTCTTTAGGTGCCTAGAGACCAAAAACAATTGTCATTAAAATTTATATATTTATGTATATATAAATTTTAATGATATTATATTAGTAGCCCTGTTTGATGAAATAAACAGTAAAATTATATATACATATGTATATTTCCAACCTCCGAGACATGTATTCCTATATTTGCTCGGACGAGTTCGTAAACCAGACGTATCGGACAATCGAAACGAGTAGTTTGGGGGGTTTTGTACCCCAAAAATTGTTTTTTTTGCATTTTTCCCCATGTAGTTTTTAAAAATTTCAAATTTTATCTTTCACTATTAAAATTCCTTTAAAAAACTACACAATTTAATTCCTTAAAGTTTTTCTCTATCTCCAACGGTTACCGAGTTATTAAAAATCTAAACACAGTATGTTGTATTTTGGGGCTCCAATGTTAATCTTATAGAGGATAAGGAAAAATCAATGTTTCACTTATTATCCAATATTTTTGGATGAAACTTCATATTTAGTTTCATGTAGTTGAGATCCATACATTTATGCTTAAAAATCATAGTTTATGTGTTTATCATGGCAGCTAACCTGCATACTCTTTTCCCATGTTAATCATATAGAGTTTAGGTAAACTCCTTTATTTGTGGACAGATGTTGATGAAACTTGATTTAAATGGTCAAAATATAAATTGTTTAAGCTAGAAACACCTACTCTCAGCGTTCCTCACAGCAGCAAACCTGCATGCTATTCCCCGTGTTAATCTTATGGAGAGTAGGCAAATAATACTCATATTTATTGACAGATAATAATAAAACTTGTCATATATTATTATTATTGTTATTTATTTGGAAAATCGCTGAGTATGCGGGACTGCTGCGATGGCGGTATTTAGAAGTTGTTTTGGTTGAAAAAATGTTGAAAGAATAAGAAAATATCGCTGTTAAACTGTTTGTAGCCTTATAATGTGTAATTCTTCATCCTGGCACATTCTTCTGTGCCCGACACCATACATAGGCCTACCAGATACATAAAGATTTTGCTGCGACTAATCAAAGGTTTATCAGTTACCCATATGAATACCACCTAAATAGGTATATGTATATAACCTATTATGAATACAAAAACACATTAAAAAGATGTGTGAAACTTAATTGTAATCAATAAAATATACACCAAAATGACTAGGCTATGAATTATTATGTACTTGGTATCGATGATGTTACTGGTAGCTAGCAGACGGTCGATGAAGCCACTGTAAACTTGGGCGTCGTCACTCGGTGGTCCAGGTTTATATTGGGAGGAACACAGGGGAGGAAGTTCTACATTGACAACTACTTGACCCCTCTCTGGCTCTTCCGCCTTAGGAGTGAAAAGTTCCTGTGAACATAGGCATTAATAACCCTACATCAGACGCATTTGGAAAAATAAAAGTAAATACTGGTAAAGATATAGTATATTATTATAATCAGGGTTGTGCACCATAAAATGTGAAATAACATTAATTTCTGCTCAAATAAAACATATTTTGACCCTGAATTATTGTATGCAAAAGCAATACAATAATTTTTAACTTGTAATGTGACCTATTTTGTCACAAAGGTCAAATTACTACTGATCTGTCTTCGTGTCTTGTGGTCCTAATGTTTCCACGCTTGCTGTCTTGGAGACAGAGTGTTAGTGTCATTGGGTTGTAATTTTCCTAGTCTACAAAATAGGTTAAGTAAAGTGTTTTATTTACTAGTTATTTCTCTCATTTGTATTTTTGTGTTTTTTGACCGGTTTCTTTTCTGGATGGAAATAACCCTTTGTTTGTAGAGATGTAAATATCGTTAGGACATGAAAATGGGAGTAGTTTGACCAACTCTTGAAACGTTGTGTAGTTTTTTAAATACGAGACACGTTGGAAAAGTCTTGTGAAAAGCTATCATGAATTTCCAAAACTCTATAGTTAAAAAACTGGATTCAACCTAGATTTCTTAAAAGCACCAACAGGTAGCAGAGCAGAACTGATCAAAGCATCATAGAATCACCAAATGCACAAGTATCTGTCCAAAAGTAAATCGACAAACATCTCCTAGTTGGAATGAGGTATGCAGGAGTACCCTTGCACTGTAGTCAACACGATAAAATAGTTAAAATATAATAGATCATAAAGCTGTAACATACAAAAATACCCCCGTCGCAGCAGACCTGCTTACTCAGCGAATTTCCAAATCAATAATATGACAATAATAGTACAAGTATGTGACAAGATTGATCAATCAATACCTGTTGATAAATTAGAGTATTTGCCTAATCACCACAACATTAAAATGGGAAAGAGTATACACGTTTGCTGCTGTGAGGAACACATGAACTAAGACTTTTTAGCATTAACGGATGGATCCCAACCACATGAAGCTAAATACAAAGTTTTATCCAAAATTGTTTGATTAGTAGGGGAAATATTAATGTTTCCTTATCCTCCATAAGATTAGCATTGGAACCCCTAAATACAATGTACTGTGTTTAGTTTTTTAATATCTCGGTAACCGTAAGAGATAGAGAAAAAATTTAAGAAACTAAATTTGTAGCTTTTTGAGCTAATTCTAATGGTAAGAGATAAAATTTGAAAATTTTAAAAATTACATGGAAAAACGCAAAAAACACATTTTTGGGGTACAAAACCCTCCCAAACTACCTGTTTCGATTGACCGACGAACTCGTCCGAGCAAATGTAGGAATACACGTTTCTACCAAATTTGGTCTCGATAGGACCATTTACCATTACCAGAGTTATCGTGTTCACAGACACATATATACATATATATATATATATATATATATATTATTAAATTAAAAGAACTTGTAAAATTAAAAGAATTAAAAATTTTAACGACTATTGTTTTTGGTCTCTAGGCACCTAAATACAAAAAAATATCATGGTCCCGGGCTTAAGTCTTGCCATGAGACCTACAAGACCAACGGTAATAGCTTATTTCCAGTGGGAAATTTGCTAATAAGTTTTTTAATTTCTGAAAAAAGCTGCCCTTACCGCCTTAACACCACAGACAACAGTGGTGTTTCCGATCTTGACAATAGCCGAGCCTTCAGCTGTGCCGATGGTGCCCACATTGATGGCTACTGGCCGAAACTGTAGCAGTTCACGTCCGTCTGGTCTAATGTCTTGCGACTGCAACATAAAACCCTTTCAATCACTTACTGTACTTACTCAATTGGGTGAATTCAATATTCCAACACATAAAAAAAAATATTAGTACACCAACAGTTTTTAGAAAAGCAACTTGATGGTTTCAAGGTTCTTTGTTCCGAAATCTATTAACTTACTGATTACCTCATTATGTGAAACTAGCACTGTCAGGAAAGACAAAACAGCTCATTTCTTGATATGGAATCTCAAATTAATATTACTTCACAAAAAAGCTCTGTCAAGGTCCTCTTGCGTAGCGAAACAATATCTTAGACAACTCATACTTTGGTACAACAGAATCCCGGGAATCTGAACTCCGGTAATCCAGACGTCCAGCTAATCTGTTGGGGAAAAACCTCATGGGGAAAAAGGTTACTGAATTTAAATTAAAAACGAAGCAATGTAATCTCAATTATAACATTTTAATCTAAGGCACAGTTATACTAATTTTACATTATCGCATACACATAGTTAATAATATACAATAACTTACTTTTTGGAACATAAGAATTCAATCATCGTCTTTTGTCATGACAAAGAAATCCTGTTAGCCTAAGTTGCACCATCGTCTCGTTACATAAAAATCAAACATTCGGATGTAGCAGTACACTGTTGCTCGACACAGCGTAGGGCGATGTCTAGCTACACTCACAGTACATCACAATAGATTTGAATCCCACGGTCCGACTCTATATCATCGCTTTTCAACGGACTACTTTTCAAACATTTAAGTTCATCTCCAGCAATTACCGCAATCACGTAAAAAGTAGGCCCACAGACAGCACTGTTTTATCATTGTTAGTTTCGTTTTTGTGTGTCAATGTGTGTATCATGTTTTATATTTCTAATGACGGGTCCATAACGGAACGTCGCTGCAGGTATACTTGATGCCGTTCAGGTAAAACATGTAGTGGACAAACCTATATGTGAACAGTGATAAGACGTAAGTCAATTGCTCTAAATACATCGTCCAGGTCTAAAATAATGGACTTTATTAGTACTTGTAATGAACTTTAAACTGAACTTCCAGATAATCTGAACAACTCGGTAATCCGAACAGGGTTTGGTCCCAATTAGTTCGGATTACTGGGACTCTGGTTTATATCTTTAGATCCTCTGCATGCCAGACAATTCAGCATGAGATCAGTATGCAATTCAAACAGGGAATTATTCTTTTAAGTAAAACATATAATCCAATGGTTATAATAAATTTCTCCACATCTTAACCTGAGCCTCCTCCATTCTGCTTTGTTTTGGATGAAAACAAAGGAAAATGAAGGAGGCTGATTGACGAAGCTAAAAATCAACTGAGATTTGTTAAGCCACGGCAGTAAGTAAGTATATCCTAACCTACCCTAATCTTAATGACCTGGTTTAACTCAAACTGGAATCTTTTTGGCTTAAGGGCGTCATGTCATCACACGGCCAGCGAGTTAACAAGAGGAATAAATGAATGAGTTTATATTTCCACAATTGTTTCTAAGTTTATTTTACACAGGTCAAGAACTATTATATGCAATACATTTACCTTTGACAAGTCATTAGTTCTTCATGAGTTACATCACAAACAACATGAGTTATTACATTGGAAATTATTCCCCACTAAAGTGAACCTGTGAGTGGGGAAGGAGGCTATTGAAAACTAAATGCCAGAAGAATCTTGCAAAAAAACTCTGCTATCAAAGTTATGCTACCATTTTACAATTATATCATATTGCTATTAGAAGGAAGTAAAAAGTAAGATATTACAGCAGTAGGCCATTGTAGTGCCAACATACCTATTGCTTGATCCAAGTATGAGCACCATTGCTAACAATTATCTCTTACTTAATACTTAATATTTAAATCTTTACGAAACTTAATGCAATTCAGATGTATGATCTAAAGAGGTCTGGAATGAGACAATTATGAATAACCCTAAAAAGTAATAATAAACCTTGTAACTGCTGCAGTCTGCTCTTTAACTGTGGTATCCAAAATATATTAAGGGAGCTCATCATTGAGTATTGTGTATGCAGTGAGTATTGAGTTAGTTTTATGTTAAACATACCTCTGAAATTTCTCTACGTAATGTTCACAAATTTGTACCAACAGTTCTAGAATACAATGTGTTCAAACAAAACTCAATAAATTTTGATGTTATATAAATTTAACACAAATAAAAAAGTTTAGTCATGTGATTACATTACATTAAATTACATAAAGGGGCGGAGACAAGTCCCTAGGTATGTCATCCAATTTGGCTTTTATACCTATGATCAGAAAGCGGGTCTCCTTGGAACCATCGCTTTCCGATTATAGGCATATCCTCTTTAAAATGGAGGATTTCTCACCTGACAAAATACTATTCAGGAACCCTATTAGGACTAATTGGGATCTCTATCTAGGTCATGTGAAAGATTATTGGAACTATTTTTGTCGTTAATCTCATTCTCAGATTTAAAAAAATATATAAGTAAATCAGGAGCGACACTTACCAAGTAATCTCGGTAATACTTTACTGGATGTATATTCCTGAAAAAAAAACAATTAAGAGTTATCCTCTTGTTTGCTAAAATGTCTTCTATTACTAAAAATAAAGAACAATTAATAATTTGTCTTCAATAATTTCTTGAACAATATCGTCTTCATTTTGATCGCCAAGTAAATGAAGACAACTAGTCTTCGTGACATTTTATTTTAATTAATAATGAAATCTAATAATCTTAATAATCACAACAACAGTCTCATTAAGAGCAATAATTGGTACTTTCGTATTATACCAACCACATTTAAACAATGTATTGTATATCCAACATCCAGCGCTCTGCAGAGTTAACGTAGGTTGGTTTTCTTAAATAAAATAATATTAATAGGTTAACAATTCAATGTCAGTAATCCACCTAACTTAACTCCGCAAATCGCTATATATTGGAATATACAATACAATGTATGAATGTGGTCAATATAATATGAAAGTACAGTAGAACCTCGATTAACCGTCACCCTCGGGACCGAGACCATGACGGATAACCGAATAGACGGATAACAGAAATAGTAATAGCGCCGATACAACTTAGCACCTAGACAGTGTTTGGCGTGGTAACTTCGCAATTCACTGCCTTGCATGTTATAACGGCGCCATTTTAAGTCATAATTAATTTTCATGATAGACTTAATGTGAATTTATTTTAAATGAGAACAAACCAAACTACGCCAGTTCAAGTGAAAAAATATTTATTGAAATATTTTATTAAGAAAACAATGAAATATGAACTGTACATGTACGTATTTTTACTCTCAAAACTTTATGTTGCCGGTATTTAGTTATTAAAATAATCCGTCATTTTCTTTTGTTTCTTTCCCCGTCGAGCTTTTCAGGCTTTTCTAATTTTTCTGAGAAGAAGCATCAGCGTTTAATAATTTATTGTTTATTGTCGAGTCCCACAACTACACGTTACCGTTTCTCAGCCATAACAGACGAGCATTACACACCATGTATAAACAGAACTGTTAACAATAAACAGTAAAGCACGTAAACACTAGTTGGCATTGCACTCGAAATCGACAATAACTTCAGTTCACTGTAGCCACGCACCATACTGAACTGAAATGAAACGGTAGCAGTGGAATGCAGAAGACAGTATAAGGGATTAACGAGCAGGGTCACTACCCTTGCCGCCAATGATTCACGCACAATGCAGTTGTGCAGTACAGTCGTCACTACTCATCATAGAGCCTCAACTCAAGATCCGACTCGGCGCTGACGTGGAAACATAATTATTTTTGCGCTAGCGGGGTTACGGTTAATAGAGACTGACGGTTAAAAGGGTGACGGTTAATCGAGGTTCTACTGTACCCAATAATTTTTAGCAACTGTTTATGGATTTACATAACTTATATAGTGTATTGCAATATTCTAAATACATGAATAATATCGGTGGTAATGTATACTGTGCTATAAGAACTCATGAATACATACTTCTGCAGAATGAAAATAAAATAAATGGAACGCTTCACGCAAAATCGTGAAGCGTTCCACATTTTTTAAAACTGGCTGGGTGGTGTACTGGTTATAATACCCGCCTTCAAAACTGAAGGTCGCCGGATCGAATCCCGCAAGGGTCGAATCTGGACCCAGTCGCTATTTGTCATTGGGCTACTAATTAATGATGCTTCCTAACAACAGGTCGACGTTAGGTAGTAACAAGACCGGGGTTTGTACAGTTCCCCATCAAAACGTTAAAAATGCCACTGGCGTAGAAATACACAAAATAAAATACTAAAGCTTTGAAAAAATTTAAGTTAGTTATTTTTTTATACTCCGATCGATAAGTATATATTTTGTTTGAACATTTTAAGAAACACAATCAGAACTTTTAATGACTCATATTCAGATTTCTTCATTCATTTTGTACAATCAAGGTGTACATTGAATAGTGATGAAAACATTAAACTAAAAATACATTGCTCGATTACCTACCTGTTCCATTACATTTACTAACAAATTACAAAGATGCCTAGGTCTACAAGTTAAAATAAAAAAATACCTTTCCATTATTATGACTGGGTATATGAAAAGTTTCAAATTCCTACTTACTGCACATGACAAATACAATTAATTAATTCAAAACAAGAATATTCAGAACCTTGTTTTGTGCCATTTTGGCTTGACTAGACGGACCCCTTAATAACATAGTACTTGCCAGCAAGTAAAAATAAACAGATATTTTTTGCAAACATAAACTTCAATGGTAAGAATGTTCTTAGAATTTTGTGTAAAAACTCCTAAATTGTAAAAACAATCAAACACCCTGGGGCCTCTTGGAGTACACTTTCTCGAAGTTTACATACATCTATTATACTTACTTGTATAGGTCTGCCATATCAATTCTAATTAAGTAAATCTAGATATAATTCGATTTTAAGTCAATAAAGGTGTCCCAAGAAAATAAACTGAAGAAGTTAGAACTTTTTGGAAGTTTTATAGGTTAGGGTAAGGTGTTTTTATTGCTGTTTACACTTTTTTCCTATTTTACCTCCAAGGAGAAACCAAGAACCAGGAAATATAGATGAACGGATGGATAGTCAAGTTTTGCCACTCTATCTCTAATATACTGTACTATCCGTTCCGCTCCTCTCTGCATGAAGTTAATTAAGGCGGTTCGAGCGAAAAATCGGCAAACAAAAATGTTTAACATTTAATTGTTGGTTAACTGTATATCAGAGCAGTCTATCAGGTGGCTTCCTAACTCGAAAGAGATTCAAACCATGATTTCATATAAGCACCAAGGCCAGGAAACATATAACAATATATATGTTTGTTTACACTGTATGTGTGTGTGTGTGTGTGTGAGAGAGAGAGAGAGAGAGAGCGAGAGAGAGAGATTTGTTTGGTTGTTAATTTATTTTTTTTTATTGTTGACATGGATATGTCTTAGCTCTGGGGGGTGTTGGTGATTTTTAAAATGGAAAACATGTATCAGGTTTCCATAGAAACTACCAGGGCTATTGTATTGAGTTTTTAATACAAAAGAATAAGAACAGCTGTTTAGAAGAACTGAATAAATTACCTTAAGGCATATCCATAATCTAACCTATTTCCCACAAGGAAGTAAATACAAACATGTTTATTTATTTATTGGAATATTGGGCTAGAGATCAATCGTCCATCAAGCGTTTCCTGGCTTTGGTTCTGTTTGAGCCACTATGCGCAGTAGTGTCGATCATGTATACAATCAATATACATGTTACTACTTCCAGAGAGGAACGGATTATAACTAGTAAATCTTATCTAATACTATCTACTAACTTTACTATCCGTTCATCTATGCTACTGCTTTATAATTATATTATTATACCTAACTTCTGCTTATTTCCACGGTGCAATCCCAGAGTGACTTATTGACGGATGGAAATTGAATTGGTTATTTTTCATTTCAATATTAACGAGTGACGTTATTCTCATATTATATATAATAACTGAAAAGCGTCCCATTTCGCATTCACTCTTGAGTAAGTCGCCAATAATCGAAGTTTAATCAATCTTACTGTCAATCAATCGTACTGGGCCAATATGTTGCTCTTGAATACCGATAAAACCCAAGTTTCTGTATTTACTCTAAATGATACAACTCTTGATGGGCATAATTAAATCTCTAAGTGTGTGAAATTGCTTGGAATTCACATTGACTCTAAGCTGTTGCTGTCATGGCATGTGCTTGTAGATAATGTTTGCAAAGCCCTAAATAGAGTAGTATTTCTAGTAAGAAAAATAAAGCACTTTATCTCTTTTGAATGTTTAAGAATAGTGTATTTTGCCCTCAAAGTAAGATTTCCTATAGGCTTTTGCTCTGGGGCAACAGTCCCAAAGAGAATTATGAGCGGTGCTGAACCCAGCAGAGCCCACTGTAAACTTATATTATTTATTCGATTAGGGGAAAATTAGTTGTTAACCTGTATGTTATTGCTTGTTTAATGATTCCTGAGGGAATTTTTACTCAAGTACTGATCTGTAAATGCATTGAGGGAATAAATTTTCATTTTTCATTTGCTTGTTAATAAAAAACTTTGACTACTTTGTACTTAATAGGCATACTCACACACACAACACACGAGGGCAAAATATAAAGAATAGGCCTTTCACTAGACTAAGACACTTTCATCCTTTGAAGCCAATGGCATAAAATGTTTTAATAAATTGCCCTTGATTGCACAGCATGTTAGCATGGACTGCTTTAAAAAAATGATTTATGCATGGGTGGTTGTCAGGCCAATTTACAGCCTAAATGAATAATATTTTGACCGGGATTTTGAATCATTAAGTTTTACTTAGTTCATTACCACAGCACAGCATATGCATGACTTGCTCATTATGGATGATTCTTGTTTTTCATGTAATGGCCTGTAGAGTGTAGTTGTGTTGCTTGTTTTTGTTAGGACATTACAGAAATGTCTGACTAAATAAATTATTTTAATTAGGCTATAAATTTATGTGATTATTAATCTATATTAATTGATTTGCTTCCGTATATTATTTCTATGGGATTAAATGAGATATGGTATATGAATGCATATATGTTCTATGCATGTTAAATTTAATTATGTATGTGCTATATTTTACTATTCTTTCTTTATATTATTATGGACGAGATCTATTTCATGCAATAATTGCTTAATGTTCAATATGCTTAATGCTTTGAGCCACCTAGAACCACCTAGAGATCCTCCACAGAAAGCTTTCCCAATATGCTCTAAAAAGGATCAGAACAATAACAAATGAAGAAATCGCAACCACAGCATATCACGCCTTATTTTCTTCCCACATCAGATACGGAATAATAGCTTGGGGCTCTGCTAGCGAAAACTCCATCAACAAAATAATAATACTTCAAAAAAGCTGTAATAATCCTGAAGCAAACCGGACCACAGGAACACTGTAGACCCCTCTTCATCTCCCACAAAATTCTCACTGTCATATCCATGTACCTATACGAAATCATAATCTTTACCAAATCAAACCCCCCTAAACTCTGTAAAGAGTTCCACAACTACAATTTACGGACTAAATCAGACTTTAACTTAAATCAACATAGACTATCTAAAACTAGTAAAACCCCTAACTACATGGGCATAAAAATGTTTAATATACTTCCAAGGGAACTCAAAGACATAAACAATTTCAATAAATTTAAAAAGCAGCTAAAAATTTTTTTTCAAAACCAACCATATTACAAAATCTCAGAATTTTTGGAAGAACATAAATACAAAAACACATAGTGCTCACTCACACACACCACTTATACATTTACACACACCTGAAGAAAGAAGAAGGAAAAAAGAAAAAAATGACGATTCCCCTGTCTCTGAGGACTGCGGAGAAGACAACGATGGTAAATGGTAAATAAATATGTCTTATTAGCCCATCTCTATGCATAACCGCGTATAGCTATCATCCAGTAAATATTTTTATGAAGTGCGTATACATCCACTACCTCCATACCAAACAGACGATTGTGAGGTAGTATAATGAACTGTATAGTAAAAAGTAGTCAACCATTTTATATCCTTAGATGATCTCTGATTCTAATACTTGTATGGAAATTTTGAATTTTTAAAATTTATGTTGCAATATAACGTGGGTAGATGGTCACACCCGTTCCATAATTAGAAGTTCAATACTAGTAAAAATCTCTCAGTGCACCTGGTTAAAATCTCTTTTAGATGGGGTTTATAATGGACTAAGCTGTGGCCTTGGTTTATTGAACTAATTTTTGCTACAATTCATTCAAAATATAGTTATTCCTAGCAAATTAATATTATGTTCTTTGCTGGTAACGAAACTGAATTTTATTTAATAAAATTCAATTGATACAGATGGGGTGTTAAAGGTGCAGTGCAAAGGTGTTTCTGGTACGATTGGGAGGTGAAACGCAACGACTGACTGAATGAATGAATGAATGAAATGTTGGACTGATAATTCGCTGATTATATTATTAATTGTATAATTACTTGACGATTGCAATGCAATTTTTTTATTGTCATTTTGCAAATAAAGATTATTATTATTATTGATAATTTTTTATCGACAAAATCTATTATCTTAATTACCCGTCACTCAGATTTATTTGAGCAAAATAAAAATAATTCAGTAACACAAAAACAATAAACATCAATTATAAATATCACAATATATAAAAACCAGTTTATATTATTTTGCCGTTACTATTAATATATGATCAAATGAAAGTTTCAATAAAATGTAAGTTATATTTACAGTGTAAGCTATTTAATAAACTATACAACAACTACAATAAATAATTAATAATATTCAATTTTAGAATAACTCAGTACTATATACAGTACTTCCCCACAGAGGTAGAGATAAATTGTAACTAAAGCAACTACATCAAAAAGGCTGTGGTTTTAACGTATTATTTCAATTTAAACGTTTTTATCCAGTTAGTTGGACTCGCAAAACCGAACTGAGAACTTGACAATTTAGTAACTGATTTAATGCAGTTATAAACGCATAATTTTAATTTTCTTGCCCGGAGTTTACTGACTTTCATATTTTAACGTTTAAAATTTAATTTGTATTATAATGGCATCTTTTCAGATTCATGACGATCAAGAAAATCAACTTAGTAACATTGGGAGGTTGAAGACCAATGGCTCAAATCATAATGCCAAGCCATTGCAAAAACGCACGGTGCTTGGCGACATAAATTCAATTCCTAACAGAATATCTACTAGATCATCTAAGCAAGTAAGTGGTTAACTTTTTCATAAAATGTATTTTTTTAACAGTCTTTATAACCAGCTCAGACCCTTTCACCATCATGGAAATTATTGCCTACTTCTGTTAGCCAGCATAGTGTAGTGATAAGTGAGGTATTATTCACTAAGTAAATAGTTTATTCTGATCAATAAAGTCCAAGTTTATAATGTTATATTCGAATTGGATCCAATAATGTTTATGAAGATGTAAAATTATAATTTACAAAAGAGGATAGTCACTTAATGATAGTGAAAAATCAAACATGATCATTCTTGACATTACTTTCTAAACCTTTGAACATACAACAGATTACAGCATAATCAATCTTGTTTAACTTCTATAAGGACAGCTGACCAAATGGAACATGATCATTCCTGACTTGAATATCTGATCATGTTCAGATCATTTTAGTTTAGGCCTACCCCAAAGTGAAAAGGAATTATAAAAAGTAAATTTTTATATGCATGCCTTTCTGAGAGATTTATAAATTTTATTTTTTTCTATATCAATATTTATTTTTATTTAATAAAGAAATATGTTAAAAATTAAATATATATATATATATATATAAATATGTTTAGGCCTAATAGACAAAGCATGCTTTTTCCCATTGGTTTATTCCCTTTATATGGGAATTACTTTTGCCTGTTATATTGTATGCCTCGCCTATAAATTATACTCTTAAGCAGATATAAGTTATTTAAAAAGTTATTAGGCCTATTTTACTATCAGAAACGTATAACTTTACAATTTTTTTGTGAAATAAGTAATAATTTTATTTGAATTGCTTCTATCATGGCAGGGTGTTTCTGTGAACAAGTATCCAATGTCTATTTGTTACATTACAGGATTTGAAACCAACAGAAAAATCCATCAAAAACAAGAGTGACTTTGTTGTCCATGAGGATGTGGCGGTGGAAAATCTTGATGCGAAGATTGTTGTTGTCGAAACTAAAAAGGCTATACATGCACGTCCTGAAACCAAACTTAGTACCAAAGTAGAAAACAAGGAAAATCCTAATATTGGGCTTGAACTGTCAGATGCAGTCATCTCTGTGCCTCGACAACCACTGAAAGACTTGAAGGTTAGTAGACATAATTAAAATATGTCGTAAAATCCTTGTACCTAATTAAAGTCGATATATTTTCTTGAATTTAAATAAGTTCCGGTTGGGTCTTTTGTTTAAGAAGTAGCCTAGATATGAATCTTACCTTGGATATTAAAATCCTATAAGTAAGATAAGGTTAATCCTATTCATTTAAAATACTTTTTATTTTTATGTCGTAGGTGACGGAAACTTTGGAAGATGTGCGGGAAGAAGAGGCAATGTCCGAGAGCTACAGTAGTCCGGAAGAATCGTCTCCGATGTCGCTGGAGTCAGTTAGGATCAGCTCACCCCTTGTACGCCACACCAAACCTCACCTGCAATTGCTCTTTGATATGGAGGAGTATCGCAAAGACATCTTCCAGTACCTGCGCCAGGCAGAGGTCAGGGCTTAAGGGTCATTAGGCCCTATCTATTAATTAATTATAGATACATTTCAAGTGTATACTATAATGAAGCTCTATATTGCGACACTTTCAATATTTAAGAGTCTCTTTAACATATTCAGGAAAGTTGTCTTCCAAAACCAAGACACTCTGCACATATTCCGCTCTCATGAGTTAGAGCTGCTGTCAGCCTGTCCTTGTGGCTCGTGTCAAGAGTGGCTCTTTCCATATATCCATATTGGATGATCTGAATTTATGCAGATCACTCTAGAAAAGAAAATATGACCAAGAACTTTCTAAAATCTTTATAAATTGTAGAAAGTTAGATAAAATAAATTGCTTTTAAGTATTACACAATTTTAAAATAAATTTAAATTAGTCGCATCTTTTTGTATGAGAAAAATAGTATTGCTTCTAAACACAAAGTGTATTGAAACTCCGATTAAAGTTGTTTATCAAATTATTTAAACTTTTGAGATAGGAGTTTATCCCAGTTTGGATAACTTAAGTAATCTGTTACGTGTAGGTAACTAATTTAAATAACACCTCACTTAAAACTATCTTGAGAGAAACCAAGTCTTAGGTTTTTTGACTCCTCTCTTCCTGCAATTCAGTATTGACACGCTACATTAGGCTCGTATGTACTGCAGAATCGCCAGAGACCCAAGCCATTATACATGCGTCGTCAGCCAGACGTCACCTACTCGATGCGCTCCATCCTCGTGGATTGGCTGGTGGAGGTGGCTGAGGAATACAAGCTGCAAACAGAGACTCTCTACCTTGCCGTGTCATTTATCGATCGTTTCCTCAGCGTCATGTCTGTTGTCAAGGGGAAACTGCAGCTGCTCGGAACTGCTGCGATGTTTGTTGCTGCGTAAGTTAAGGGAGCAACTATACCTTATTGTGCTTACCAATTCCTAAATTCACTTTTATAATTTTCATGCAGAGGGCTTGTAACAGTTATTTTTGTTGGTTGTTTTTTTTTGAAAATTTTGTTTTCAGGTGAATTGGGTATTTTTATTCACCAATTTTGGTTAAGCTCAATGAAACTTGTAAAAAATTTTCCAATCCAATGTAGAGTGGTAGGATTTAAGAAATATTAAAAAATGTAATGGACTCATATACTTGTCTTTATACATTTTGTATTTAAGAACTGTGACTATATATATATATATTGTTATGTTATTTAAAGTTAATAAATTGTTTAAATTATTAATACTTTTCCCTTTGGCTTAGTTGCTTGTCAACCTGAACTGAAGTACCTAGAATTTTTCTGTTGTAATCTGTTTTGTAATTTAGCGTTAAACTAGCTAGTTAGATCTGTTACAAGCTCTGCATACATTAAACAATCAGTATTTATACATTTCATTATGGTATACATATTTTTTGGGGCTTTTTAATCAATTTTTAATTAGGTATTTTGTAAAATGTTTCTGTAGCATGTAGATTTGACATTAAACCATCCTGGATAATTTGAAGCTGCAAAAATTATTTTTGTACAATCTAATACTGTCATATTGTCACCAACAGTAAGTATGAGGAGATCTACCCACCAGATGTGGGTGAGTTTGTTTACATCACAGACGACACGTACAACAAGCGACAGGTGCTGAGGATGGAACAGCTGATCTTGAAGGTTCTCGGGTTTGACATCTCTGTTCCTACCATTCACACATTCCTAATCCACATTGCAGTCGACTGCAACCTCTCCGTACGGCTGACCAATCTTGCTCAGGTAAACAGACTTTTTAGTTGGCCTGAATATATCTCATAGTTTGGCAAATTGTTTTTTAAAATATATTTACTATTGTCGAATGCTGTCATGAGATGGTAATACTTTCTGCTTTCAGGGTGCAAGTGTTTAATAAGGTTTACCTAGTAAATATTGTAAGCAAAATTTGTAAAATTATCCACTCGTACTAAATTTCCATGTGAAACGTGTTGAGGTGATTGTTTTCCATTGGTAAAAATTTACTGTGTAAATCGGCCCAAACTTTAAAACTATTTTCTCACAAAACCAAAGTTTTCCTGAATATTTGACTAATTTAGTACTTATTTTTAATAAAAAATTAGCTGTCTCTAAACTTTAAAAGATACTCTACAGAACCATTTTTGTGATCTTTGTGCAAATATATATTGTTATATATGTGTGACTTTGGTTATTACGGATGGATATAACGGTGAATAGGGTCAATAACGGTTTGGTTCCTTGAATCCACGGGACCATACCCACACATCCAAGTTAATCTGTACTACAAGCCTTACGCATAATACAGTATAGGCTCAACGGTTGTTCTATCAGCTAGGTTGTGAAATGTAATAAACTGGTGTTGCTGCAGTACCTGTGTGAGCTGACGCTGTTGGAGGGAGACCCGTACCTGATGTTCAGTCCGTCGATGGTGGCGAGCAGTGCATTGGCCGTGGCACGTCACTGCCTGGAGTACGAGCAAGTTTGGAGTAGCGAGCTGGAAGAGGCCACAGGCTACAGTCTGGCCGAGCTCGGGCCCTGCATCGCACATCTGAACACTACGCACAGCAAGGCTTCCAGCCACGCGCAGCAAGCCATCTGTGATAAATACAAGACCCAAAAGTGAGTGAATGAGTACAACACAGTGGTATATGCATTTCCAGTTGTCTTGATCATTGGGTTAAGATGGTGTGAGTGAAAAAATTAACTATCTTAAAACAAAACATAAAATTTTTACTTAATTTAATATGCTTTGGCATAATTTTTTCAAGTTTTTAATAACAATTTTTTAAGTTACATGGATTCGAGTTAATGAATCCGAAAATTTGGAGGTCTCTCCCTCCTTGATGACCGAGGCTGTCCTCTCCTGCCTTACCGAGCCACAGAGTCCTTTCTTTCCGGTGGCTGTACAAAAGATAACCATGGTCACAGTGCCTGGCCAGATTTGCTGAAGCCTAGTCTGACATTCACAATGCAAACTGCTAAAATATTACAATTTTTTGTTGCAGGTGGCAAAAAGTAAGCGAAGTGGAGCCGAAAGCTTTACGAATAATTTGAAGAAATGTCCATCCAAGAGGCTTGATGCCCTGTTCTACAAGGGAAACATAAGTCCCACTCTACATCCACAGATTTATACAAATTCATTCGGCACTTATTGTGTATTTTATGATATTTTTTTAACTATTTGTTAATGTATTTTAACCTATTAACACCATTTTATCCTTAACTCTATTGGCCATTCTATATCTGAAATTGTAACTCTGTAACTTGTTCAATTGTATTCATATTATATTATTAAACATACTTTCTGGTCTTTGTTATTGTATATATAAGTTATTTGTATAGTGTCCTGATCAAAGAACTTACAGTTCTGCCTTGTAGTGGTGAGTTTTGAGAGTACAAACCTTGTTCAAGGGAAATATGAGTCAACACACTATATCTACATAGTTGTATTTACATCTACATAGTTTGTAATTTTGTTAAATATATTTTAACTTATTAACACCATTTTGTCTTTTATGCTATTGGTCATTCTACATCTGAATTGGAACTTTAACTTGTTCCATTGTATTCATAAACTTACGATGTTTGTTATTGTGTATATAAGTATTGTACAAACCTTTGCTCAAGGTCTATCGTAGGCTAGCCTCTCAAATATTTTGTAACTAAAGCTTTAGTCTTTGGATATTGTGTAACGTTTGTTTTTTTTACTTTTGTAATAAAAGATTGTTGTGGAAAATAATCAAAAAAGGTTTGTTGGAAATTGCCTTAGTCCCGAACATCAAAGGTTTTTTTGTGATATTAATTTAGACTTAATTCTGATTATTTGTTTGCACCACGCTCTCTCCCTCAGGTCAGCTCTCTAGCTTATCAAAGGTTACGAAAAGTTCATACCTTTTCGACAGTACTAAAACTCAGAAAATTATTTTTTATGACTCTTCTTTGACTTGAGTTTATCGGTTTTTAAATACCTGTTCATTATTATATTCATGTTTCTTGCAAATACACTTGAGATTTGTTTGAAACTTAACTGCTTAGTATTTCATTATAATCAATAAATTTAGAAAAAAAATGTAACTTGGGTGAATTTTCTATCTAAACCTTGGCAATTGATTACAATTGTACATCGAAAGAAAGTTAGTAAATTTTGGAAAGCTTCGGTAGATTTTCTGGTTTGTAATTTATGAATGTTTCAGAGAAACCAAAGAGTAAGTTTTGTTTTGGAAAATTATTTAGTGTAAAATTAAGACACTAGGAAATGCAATAATTGCTTATAAAATACAGGAAACTGTGGATCTTATTATTTTTGTGTGGAAAACAATTATTACTGCAAAAATTTGTTTAGATTCATTGTCAAAATTTGTTATGTTTTATCCTTAATAAATTGTTTTCTCATTTGATTTTTTTTTAAATTTACTATTTTATTTTTCCCATTAATCTCAAATTTGCAGAGAAAGAAAGAAGAAGAATTTGTGATCATCGGCTATGTGATAACACGGGTTTGTCAGGTTATTCAACAATTTTTAATTTAATCCAAAAAGAGAAATGCATTGACATGGCATTAGGAAGTCACTCTACACAACAATGGTGGTATTAAATTTTAGAAAGCTAAATTCTGATAAAATAACTTAGCTTTTATTTTAAATAACTAAGATTGAAAAATGGCTCATCAAATTGTGTTACCTAATTTTGGTTACATATTTAGTCACACTAGGTAGCATTGTTCCTTCTTGGCTCAAAACAATGGGTATTGTCATAATACTTCATGCTTGGAAAAATGTCTACTTTCTTATCTGAAGAAGTACTCCGCTAAAACTTAGTTGATAGCTGCTTCTTACCATGGAAGGGCTGTGGGTTCTCGTTTTATGTCTTGTGTGTGTTGAAGCAATACTTGTCAAAAATGGATCAGCTTATCTAAATGATACAAAGTCTGATCAGCTGATCACTGAAGAGTCACAGGTCAAACGGTCTACTGCTTATGGAGGATACTATCCAGGTAAATGATTTCAATTTGAATCTCAGAAAACTTAATTTTCAGACTCAATAGGAAAAAACAAACTAAACATGCAAATCATTAATAATCTATATTCCTGTGAACTTCATAATCAAAGTTTTAAAATTAATAAAAATTAACTATTCATTGTGCTGTTTACAAAAATAGAAATCGATAGTTTCACAAAATATTCACTATTAATAACGTATTCAAATAATAAAATAAATATAATAGGTAATTTTTATTCTGCTTCAAGGATATAGCAAAGTCTAGAGAACTGATTTTTATGTGTAAAAGTGTTAAAAGTTACTAATGTATTTGAATTTTTAATGGTGGTTTTGGATAATAGCCATGCAATCATCTCTCCAATTATTAGCGAAATTCCGAGAGCTGAACGGCCCACATGATCTGCATGGTGACAGTTAAGCCTGGGACGATGATAGAAGGTCATACCTCAAACCCCTGCCCCTGAACACGTTTTGGGGGTCATTCAAAATTATATCTATATGTGTCTGTCACCACGCTAATGGCCACAATTATTGTCTGATTTTTAATCTAATTTTTATTTTTGACATGGATATGTCTTAGCTCTGGGGTGGTGTTGGCGATTTTTAAGATGGAAAACATGTAACAGGTTTCCATAGAAACTACCAGAGCTATTGTATTGATTTTTTGAAATAAAATAATAAGAACAACTGTTTGGATGAACTGAGACCATTCCTTTAAGACATATCCATGATATAACCTAATTCCCACAGAGAAGTAAATAAAAACATTTTTCCATTGGATTTAGCTAAAAAAAACACAATCTAGTATTTTGAATCATGACTAGGTCAATTGGTAATTGAAATATTTAAAATGGTAACACAGTACGTTGTACAAAGTTAATCTTATGGAGCTGATGTATAACAATCAATAACTTTCTTATTTACTTGAATATTCTCCCAAAACTTTGTATGCAAGCCCATCTAGTTAAGTTGTATCAATACATCCATAAAACTCCCAAATTTAATGTTTCTTACGGCAGCAAAACTACACATTCATTGTAATTCTTACGGAAAATAGTAAATTGGTATAGCTCGTTTAGTTATCAAAATAATTTGATAAAATGTTGTGTTTTTATTTAGTGAACAGCCTTAACCCGCGAGAACTCGCGCTATTGATAGTTACGTGATCACTCGCGCCGTTAGGACAAACCTAACATTTGGTAATATTGATTATAATTGCATTTATAGTCATAAATTACGGTATTTTGGGATTATTTCAAGAAGTCAAATAATAAACTGATATACAATAATTAATTTTATATGTTTATTACAATTTTGAACACATATATACCCTTAATACATTATCAGTAATTTGGAAAATTATCAAGTTATACTACATTTTTTAGTTTATAGTAACTCATAAATTGATATACAATACTTTATTATTTTTTAGTTAATAATTTTCAAAAAGTACATACTTAAAATAAGTTAGTATAGTAAATGTAATGAAAATGATACTTATAGCGACCTTAACCGTGTGGTGGTTTTACTCATCTGAGTCTGAAACTCGGAGTTCGGAACAAGGGAAACACATGTAAACAGTTTTTATAAAAAAAACTTATATTTTATTTATATTTAACATAAATATAATATTTATATTTATTGTATTTTATAAACTTATATCATTTTCCTCAAGCCAGCATCGAATTTCATCTTCATTTGCTTTCTCCATCACTAAACATTTGAGAAACGTTTTAGCCTTCTAGCAAAGTCTTATAAACAAAAACACTAAAACAACAAAATACAGTTAAAACAACGAATAATAAAACTAAAATGGAATGTTCCGTGATCACTCACGTCGTTAGAATAGAACTAACACCAGCACTGACACGACCGCTCGCGTAGTTAGAAGCAGTCTAACAACAGCATGGTACCTCACTAACCCCACTCCCTCTACCCCCACCCCGAACTCAACCTTCCCAGAACCCGTGTAAAAGCTGCTGAATGCACCCTAGGTAGCATATTTCGAACATGAGACCCATAGAACAAAAATTAAAAAATAATCCTTTACAACAAATAAAAATGTTAGGTTCAATCTAAAAGTGCGAGTTCTCGCGGGTTAATATAAGCACATTACCATGTAAACCCTTTTTACAGCAAACCTGCATACTCAGTATTATTCGATTACTATGATGGGAGTAGTTCCGTGAAATTTTTCGAATTTCACAGAACTTATATCAGAGAACAGAACAAGATCTCACACCAGCGTACTGCGTGAGATCTCGTTTTTATTTTTAAGGAAAGTTTACCCCTAAAAATTTGAACAAAATTTTATGATTTTCAATAAAATTTCACGGCTCAGTACTTCCCAAACATTATGATAGCATTGCATGTCTATAAATGAGGGTTCAAACGTTATGGACTGTCAAATTTCAAACAAAATTTGGATTTTCAGGCAAAACTATAAATTAGTTTGACTATACCCATTAAAAACCAGTACGAAAAAGTAATAAAATTAGTATTTTGCATTATATTAGTCTAAGAATAACGATTCCAGAGAAATTTTAAATCTACTATCATCAATTTTACTTCAACATTGGTTTGTAACTTATGTTTATACTAATTATTAAAACCCACTCAAAAATGTTGATTACATCAGAATCAGGAGGTAGTGGAGAAGGGGATTTGCATCATCCTGATACCTATAAATTTTTAATAAAAGGGTGTAAGGTATTAGTATACATCTGCTGTAATAGTTTGATTAAATGTATGTAGTTTGTTTTACTTTTTTTGGGATGAAAGTGTGTGCTAGTACACTGATATGGTTTATGTGTAGGATTGAGAAAACGAATGTTTTCTTAAACGTCCCATACTACATGGAGTTAGTAACCAAAACTAATAACATATTGTCAGAATAAAGAGTACCTGTATTGATTTAATTTTATAAATAAAAGTTTACCCAAATGTTACTACAGTAATATCTTGTTCAGTTGTTTGGTTTGTCTGATTTGAAAAATATATATGTGTGATAGCATTAGTAGGCCATTTTGGGGTACAAAACCCCCCCAAACTACCCGTTCCCATTGACCGATATGTCTGGTTTACGAACTCGTCCGAGCATTTGTAGGAATACACGTCTCTACCAAATTTGGTCTCGATCGGACCTTTTTTACGAGAGTTATCGTGTTCACAGACACATATATATATATATATATATATATACATATATATATATATACATATATATATATATATATATAAAAATTTTAACGACTATTGTTTTTGGTCTCTGGGCACCTAAAGAAGAAAAAATAACATGGTCTCGGGCTTAACTCTTGCCATGAGACCTACGGTAATAGCTTCTTCCCTATGGGAAATTCGCTAAAACTTATATTTTATTTATATTTAACATAAATATAATATTTATATTTATTGTATTTTATAAACTTATATCATTTTCCTCAAGCCAGCATTGAATTTCATCTTCATTTGCTTTCTCCATCACTAAACATTTGAGAAACGTTTTAGCCTACTAGCAAAGTCTTACAAACAAAAACACTAAAACAACAAAATACAGTTAAAACAACAAATTAATAATACCCCCGTCGCAGCAGACCTGCGTACTCAGCGAATTTCCAAATCAATAATATAATAATAATAATATAAGACAAGTTTGGTCAAAATCTGTCGATAAACAAGAGAGTTAGTTGCCTATTCTCCATAAGATTAAAATGGGAAAGAGTGAGTAGGTTTGCTGCTGTGAGGAACACTGAAAGTAGCCATTTATAACATCAAAAATTTTATTACTTTCTCCTCTTATACATATGGAGAAAGTATTGTTTTCGTCAAAATTTTCGAATTTGAGTTGAGGGTGGATATATCCGTTTTGGGGTCCCCTGAATCCAAAAAAGTGGGTTTTGACGTGATGTCTGTCCGTCCGTGTGTCTGGATGTGTACAGTGCCACAGCCTACCCCGTTGGTCCGATTTAGATGAAATTTGGTATGTATATATATAGTCACCGTATCTCCAGGCGTTTTTTTCATTTTTTTGAATTTTTGATTTTTAAGGGTAGTTCACCCCTAAAAACCCTTAAAAAACGTGAAAAATCCAATTTTCTCAAAAACGGCTCTAACGATTTTGATTAAAATTTGACAGTTGATAGTGTACAGAGTACTAAATAATTTGACACCACCCGCATATCTGTAAAAATGACGGTTCAAAAGTTATGGGCTTTTAAATGTCAAAAAAATCAAATTTTTAAATTTTCAGCGAAAACAATAAAAGTAAAGTATAACTTGACTGGTACCATTGAAACCAGCTTAAAAAACTAAACAAATTAGTATTTTGAATTATTTGTCTACGACTAACGGTTCCAGAGAAAAGTTAAATTTACTGTCCACGATAAACGCAGTACGTTGTCTGAAAGCGCCCAATGTTATTCTTATGGAGAATATAAAAAAAATCAATTTCTTCCTTACTTTCCAACCGTTTTCCATGAAACTTGGTATGAAGCGTAAGGTCAAATCACCAAACAAAACCAGCTCAAAAAAGCTTGGTGTTACGGGGGGGGGTTGTCCCCCCCATACAATTTGAACAAATAATTTAACTTTGTCTCTCGTGTTTTTATTTTTAGAAATTGGATGATTATTTTTGAAACAATAAATTATTAAATGATATTTAGATTAACTTTGTAGAACATGATAGTTTTATTACAGATTGTCTTTTTTTAATTTACTTAAGGGAGAAAGTATGTGTCAGTTCACTGGTACCGTTTATTTTTAATATTTATACCAACTTCCATCAACATATGTCCATAAATAAAGGAGTTTGCCTAATCTCCATATGATTAACATGGGAAAAGAGTATGCAGGTTTGCTGCCATGATAAACACATAAACTATGATTTTTTAGCACTAATGTATGGATCTCAACCACATGAAGCTAAATAGGTATCAAGTTTCATCCAAAAATATTAGGTAATAAGTGAAAAATTAATTTTTCCTAATCCTCCATAAGATTAACATTGGAGCCTCAAAATACAACGTACTGTGTTTAGATTTTTTTATATCTCGGTAACCGCTGAAGATAGAGAAAAACTTTAAGGAACTTAACTGTGTAGTTTTTTAAGCTGATTCCAATGGTCCAATGTCATCAAAATAAATCTGTTTGTCTTGTTAAATTCTGAAGTTAGAAATAAATAAGCAAAAATGCAAATTTATTAATATATAGCTTATTTTATTTTGCGTATTTCTACGCCAGAGGCATTTTTAACATTTTGATGGGGAATGGTCCAAACCCCGGTACCTAGCATCAACCTGTTGTTAGGAAGCATCATTAATTAATAGCCCAATGACAAATGGCGACTGGGTCCAGTTTTGATCCAGCGACCTTCAGTTCTGAAGGTGGGTATTTTAACCACTACACCACCCAGCCGATGGCGATGGTGGTGATGGCTGACTGGGATGGTGGCGACATCCTATAATCCAGCTACTTGGAGGTCACGAATTGTGGATAGTTGTGAGCGATGGTCGATGGGTGTAGTGTTCTCTTGTGTGGATTAACGTCCATACTATTGAATACTGTGTTAATCCGCAAAGACCATCCACATAATTAGACCAATTTGTAATTCAGAGGCCGTGGTTCGGATTCCACGTTAAACTGTAGGTCCTTTAGTTGCCATCGGCTGTTGGGCTATTAATTAACAGGCCTGTGTAAGGAACATGTCAGCCTTAGTCAGTAACAAGACTACAAGATCGCGCCACAATCATCTTACACTCAATTCTCATTCATACTTGGCTTAAAATACCTACCTTTTAGTAAGCCTGCCATTTTAATAATCTAATCTAATGTATAGGGTAGAATGTAAAAAGCTTGATTAGATAAAAAATATTTGATGTGAGACATCGTTGTTATGATCACATCGTCTGATATCAATTTTATTTTACTAGCCTTTAGTTTTTAAACAGATGTGTCAATGTTAGACTATATACAAACTATACTATTATTAAGTCAAAGATACCACAAAAGGAAAATAGAACATTGCATAAATGGCTAAGTGATGAAAAATCAAATGTTAAACCTCTTTGTGGGACACCCGGTATATTAAACTTTGTAGCACCTGATGTTATATATTTCTTGAACAGATGACTTCCACCATGGTTACGGATATGGCTATGATCACGATCACCACGGTGTGGATTACCATCCCCACCACCACCCTCACCATCCCCACGGCTACGACACTCTCAAGGCCCTGCTAGTCCCACTGGCGGGGGTGGCTCTACTTGGAGCGGCGGCCATCTTCGCCTCCAACCCCATCCTGCTTCAATTAGGAGTTGTTCAAGGGAAACGCCGGAGAAGAGACACTGCTGAGTCACAGCTGCAGGATCTGGTCATGCTGGAGAAGTTCATCAGTAATGTGAGTTACGCTTTGCATGAGGAGAACCTAAAACTACACATACCTGGAAATAAAAACTAACTGATCTGATCAGTTTATTTTCCATCGTTGACACGCAAATTCATCAGAAAACATTTGTAAAAAGTTTCAAAATTACTTCACGGACATACACAATATTTCATCCTTGAAATCGCTCACTGAAAACTTAATTTTTTTGGTCTATTCACCAGAAGATCTCATGGGAAACAAAATATATTGTATCAAATAATAAGTAGTCCTACCCATCATATCTTTCAACCTGGTAATCAAGCTCTATCTCATCTCTCTCCTGAATAATAAAACCGCTCACTTTAAAATGAGATAAAAAGGAGAAGTATAAAGCTAGCTCAGCAGAATAGAGACAGTACAATACAATACAAATATGCTTTATTTTCAAAATACATCAAGTATTGAAATGGTGTCAGCTGGATGGTTAAAAAAAAATGTTTAAAATGACAGGATGAATTCAAATGGAAGTATGCAATAAAAATACCAGAACTTTAGATTTTGTCTCTCTAGTTAATTTCTTCAGGTATCTGAATTCATGTTCCTACTTCTGGATATTGATTTTAACTAATTAACCTTTACCTTTCTCGATATCCTCTTTAGTAGCGTATAGATGACCGGTTTTGTGACGACAGTCACATCCTAGTCTGGCGATTCGTCTTGGACCCCTAAAAAAACTTCCACTGTCAGCGACAAACTAGTTTGTTTAGGGGCACAAAAATTAATATTTCACGTAATATGTGTCAATGTTTTAAATGTTATTCTCCATATACTATGTATAAGCAGAGAAAGTAAAAGTTCAAATTCGACTAAAATCTTTACAAATGAAATTTGAACTGATCTAAATTTTACTGAACCTTAGAAGTTTCGACATGAATATTAATTTTCCTTATTAGGTTATTCCTCATGAGTGTCACAGTCATGAGCACCAACAAAGAAACAGTGAAAGTTATATGTTGGCGACACTGATTACATCAAACAGCTGATCTAATCTGTATTCAGCCAGTTGGAACCAACTACCATTCTGCAGTTTTTGTTTGTAGGATGTTGCATACTTTCTACTTTTTACGATTTTATAAGCACCACTAAATTTACTGACAGCTGAAATTAAATTTGATTGATAAGAAAACAATACAACCTTAATATTAAGATTTTATTAACACAGTCTTCATAATTATTACCAAATCCTTCACTTGTTTGTTTAATCTTCTAAAATACAAATTCCTAAGATAAGTTTCCAAATTACCAGACTTTTCCAAAAGTGACTTAGTGAAGCACTAAAACTATTTGGATTGCTAAAGTACTGTAACTTAAATTAAATTTCAGTTAATTTCTTAGAGGTATAAATTGAAAAAATCCCAATTTATTTTGAACAGAACTACTACACCGAAATAACATTAGTTTCAATATATTACTTTTTTTAGGAGCCAAAACAGTGTTAAATTTTTCTGTTTGCTCTTCTGGAGTCAAACTAATTTCTCTCATTAATCTAGTAAGTACAATGAAACAATCTTTTTGCCATGGAATCTTCTTGTACAGCGGGCCTGTACTGTAATCCAGCTACTTGGAGGTCATAAGTTGTATATAAATGAAGGCTGGCAAATGTGATATTCCATAATGTGGATTAACATCTGTACTATTAAATACTAGTTTTCCTCAAAGCTACCCTCAAGTTATCAACATAACTAGACCAATTTTTAATTCAGAGACAAATTAAGGTTTGGGTCCCAAGTTATAACCGTTGGATACCAATGGAGGTTGGGTATTAATTAACAGTCCTGCCTAAGAAACATATCAGAAGGTAGGCTTAGAAGGTAAAGACTACAAAATTGTGCCGAAATCATCTGACGCTCATAACATCCTACCTGGGAGAAATAATTCATTATTTTTTATCTTGGTATACTCGGATGAAAGGATTATTTTTTAATGTATTTTGACAGTCTACCACTCACCTAGTGTGACCTAGAGATTGAATGATTTAAACTCCTTGAGGTTTAGCTGGCCTTGTCTTACTCAAAGTCATGACATGGGAAAATCCTCTCAGAGAAACTGAATGCCTTAGACATTTATGTTCTGAGATATTAGATTTTAGGGAACTAAACAGGTTTTACTTACCCATCCTAACCAATCTTTGTCTGTGGAGTACATTATTCCATTCAGAAAACATTCTGTCAATTTTGCTGAAGCCTATGATCCATTAAAACAATCTGATTTATTATTTTCTGGTTATTACCTTTGGAACATTATTTCGGCGGTCTCTAACTGAATCGGATGAACATAATTCACTCTATCATCGTTATATTCTAGCTGCCGGTGGCAGAGTTGGAGGAGCAGAACCGCAGAATGTTGGCTAGTTATATGGGATGTGCCGGAAGTTGTGTCCAGCGAGTTGCGTGCGAGATCCACCGCTTTGGAGACCCGGAGGATATACATGTCCTAGACATGTGAGTATGTCATGCTACATTAGTTTGTGGAGTTACAATTTCAAAGGCTATAAAGTTCAAACAAGAGGTTTTGGAAGTTGTTTACAATTAATGAGGATATAATGTATAAGGGGAGAAAGTAAATAATAGCAATACACCAAAGTCCCAGTAATACAAAAACTTACTTTATCAAACTACTTTTTGGAACATTAGAATTCAGTTATCATATTTCCATGTAACAAAGAAATCCTATAACCAATGCAAACATGTGCCATCGTGTCTTAAACACCAAGCATTCGGCATATACTATTGCTTGAGATAGCGTAGGACGATACCTAGGTACACTCACAGTACATTACAATTGACTCGATTCTCGGCCCGACTCTATTATCCCTTTTCTACGAACTACTTTCCGAACATTTGAGTTCATCTCCTATCATGACCGCGTAAAAAGTAGGCCTAAAGATGGCACTGTTTTATCATTGTTCGTTTTTCTGTGTCATGTTTTATATTTCTAATGACAGATAGACATCGGATAGAACGTGCCTGCAGGAATACTTGATGTAGTTCAGCCAAAAGATGTAGTTGAATAACATATATCTGAAAGACTTAAGTTAATTGTTCTAAATACATATACATACATTGTTTTGGTCTAAAATAATGGATTTTATTAATACTGTACTTTTAACTTTACACTGCAATTCCAGAGAATTAGAACAACTCGGTAATCTGAGCAGGATTCGGTCCCAATTAGTACCAAGACTCTGGTGTAGTTTTAAAATGAAATAATTTTTAATTTTAAAAAAAAAATCTTCTAAATGCTTTTAAAAATTTTTAGTTAAAATTCAATACCAGTATTTCTCAACAATTCGCTAAAATATTACCCACTTTATCTTCTTCTTATGATTTTAGTTAATCAGACAAATGTTTATTTTTCTTTAACAACAATTTTTTTACTTAATATATTCTTTATTACAGGGTTATTTCTGAGATCCAAAACAATGACTACATAGATGGAAAACTGAAAAACAGCATAATAAAAGCAAGAAAAATTGGTCGGTCCAAAGGAAATTGCAAGGGATATCCTTGCATAGAACTGGACAAACTGAGGAATTTTGTAAAGGAAAGGAAATTGTAAATTTGTATCAAACTTTTATACTTTCTTTACATGGGTTCAACATTAAAGGAATGATAAAGGAGAAAGGTTTTTAAGACAAAATGGTGTACAAGTTTCAACTAACTAATCTCTTCTTGTGTAAAACTGGGTAGAGTCTTAAATAGAGGAAACATTATAGGATTTTACTTGTATTTATACTGTTGTAATTACTGGTACATGTTATTAAATTAAAAAAAAATTGTGTATTGTTTCTCTAAAAATTTTCAGACCGTTCCAATACATCACTGAATGTTATTTAGATTTTTATCAAAGACATTTCCATTCCATCACGATTTTTTTTAGTAAAACAAAGTTTCAAGACGTTTAAGGATCCGGAATCTGATCCAGTCCTCCGGCGAGCTAGTACCTAAAACATAACACGATTAGTAAATAATCCAGACAAAGTCAGTATAAAGCTGAAAACTAAAGAGTTTTCAAAAAAAGTTTAACAAGTTCTATGTGAATCACGTGTAAACACGTTTTCTCTTCATTTTCATCCCATATCTGGACAAAGTGTAAGTGTGTTCCCGCACACACACTGATTTCCATTTGTTATGGAGCCATGAACCAGATCGAAGGTTATGTTTGACTGTGAATGTTGGCTGTAATAATTGTTCCTTTACCGTGTATAATCCTTCGTTTGCGATTTTAATGTTTAAAAGTTATTAAAAACAATTAGTATCAAAACCCTTTTATCACAGGGCTTGGCATGTATAAAAATTATCAGCATTGAACATGTTAAAGCAGTCAAAAATTTAAAGACAGCATTTAAACTTTTTAGTTTTCAGCTTTATACCGGTTTAGTCCGGATTATGTACTAATCATGTTACGTTTTAGGTACCGGCTCGCCTGACGATAAGATTCCAGTTCATGAAACTTTAAATCATGATGGAAAATGTCTGTCGTAAAAATCTAAATAATATAAATCCACCATCACTAATAATGAATTTTAGACATCACTGAATATCACACGAAGATCATTAAACAATAATCACAAATTTAAGTAAAATTAACATAACCTACATGTGATGTTACTCATTCAAGCTGTCTGCTAGTTTTCCTAAATTTTTCTACCCACTAAAATTAGTTGAACATGCTCTACTACTACTGTTTATTGAAAGAATAATTTGTTTGAAGGGGTTTTGATTAAATGCTTACCGCAAACCGGCAGTTACTGGAAGTGTGGGACTCACACACTCTAAAAACTCCCCCTCGTCTACAATAGCCCAAAACAGTTTTACACATAATCAAGGCTAACCTCCTAGTAACTGGTCCGTTAAGGACAACTTCTACCGCTTAACTTTAATAAAGCCAATCCAAATCAGACTTCTTGGCCATAAGACATAAGACATAAGATCTTTATTTCCGTCAAATATTCACAGAATACAATGGATTCGTCAAAATATTATAAATTGATTTAAAATACAATTTATATTAAAAAAAAAAAAAACTGAGACTACCTTACAAGATAGTGTGAGCCTGCTTCATAGCTTTAATCACAGTTCAATGAGGTGAAACCACAAAATCGTGAGGCGTCCAATTGCCTTCTAAGAATTCATTAATTGAATAAAAAGCTTTTTTTAACAAAAAGTGAGTTATTGCAGACTTAAAGCCCTTAGTATCTAAATTTCGTATTGAAAGAGGAAGCTTATTATAGAGCCTTGTTCCAATAACGGATGGTTTTTTCATAGTTTTACTTAGTCTAACGTAAGGAATCTGAACATCATGTTTACTTCTAGTATTATGGTTGTGCTTGTCGACATTATAGGATAGAATACTTCTATTTTTCATGTACATTAAATTTTGTAATATAAACACTGAATAAATAGTTAAAATTTTTAAACTAATAAACAATGGTCTGCAGTGTTCTCTGAAATCTACCCCAGCAACCACTCTTACTGCCCGTTTTTGCAAGATAAATACATCTCTAGATGCTGGAGCTCCGCCCCATACTATAAGGCCATAAGACATTTTTGAATGGAATAATCCAAAATATGCTAATCTGATAATGTGTTGAGAGACAACACCACAGAGACGTCTTAAAGCAAAAATATCACTAGCCAATCTCTTACACAAATATATACTCCTTCAAGATATACTCAGCGAAGCTAGCGATTCGTTTCCAGTTCTCTTCAGAATTGGAAACAAGGGACTCTAAAGATACCTCGGACACTAAACAGACTCGGCTGTTGTGCCTCTTGCCGCAGGAGATGGTATGCTCTGCCATACCGGTGATACCGGAACTTTAGAGGCAGTGTGGGCTGTCGTCCTTGTCGATCATACTTAGCGACTACATCAATCGTATTGGATATTCCGACACACAGCACTCAACGAGAGTAAGTTAGGTTGGTTATTGAGAGAATAAAAATATCTATAACAAACCTATCATGACCCTGCTGAGAATATGCATGTCAGAATAGGGCCGCATGTCAGAGTATACATCACTGTCATACAAGTGTGGTCGGTAAGTACTGATTAGAAAATAATAAAAATATTAATTGAAAAATATAAAGTTGTATTTAAAACTCATAATAGCAGAGGATTTGTAATTATTTATTTAATTATTGGACTTTTCCTGCTGCGTCAAGTGTTTAACTACACTACGT
The DNA here is from genome assembly GCA_023375725.1 of Nephotettix cincticeps. NCBI lineage: Eukaryota > Metazoa > Arthropoda > Insecta > Hemiptera > Cicadellidae > Nephotettix > Nephotettix cincticeps. The sequence continues at coordinate 17,694,999 of CM041789.1, read as the reverse complement.
TTCGGGAAGTAAAGAAACTCCTACCGTTATCAAGTGACCCTAATTATAATCTACATTACTCTACTTAACCTACAGTACCTGGTGACAGAGCTTTACTCGGATAGAATAAGACATGTATTTTACAAGTTAATTAGAAAAATTAAAACAAATTTACTGCTCAATGAAAACATTTATGTGGTTTAAATAAAACCGTTTTAATACCCCTTAATTAATATGGCATAAATACTGAACACAAATATAGGCCTCGGGTGGGGAACGATCACGCGACCTTTCATACGTGAGATCTGAGCGCTACTATCTGAGCTACGGCGTCAGCCGATTTCGCGTCGTCATTTAAGAGTTTTTGGCCAACCTAAATTGTTTTAGCTAATCTTATACTGAATTTAAATGTCCATACAGTTAGTTATTATTATCGTGTGATCAACTGATTTTGTTAGAAACGGAATGAGGATTGAAAAGCAAAAGAGAAATTTAATTTACACCAATTATTTGGTTTGTTACAGTGGCTTCAAGCAATACGTTTTCTATCAAAACACGGAAGATTTTGGAAATACTCTTTCCTGCTTTTATTTCGCACAGTTATGTTACCCTTAAGTTTTTACAATAAATTGTTTAGTAACCTGATAATTTTACATTTATTACATACATAAAATAAATATTTATGAAAAACCTCTATTCACATATTGTTCCCTGCCGTCTTCAATCAAGAACTGTCAAACGGTTATAAACAGCTGTTTTGGTTTGTATTGTCTACATTTTATTCTCCATAAGCGTAATGTTAAATTTTTAGATTTTAAACTTAATATTACAAGAAAACACGAATTTTCCTGGACATTAGACCTATCTAGAACTTATTTTCTACTCGGAAATTAGTTATTTCCAAAATTTAAAGAAATTCCTTAGTGCCGTTATCGAAATCCGTGTGCAAATATATATTTACAAACCTTGCTCGTATTATAGTATTGGATTTTTGGGGGTTTTATTTATTATTATTATTTTTGTAAACAACATCCATTTATACACATGGAACACACGTACAAAAACTCACACCATGACATATACTTATTAAGAATCTAAAAAAACATCGTAAGAAATCACTCAACATAAAAAACGAAACAATACTAGTTAAAAACATATACCTGTATATTAACACTGGCAAAGTCGCCTCCTTGCTAGTTGACCGGCCCTCACTAGCATGGAATTGTTTCTTATCTTGAGTGATTTCTTACCACGTTTTTTAGATGCGTAATAAGTATATGTAACGGTGTGAATTTTTGTACACGTGTTCCGTGTGTATGAATGGATGATGTTTACCAAAAATAATAATAAAAAATAAAACCCTAAAAAATGTAGTTTAAGTAGAGTAATGTATATTATTATTAGGGTCACTTGATAACGGGAGGAGTTTCCTTACCTCCCGAAACGTAGTGTAGTTAAACACTTGTCGCGGAAGGAAAAGTCCAAAAAATTAAATAAATAATTAAATTGTATTTGATCTAAAATAGATTCCAAATCCTTACTCAATAATTACTACTCCTGCGTCAAAAAAGAGGTTGATAAAAAATAAACTGTAACTTACAATATGTTTACTTTATACAATTAAATACAAATTCAAATTATAAAAATCCTTTTAAAGAAATAATTTATTATTTGATTCAGGAAGCAACTTTGCATGTATCACAACTTCTCTATGTTATTGTTATTATATCTTGCTCTCCTGCCACACAGTCTTACTGCAACAAAACATAAGTTTATAATTTTAATTGTAATGTATTGAGGGATAGAATCATTCTAGTAGCAAAGTGTGCATGATAAGCCTCATTAAAACATATTTATATAGCAAATCTACACACAAAATTTTATAACTTTTAAATTTTATTTTATCAATCTCGATACTCTACCTCATACCTGGCTGGATGGAATATTCTGTATAGTAATAATTATAGTAATAATTGAATTCTGTATTGTAATATACTAGCTAACTATCCACTGGATAGTTAGCTAGTATGGTACCCTACAAATTTAACCCGATTTCACCTTGTACTTCATTGCAACAAAGACTTTTTAGTAGTTGCATAAAAATGTAAACATGATTCTGACCCACCTGTACATTTAGCACCCGCAGAATCTGCACCGCACACTGAGCAACCTTGGGCTGCTGCGGATCTTTACTGCAGGCCCGCAGTCTGTCTGCAGTGTCGGGCGTGAGCTCGTCGTGAAGTGAGGAACTGTGCTGCAGCAGGGTGCCCAGGGCTACCAACCCTCGTAGCAGAGCCTCAGGCTCAGGCAGCCATGGAATAACTAGACAGAGTGTTGCCACTACCTGAAATATATTAATATCCAGTTATTATTAATAGTGCCAAGGGCTATCGACCTCAAGTCTACCACGGTGGCGTCGTCCTGTAATCCAGGAGGCTGTTACATTGTTGTGGCATATACAAAGTTATTCTTGTAATTTTTCTGTTAAATCAACGATTCACGAGTCATTTGAGAAACAAAACTTTAAATGATCGCCATTTTGTTTTATGAATTTAAGAAATTTTCATAATTTTTTTGTAGCTTTGTCTAGTTGTCATAAATGTTTGTACAAAGTTTCAATTCCGTATGTTTAACCATTATTTAGAAAAAAATAATAAGTGAAAAAACAAAATAGAGCCTGTGTGAGTATCTAAGGACTTCCGGACAATTTAAATATGATATTTAGATATGTTTCTTACCCAGGAACAATGCCCTAGAGTATTGGTAGGGAATTCTGAAACATCCTGTATTTAAAGCTATGTACTGCCACAATGCTAATGAAATTACATGAAATAAATAAATAAGTAACCTGATTGATAAACGTATTTACCTCGTGCTGGCTTGCCACATCGTTAACCCTCAGAACTGCCACAGTCAGGTTTAGTAGAACAGTCATCAGTGCAATCTGAAACCACAACATTTACTTAGTGTGGAATCTCCCTTAACCTTCCCTTAAGACAAACAAGGCGGTTTCCGCTGACTCGTCACCTCATAAACAAGAGAAACAAGACACACTTATTGATTTCAAATTTCTTTTAATTTATTTCAAGAAGCGGCAGACAATCAACACAGAAGTAAACTACATGTTGAATTACCAACACACAAACTGATCATGATTTTCTAATAAATCAATATTAAAATTTATATATGACTTGGCGGCTGATTCGGTAGCCAAACAACGCCGCTCAATGTGTTTCTACAAGAGGCAAAATGGGCATTGGCCGACTCGGCATAAAAGCTGCCTCATAGGTCTCTATCCTAAGTGGTATTATCCTGTACTCTTAAGCTCGCCAATCACCGGTGTTTTTCCCCATTTCAAACATGGTGATACTCAAACATAAAAGATTTTTGGTTTGAGTTTTCATGTTTTTGAGAATCTGAAGACTATTAACCTTTAGAGCAACAAGGCAAGGCTTGAAAATGATCCCATAGTTGAATAGAAACCAGTGTCATTAAAAGCAATGTTTCATCAATATGACAATAACTAAGATAATTTAACCTTTATGTTTAGTTTCATAGGGAACTAGAATACCAATAAGATATGCTTAGATTGAACATCTTATATTAACTATAAAATACTCATGAGGCACTAACATATTAACCCTTTGAGGACCGGGCGAAAAACAAAGTATATCCCAAAAATGCAACCCAGTTTTTTGTTAGTGTCTTCCAAAACTGCACACTCCAAATAATGGTGGTTTTGCAAAGGATTAGTAAAAATATTATATCTTCCTTAGTTTTCACACTAGCAACATGATCAGATTGTCAGGTATTAATTTTTTTTATACTAATATGCAAGTATAAATTAATAATTACAAAATAATAAAAAATAATTAATTGATAGTTTTTATAGTTTTTTTTATATAAGCTACATGTTCAACACAATATACAATATATATATATATTTTTTTTTACTGTGGGAAACATATTTTTTTAGTTCTAAATATCATTAGTGACATATGTTAAAAGTTTCAATAAATTTTTGTGAAATATTTATAAAATTATAGGTATTTAGTTGTTGTTTAGCAGATATAAACAATGGCATTTATACATTCATAGTATGTCTTTTAAGTTTTGTCACGCTCGGCGACGACAGGAGCGTGGGGAAAAATAGAAAACGAACTGTCAGAACGATCGGTTATTGGTGGCAGGTTCTACTCTATTGCAGTTCTAGCACCCTTGTGTGACTATAGCATGCTGGCTTTAACTCACTACACAAGCCTAACCTGTCCTAACCATGGTTATATAGGCTTGGCTCATGGTTATAGGAAGTTGTTTTTCAATTCATTGCTGATTTGAAAGCATATTCCACAGTAGTGTCAGTCTCCTTCTGAACATTCCTGGCGTTGTCACTGACCTGTAACGCCTTGGTGGCCTTGGAGGAGGAAAGTTGTCGGACCACCACCAGTAGAAGGTGCCGCTTCGAGATGACCAATGCTTCACCGCGTGGTTGGCTCATCAGGTTACAAACAATCTGCAAAACACGCCAACGTCTTGTATCCACTTGCGGAAAATAACTTCAATTTCTGACCACTTTTTGTAACAGTATCATATTTGGTTATTAATGATTATTTTATCTATCCAATACTATAATACGAGAAATGTTTGTATATATATATATATATTTGCACACGGATCTCGAAAACGGCACTAAGGATTTTCTTTATATTTTGGAAATAACTAATTTCCGAGTAGAAAATAAGTTCTAGATAGGTCTAATGCCCAGGAAAATTCTTGTCTTCTTGTAATGTTAAGTTTAAAATCTAAAAATTTAACATTACGCTTATGGAGAATCAAATGTAAACAATACAAATCAAAACAGCTGTTTATAACTGTTTGACAGTTGTTGATTGAAGATGGTGGCAAACAATATGTGAATAGAGGTTTTGCAATAATATTTATTTTATGTATGTAATAAATGAAAAATTATCAAATTACTAAAAAATTTGTAAAAACTAAAGGGTAAATAACTGTGCGAAATAAAAGCAGAGAAAATTATTTCCAAAATCTTTTGTGTTTTGAAAGAAAACTTATTCATTCTATTGCTTGAAGCCACTGTAACAAACCAATTAACTGGTGTAAATTAAATTTATCTTTTGCTTTTCAATCCTCATCCCTTTTCCAGCAAAATCAGTTGATCACAGGATAATATATACCATAGCCTTAGAGATATTAATCCTTAAGGTGTTAAGGACAAATATCTCTGAAAATACTTTAACGCTAATTATTTACTATTTTCTACACCTTTTGATGATTAAATTTTTTGGATAGTTAAAATTTGTTCATTGGCCTCTTTACGTTTAACCCTTTAACATGGTTTCATGTACACCGTACACGTGCCAAATGTCGTCCACAGTGCGGTTCGATGTGTACGATGTATATGTCACACGCGATGTGGACCCATCATGTGCTGCTGTCCCTCAGCAGTTTATCAAACTATTTTGACTCTTTGACGTTTTCAGAACAATGTGGACAGAACAATGAGTAATTTACAGTTAATCAATTAACTGTTTTCATGTATTTCCAATCAGTATGAGAGAGACAGAGACGGGTGAGTGAGGCATCAAATCTGCTATTGATTATTCATTTTACTGTCGTCAGCTCTATTCGTTATTGTTTTGTTTCTCAGTTATTTTGGTCATAAATACGATGTAAAAATGATAATAAAAAGTGAATACATTTAATTTGACCGTTTTATTGTATTTGTGGTTACTCAATGGTACCTTTTATGGTTAACTTTTGCAATAATCGATCAGATAGTTTTTGTTTTGTGTTTTTGTCACTTATAAAATGTAGAACTCAAGTGGATTGTAGCCTAGCCTAGCCTGTAATGTTACCATTACCTTTCAATTTACTGCAAGAAGTATATAAATAGGATGTCTCATGGTGAGGAAATTTATGTTTTAGTAATTGTTTGCACAAAAGGTCATGCACCCCAAAAAAGGACCGCAAGGGTCTATTAAGTAATGAAAATGTCCAGTGTTGAAGGGTTAAGATGCCCTAAAATAATGCACTTTCTACACACTGTGCACATGTTAGGGAATCGCAACACACCCTGAGCGACAACATCTGGTTAGCAGTGAGAGCGGACATCGCCAGGTACTGCTCGAGGATGGAGAACAGCTGATTGTTCTCTTGCGTCGCACACATGGCGTCATTGACCCATGCATTGCGGACAGCTAGCCTTGTGATGTCTAGCACCGGGAACACAACATCTGAAACAACAAACCCATCATATATAGAGGTCTGTAGGGGTAGAAATTTTAACCCATTTGCGACAAATAACCGATATTGCCCTTCTAAACAGAGAACAAAAGACTGATTTCGGGAAATATCCGTCATCAACTCTATCGTTTGTTGTATCTTGTAGAGGTGTGCGGATATCCGAAAATTCGGTTCGGATCGGATCGGATATCCGAAACCGATCCGAATGTATTTAAGATATCCGATCCAATCAATATCCGAATTTTCGGATAGACTGTATAATACAGCAATTTGAACAAAAACAACGTGATTTTCGTCGAGTTAATACCCACGAAGCTGGAATAATCTTTGCTTAAACCTTGATAAGACGACAAAATTACGTAGTCTTTCATCAAAACAATGTCGTTGACTGGTAGACGCGATGCACTTATAGCGATTCGAATGACGAATGACGACCGCAGATGACGAAATTACGCAATTCATATCCAATCGGAATGTAAGAACGTCATTGGGCGGTCCGAGGATGCGGTATGATTATTCGATTCTTCAACTACGCATTTAAGGAACCGTAAGTTCAACACGATATTGCATTTTGAAATATAAAGCATAGCGTCATCGATAGTTGCACCGAGTATCAAATTGCGGTTTGATATTGTCCCATATAGAATTTCATTTCGGCTACGAAAAAACTTGAATTGTCGATTTAATGTTACTGGTAACAAACCATCATAATAGCTTGTTTTGCGACGGGGTTTCTGGCAAAAATAATACTACTTCATTCTGATCGTCTACGTAGACGATCAATTGTTTAGTTATCGCATTCTTAACTACTCCGGGTTTGAGCAATACGATAAAGTGTTGCCAAATTTACATTTGGCCTATTTCGTCGTTCAGTGTTCACATAACCAACAAATTTTCCACTTGTTTTCAATCTACATTTTATCTTTGTTAAATGAATTTAAGCGTTATTAGTTTTACAATTTTAGATAATTTTAAGATGAATAACTAACTAGATTACAACGAGGTACCATAATTTCACGGGTTTCAATATTGTTACACAGCCGATCGGGGTATTTTATCTGCCAAATATTCCAACTCTGCGCCTGCGCACAGGCCTTTGTTTGATAGCACTGTCGACTAACACTGCCCTTGCCGATAGGCAGATAATGAATTCGATGATGGCATCGAGCCAACGGCGTCTGTCAAATCTTAATTCTTTGTTAATGGTGATTTGTTTTTATCATTGTAATAAATAAAATAATTGAATCGTGAAATAAAATTGAGAATTGGTTGATTATTAGTAGAATGAATTGATGAATTAGTAGTAGAAAGTTGATGTCATTTATGGCGAATTATAAGGTTTCTGTTGATTTAATTTGTGAATTACGCCATACTAAAATTTGTTACTGGTAATTGTTATTTTGTAAATTTGTATTTATTGATGGAATAAATTTATTATTATTATTATTTAATTTTAAATGCAGTGAAGTAAAAATTTTAGTTTTGTTGTTCATCCTATGAAGAATTTATGATTTTTTATGTACCATTTAATAATTTTGATAACATTTTATTGATTTTTTCCTAATTTATTCTTAGATAAGTCTGATTTCACTTTTTTATTGCGAGTATCCGAATCCGAAAACTATCCGATCCGAACCCAAACTATCCGATCCGGATCCGATCCGAATCTGAGCTATCCGATCCGAATCCAATACGAAAAAATAATTCACTATCCGCACACCTCTAGTATCTTGTATCGGTACTTCACTCGATATTTTATGACTTGTGTTATGTGAACAAATAGAAAATCGACAGTTGAATCATATAATTCAATAAATAACATCCGATCCCAAATACCAGATTCAAAAACGTAATGCAAACACCGAGTTTTAAAGCTATTTTACACTGAGCAGCTGATCGTGATGAAGTCTCGAGATGAAATGTTTCCTAATTCCGCGGAATTATCCTCTTTTATGAATAAAGTTAAGTTTCAAGATAATCAGGTCTGCTAATGTCTGACCAGCCTCAACATCTCCTGTAGTAGTACCTTACTCAGTAGATTCACTCACCCGCAGGCCAGGTGAGTAACGTGTTGAGCGAAACGAGTGCGGCCGGGTCTGAAGGTGCTCCCAGGTTGCCCAACTGGACAACCGCCTGCAATGCTTCCGACGGCACGTTCACCGCTTGGCTCTGGTTAAACTGAACCAATTTTTCTGGAACACATTTCCAAAGATTACTTAACCCTAGAAGTGGCTAGAGTTTTACCTTTAACCGTAACTTAAAAATAATTATTCTATATCTTCCTAAAATACTAGTTATAAAAAAAAAAAAAAAAAATTGCCACCCCACCATTATTTAACCATACAATTGTAAAATGAGCAAAACAGGGTGTCCACTACGATTCCAATTAAACCTACAAATGCAGTCAACTTCCATGAAAGCCGGTCACCGTTTATTTAAGGTGGGCCCTCACGCCTCTGGACCACTCATTTGCATGCCATATTGTGATTGTTCATCGTTGGGATTTGAACCCCAGCACTTCCGGAAGGCTTACGAGTTTCAATCGTCAAGCGCTGTAAACCTTTCAGCCACTTGTTGAAAAAAGCGCTTACTCGCCTATAAAGCATATTTTAGTGGGAGAACAGAGAACTGAATAAGTGAGTCCCTGTATCAGCTCCCTGAGAGCAAATCGATCACGAAGGCGATGGTGTCTACTAAGTTCACTAAATTGACAACAGATGCCTCCACCTGCCACTTTTTATTGAATTTTGTAACGTGTCAAGAATAACGACTTTGCTAGTTTTAGGGTTAAAGGATTTTTATACATAGGCTCTAACAAATTCTACTTTATGTAAAATTTGTTTAACAAATTGACCATGTGTGTTATAAATATGATAATTTTATTATTTACCTTGAAAATATTGATCTAAAGTTACTACTGTAAGGAAACACACCACCACATAGTGGTGAATGAAAAACTTTATTCGATGAAAGGATATTGAGATTTATTTGAGCAATAAACAGCGTTAAATTGATTCATATTATATTAATTTCAGTAAAAGTTTAGGAAGAATGTAAACAAGTGCATGTAGAGCCTTACCTCCCTACCGCTACTTTTAATGCAATAAAATTGAATCCAAGGTCTCCTCGGGCATCCAACAGTTTCAACAAAGGTGGCTACGTAAGATTAGAGTGAATGCTGTATACGACACACACACTCATTGTAGGATGCATAAAGCTTACCCGAGATGGCTTGGAGATTTCCCTGGTCAAAGCGTACGTAGCTAGTTTGGGGAAAGAGAGCTGCAGTGGGGGCAGACACAGGTGCAGGGGCGGGGGTGCCATTGGGGATGTAGCGAGTACCCCCAGTGAAGGGGTCTGCCCCGCCTACCGCAGGAGCCGCTACCGCCGGTGTGCCGGGGATGTACCTAGTGCCTCCAGTGAAGGGGTCGACCCCACCGGCCGCCCCACCAACTCCACCTCCAGGTATGTACCTGCTGCCACCTGCACGATACAAAGCATCTCACTTCATAGCACTATAACAGGCCTTACTTACTCTTACTCCTGTGGCCACACAAATCCAAGGAGATTTTTGGCCTCGCCAACAAGATGCCTCCATCTTTCTCTATCCTCTGCCTCATCCACCTCTGCACCCAGTTTCCTGATGTCTTCCACCACCTGGTCATCCCATCTGATTCTAGGTCTCCCCAGTAGGCGTCTTCCTTCAGGTTTTCCTCTCCACACTCTTCTTACACTACTATCTTCTACTCTTCTTCAAACATGCCCAAGCCATCTAATTCTCCTACTTCGGATTAAAGCTGCAATATCAGGTCTTCCGTAAAGTTCCCTTACCTCTTGGTTATTTCTAATCCTCCACACCCTATCTTCCAATGTTGGCCCGTATATTCTTCTCAGGATTTTGTTCTCAAAAGTTATTAATTTTCTCTCTATGATCTATGTGAGGGTCCAAACTTCCGAACCATAAAGAAGAACTGGCTGAATTATTGCGAGATATATTCGAACCTTAGTGTTTCTTGACAGGAGTCTGCTTTTCAAAAGTTTCGATAAGCTCCAATAGCATCTATCAGCTCCATTCAATCTAGCTTGTATTTCCCTATCCATCTTAGTCTGGCTGTTTATTATCACACATAAAAACTTAAATTCTTCTGTAATAGAAAATTTATAGCTCAAAACATCCAGCGTTGAGTTCTCCGGCTCTGCCTGCCTTCCAATCTTCATAAACTTTGTTTTATCTTCATTCACTTGTAACCCTACCTTTTCTGCTTCTGTTATGAGGGCTTCAGCTAGCACTTTTAGGTCATTTTTCTTTTCGGCCAATAAGGCAACATCATCTGCAAATGCCAGTAATTTGTCCTTCAATATTCGCACCTGACTGAATAGATTTTGTTGCTTTTAAGGCGTCTTCAAGGGCAAAGTTGAACAGAAGAGGAGACAGTCCATCTCCTTGTCTCACCCCAGTATTGATGTCAAAAGTGTCTGTAAGTTTCCCACAGTCACGTATTACCCCAGTATTTCGTATTTTATTCTATTATAAGGCATCACTCGAGTAAGTCTAGACTTGAAAGTTTTCATTTCCCTTTCTTCTGCCCGCCGCCTAGAAGGTGCACATCTATCAAAGTGTTAAGACCGTGGTACATATTGTAGCAGTTTTTCATGTGTGATTGACAAGTTGGTGTGTTTTTTTGTGTTGGTGCGTCATGGCAGAGAATAGTAGTAACAAGGCTCTTAGTATTGAATTCAAATGTAAAGTATTTAAAACCCTAGAAGATACCCCACATAAGAAGAAAGTGGACAAAGAAATTAAACATTACACAAAAACTCTTGCAATAATCATCACAAATAAAAATACATATGAAGACAAAAGGTGCACTTTCTGGTCAAAAGGCTGAACGACCCAAATTACAGATTATAGAAACTGCTGTCATATTATGGTTTAAACAATGTTGTGATTAAAAACGTAATAACGTACAATAATACTGTGTATATATTAGGGGTCTGCGGTACAGGAAATTATGAGGTCGGTACGGTACGGTACAAATTGTTGTACCTCGGTTCTCGGTACAAATTCGGTACGGTACGGTACACGAGAATAATGCCGCTAGTAACATTGACTGATCTCATCCTTTTATTCATAAATATTTTCCAGAACTTAATTAGTGAAAACATTGAGAAAGGAATTTAAAAAAAGATATACAATGTCAAAAGAAATATTTTACTGTACTAATTTTCAAACTGTAATATGATTTTTAAATCCATTCTTTAAAAAAAATATCACATTAAACATATTAATAATTATTTAAACATTATAATTTATGTTGTAACTAATTAGAGGAAAGATAAGAGGAAATAATCTTCTCAAGTCTATATGAAACTAGGGATGAACAAACAAAATAAAAAACTATAATGTATTTTATTGCAGAACAAAAAATACAGAAAATATACTGAGTCAATACCCCCTAGCCAAGACCTATGTTTTATATTGTCCTGGTTTTTTATTTTTAATTCAACCAATCACAATAATAATTGTTCAAATTAAATCAAACATTTTCATAAAATGTCAAAGGGCTCTTTAGACTAGAATAGTTATTTTAGTATAAAGTGGTTAATATTTTAAAATTACAGTGGAACCCCTCATACCTGAACATTTTCTTGGGAAATCAAAAGAAAAAAATACATGGAAATTAAAAAAAATTTAATCACATAAGCTTATTTTTCAAGGTTTAACAAAGTCAGGGGTTTTCGCTTAAAGTCTGTTATCTTTAACCATTGAATTTACATACTTCGTAATTATAAAATCAATGCTTTAACTGTTGAAATGAAGAAAGTCTTCACTAAGGGTAGGGTAAGGGTAAGGGTAGGGGGAGAATGGTTTATTTTTAGCACAGGCTCGACCCGCCAAGGTCAATGACCTTATGAACGCACAGCCTGTATAACCGTCGGTTATCACGCACCAACAGTGACGAAATAAGTGCGTAGTACTTATTTCCCTGGAAGAACAGGCTTCAGTCCAAATTAGTTCGGATTTGAGGGGTTCCACTAATGAGGAAATACAGAACATATTGTTAAAAAAATAAAATTATTTATTTCCTTTATTCAATTATATCCTTAACATTATGATTTTTTATTTTATTTGAGTGAAAATCTTGAAAGAGCGAGATCAATACGGCAAATCACAGTTCTGTATTGGTCATTTGTCGTCAACAGGCTGTCAGAGGAAAAAGAACGAATCAATTTAAAGAATCATGAATCACAGTTTAAAAGATTTTCATCGTGATTGAAAAATCACAAGTATTCCCATCGCTATTTGAAACACGATTAATACGAGCTTCATACTGGTACGACTATTTTGTTGCGTCAAAAGGAGGAACAGTTCCCTGATCGCGTAAGCTGCTACACGTGGATACGATAATAAGCCGAGAATGCACAATAATTTAGAGCCTGCAGGGAGATGGCTGGTTGCCCGATTTTCCTGAAGTCCTGGTGAAATTGTTTTATTTTAAATGTCCATTCACCAACACGCTATGAGTCAGTCTTACGTTCAGTATTTGTCGTACATCTGAGCAGTGATGTAATTCTATATTACTTGTAGAGTATAAAGCCTTTAACGGGGTTTTATTCAATGTTTTCGAATGTTTTCAACATGAATGTTTTTTTTTAATGTTTTCAAAAAATTCTTGTACCGTACCGAGGTTCGGTACAAGGCTGGAACCGTACCGTACCGATTTTTTCGGTGCACCGCAGACCCCTAGTATATATTTACTTTCCATTCCACAAACAAATATTGTTAATAAATCTACACATTTAACAACATATCATATGCCTAAAATCTACTTTAAATAGAGGGTGGACATTTCAATAATCTTTATTTAGAGGTTATAACTAACCCCTATATTTCGAATTTCGGTAGAATTTAACCTCAATTTAACGAACCTCGTTTTTAAGAATACCTGAATACATTTCTTAGTCCCTTTAAAATTCGTTCAACCAAGGTTCTACTGTATTACATATGGTTTGTTGATTTGGAGCAACGGTGGTATACGTTGTAGATCCTCAATCTTCAAAAGAGGGTGATCAGGGTTGCAAAATGCAGAGGCTGAGCCAGAGGAGCACTGCAGACCGTTGTATATCAAATTTGGTATTCAAACAGTTGTTAATCTGTACATTTTTTATTCAGTTTCTTTTGCAATAATATATTTCACCTCTTTACTCATGAACAGTGATTTCGACAACTATAACACTAGATATAAAAATAAAATTGCAAGAAAATATTGTAGACTTACAAAATCATAAAATAGTTTTGTTGTCTCCCAACAATTGTTTTATAAAATCTCATAAATAATGATGGATAATCACATAAATATGTTCCGATGGATAATTTTCTAACAAAGTTTTATAGCTCCCTTCTGTAAAATACCTTTTAAACACTGGCACAATTTTTAAATATCTGCCAAAAAAATCTCCTTTTGATTCTGCAATTTTTCAGTGTTTGATTTCTTTGATTTATATTACACTAGTAAATTTTTTGATTATTTCTCTCTGAATGTAGTCTCGTGAATTTGACCATGTCTAAGCAAAATTTAAATACGACAAATAAAAATTTCATTTCATTAAGATCTTTATTTTGATTTAGAAAAATCAGTCAAATTTTCAAAGTGTGAATATTTTTTATACTGACTGATTTTTAAGGAATTTAATAGCTCAAAGTACTGTAACAAGAAGTTTTACAGAAATGTTAACCTGAGGATGTACCTGTGAAAGGATCAACGGCTCCGACCACCGGCATGATGGGCTCATTGTCTTTGCTGTTAGTAATGATGAAATTGGCGACCTGCTCGAGAAACTGCTGGCTGAGGTCGTTACGGTGAATGAACTGCTGAGCCGCCAGCCAAGGGTCCTCCCCTTTGTTGTACGGCAGCTTCAGCGGCGGCTTGCCATCCTCTATGTCCACACTGAACACAAAGTCATACTCCTGCGAAACAACTATCAATGGAAACTTACCCACTTTCATGTATTCTATCCGATTCATGAATTTCTTATGCTACCCTAATTTGATGCTTTATTCCCCACTCACACCTTTTTTTGCAAGGTTTTAAAAGATCCAAAATTAATTTCAGTACTTCAAAAGGGTACAAACATAATACAATCAGTACAAACATACAGACATCAAACATACATCAGTACAAACATGATATTTACCAAATTGTGTCTTCTAGGTAAATGATTCAAAATAGTAATTTGGTTAGTTTTTAAGCTGATTTTAATGGTGTCAGTCAAATTGTTTTGCATAGTCGCAGTTTCCCAATCAGAATCCCCTAGCAATAGGAACTTGCGCTAGGACTCTACCTATTGTGGCTAGTACATAAATGGATACTCATAAGAAAAAGCCGCCTTGAAAGCCTTTAAGCCCATCTTTGTGGATTCCTGGAAAGTCAAAAGATGCAGACAGGCAAAGCACTGTCTAAAAACAATGAAGTCGTACAATGTATTTTTTTTTAAAGTTTGGATGAAAAAAGCCAGAGATTCAGCCAGGCATAGGAAAATCAAAGGCTTAAATAGATTCCCTTGATAGGAATAGGGCCAAAGTTCTCAAACTCAGGACGATAGGCCTCGTATTGTTAGTAGTAGTCTTGTTCATAGGACATTGATCTGTGAGAAAGCTTCTTAAGGTGCTAGGTCTCTGTCCATTTGATACATGCAGATATTAAGAAAAAGTATATATATATAAACATATCAAATGATTATCTAAGAAGATTATCTATCCTTAGCTTGCAAAAGGCTCCAATATCTAGGAATACCCACAGTTGGACAATGAGTTAAATGAAATAGCTATACAAACTATATCAAAAACCATGTCCAAACTTGAAACACTAATCTGAGAAAACATGACCAAAAAACTTAACCTTCTACAGGTAATATTTGTACAGTCTCTCCAAACTTGACCCACCTTGCCGTTGAACAGTGTCTTCCCCGGGGCAGCTTGCGCTCCTGTAACCTCACCCACCTTCGTCCATTCACCTTGTGCAGCAGACCAAGAGTAACATGTCACTACGGCGCCCTCTCGTATCATCTTGGTCTGACCATCTGATCGTCCAGGCTCGTACAGTGCCTCTCGCCCTGGTAGACTGTGGGCGTATTTAAAATTAAATATACATATTATCCTTGAGTTATATGGAAGCATATTCTAATTGTTTATTCCGTTACAATATATTTCTGTTTTAGCGGCATTGATTTACCAGTAACATTACATTCTGAAATGGTGAATATAGTGACTGGCAAATTCATTTTGTTGCACACAATAAGGTCAATACAACAGTTAGAAAGTCATTTAGAGACTTTGATAGCCCATATTAGCTCTTTGACTGGTTTTTGCTATTTCAAAGCTAGAAAATGGGTTCATTTAAATTAATAACAAACTTTAAATCAGTGGTGGTAAGTCCTTCAGCTATCCAGTGTTCATGTTTCCCTATCAGCTTAGTTCCTTTGACTCTTCTGAGGACTTGACTGACTCCTGTCTGAGCATTAACACCCAGTCTGTCCAGAATTGTCATTGAAGTCTTATATAATTCTCATAGTGTGTCTTCATACTCTATCGTGATTTGCCAGGCAAGAAGTGGATTACTTATACCTCGTTTAGCCAGTTTTTATGGGACCAGAGTCATTACGAATAAGCGAATTTTCGGATAAACCGTTTACACCGCATTTACATTAAAAAAAATTGTTTTTGTAAATTTGTCTTTAATTATACTTTGTACTAAAATCAAATTGGTGTTAACATGTTTTACCAAGTTACTTTGAAGTGCAAACTAACAAAAAAAAACAGTTGGCGTTTTTTTACAGAAATGCACCACATTGCCAGCCAAATACAGTCGGCAACATTCAGGCTGTCGCAACTCACGCTGCAACATTTTTTTTCCTCTCTAAACCAATTCGGATAGACCGGAATTTCAGAAATTTCACAGAGTTTTTTGTGATCTGGGGGTTTTGAGAGTTATAGTATGAATCATCTTGTTTATTAAGTAGCCCGATCTGGATCTGGATTCTTTTGGAGGTTCTATTCACTTCTCTAAGATTTAAGTAGACTGACCTTGGCCCTATCTTTCCAACCCTATTGGTGGCTGTAAAATATTCATCAGGAACATCTCGTATAAGGACGATTACGGTACTCACTCAGAGATCTTCACTCCGCCTATCTCTTGCTCCTCAGTTTTCCCGAAGTTCACAATGTCTTCTTCGTACAACGCCAACGCAGTCTCGTCTGCCTGTCTGCCAGGGTCGGTGCTGAATACACGTACGACTCCGTCATTAGAGCCGGTGACGATGTCGCCATTAGGCAGCCGAGCCACCGCCCACACACTTTGCACCGGTAGCATAACTTCCTCAGAGAGCTTCTCCTTCCACACCCTAGCGGCTCGGTCCTCGCCCCCAGACACCATCACGCCCCCGGACACCACCAGGCTGCACATCATATGGACCCTAGCTTCTAGTTCTAGTTATAATCTTATCTAGTTTTACTTTCTTATTATTTTAATAATACGTAATGTGGGTCACTTTCATAAGATCCAAAACTGTAAAAGATAAATAGAGGTTCATCCAAAACGAATGCACGTGTGTGGTGCTAATTGTGTACCACCATTTTGTGTGTGCGGTAATTTTCCTTCAATTTAAAATGTGTCTCGTTGCTGTGCAGTCACTCTATTTGTTTTCGCAGCATTTTCAAAAGGAAAAACAATGTTGCACACTTACAAATTCATGGCAACGCATTTCAAGGACCGAATGGTATTAATTCACGTCAATTACATGTTGCACTGCAATAATAGACTCCAAATCCTACTGTGAGATCCTTGATCTCATCAACCTTCCACAATAATAATAATTACCTTTTTTGCTGTAGGACAAATACAACATTTGCATAACAAAGCGTCAACAAAACAATAATGAACAATGAGTAAAATTAGTTATGAAGGGACCAGCCAAATCGCAAAAAAATTCAAAAGCTTGAACTTTTGAATTGAGGTCAGACCTAGATCAGCTCTGACCTCAAGCCAATATTTCCCCTGGGTTTGGTCCATGAACTCACCCACCGAGTAGAACACGTCAACGCAAAAAAGCACCTTAATATAGATTTGAATTTTTGTTTAGAATTTTCGAATCTGATACTCTCTGGAAGTATCCAAAATGGAGGAGGCCATCCAAAACAAGGTGGGGAATGCTGTCAGAAAAGGTTTTTTCATTCTTGATAATGCTCGGCTAAGATCAGTTTCAAAACATTACACTCTCAAATTGCAACCTAGCTAGGTATTTTAAGCCAAATCAAGAATGAGATGATTGTAGCGTGACCTTGTAACCTTATGGCTAACCTTACCTGTCCATAGACAGGACTTTCAATTAATGAGATCCGAACCACAATTTTTTCCCTGAATTACAATTATCTAATTGTCTAATTGTGAGGGCAGTCTATGCGGATGATCGTGTTATTCAATCGTGTGGACGTTAATCCACACCAGGGAATATCAAATCCAACGACCATCGGTTATAACTAACCACAATCCGTAACCTCAAAATAGCTATATTATAGTCATAACTGCCCTTTACTTACAATCTAAACAGTACACTATTTGGATAAAAACACTGTAATATATTAATTAATTATAAGAGTAAGAGTACAGTGAGTAAGAGAGAGTATGTTGATTGATACATTATAAGTTATCTACAAGTTATCATTTACTCACAGTTTCACTGATATTGAATTTAAGTTTCTAAGAAAGTAAAAGAAACTATGCTTTTATGAGCAGTTTCTATCGAGAGATAAGTGTATATTAACCTGTAGATATAGTGTTTGTGGCCATGGTAGGTGTCAAGACACTCTCCTGTGTTAACGTTCCACTTGCGGATGGTGGAATCATTCGAGCAGGACATCAGGTCCACAGCAGACATGGCGGCCAGACCACGCACACAGTCTTTGTGACCTGTGTCAAACAACAATTTCAGGCTATCAAACTGCGGTAGATGACCTACACTCTTTAAAAAATTAGAATTTTTTTGTTTTGTGTTTGACAACACTAGTGTTTTTGACTTTAGATAACTTACCAGTGAGTGTGCGTAGGTATGTGCCGTCTGGCGAGTATATACGGATACTGCGGTCAGCCGAGCCTGTTGCGATAACCCCCGTAGTCATCTGAAGCACGCTCCAGACAGTCAGTTCATGGCCTGTCAATGTGAGTACACAACGCTGTTCACCGACGTTCCACAACTTGGCCGACAGGTCCCATGATGATGATAGTACAAAACCCGGTTGCAGTCCGGCACTCAAGCAACAAACTGTGAACACAATACGATGCAACACTAAATTCCTTGATCTGTTAAGGTTGGCCTACACGTACAGACTTGGATCAATCATGCCAGATTAACCGAATACTTTACAAATTTTGCAAAATTTAGTTTAAATAACAAACAACAAAATTATAGGTTACACCTATAAAAAAACAATGAAAAGTTTTTCATGCAGACAGCAGATGATTTATCGATCAAACTTTAAGTGCTTTTTATAAAGGCTGAGAGCTTTCCTCATGATTAGAGTATGTTTAAAAAAAAAACACAGGAATGAAAAATTAAAATCATCGTTCTCAAAGTAGTATATTCGTGTGAGAATTTTCGTATTATATATCTGTAGCGAATTTTAAAAGACCTACCTTCGTGTAAGCGAAGCAGATACAGCAAAAAACTCCAGCTATCCAAATTAGTTAGGGCCGAAGTCAACTCGGATAATCGAAAATGTGTATGATTGGTATTAGTAAAATCATTGATCTGGAGGCTATAATGGTCAAAATACTTATTAGGCCTAGTTGTTAACTTAAAATGTTGATATAACATAGAAAAACCATGATGTGGCATACATATTTAATTGCAATGATAATACCAAACCCATTGCCACGCCATAGCTTCGATGTTGTCTCGACACATTTCCTTTATGCCACTACAATGCTGCATCGTTGTATTGCATCGCTTGCTTTCTCTTATTTCTACTTGTTTGCGTTCCCGAAATCGATTAATTGGGATAGGTAATTGGAAGTAATAAGAGATTGGAAGTAATGATTGGAGATCTACTGTAATGACCCTGGTAAATATGTCCGCTGCTCTTTGTTAATGGCAAACGTCATCAAGTATTAAACATTTATTACACTCATACTCACTTTAAACCTGATTGGGTTTATTAGTTAAGAATATGAATTTCTTTAATAGAACAGTACAGGCCTTGGGTCTCTAGAGATGGCCAGTTAGAGTTTCAAAACTTGTAACATTTTCTTAAACTAGTAGTAATAACATTAATGTGAAATAAAATTTTACCGTTATCTTTGTGATCTTCCAGAATAAACAAGGGATCAAAGAGTTTTGGATGGAAAGCACAAATTTTCTTATCACATCCGCCAGTGAGTATAAGTCCCGCTGGATGGATTGGTGAGGGGGGAAGAACACAAACACAGCTGACAAAGCTAGTGTGACCTCGTAACGTTGCTGCTTCTGTGAATCCTGAGTTGAATCTAGAATATAGAATAGAAAAATAATTTTTTAATGAAATTATTAGCCTGGTTGTACCCCTTACATTTAAAAAGGTTTTCAAAAATAAGACTAACTACATTATAATGATGTAGTTAGTCATTATAACGTGTTCATACAAATATTGCAAATGTTTTCCATATATAACACTTGTCAAAGCCAGTAAAAACATTGTAGGTATTTACTTCCCTGTGGGAAATAGGATAGATCATGGATATGCCTAAAGGGAATGTTTACAGTTCATCTAAAGAGATTTTCTTATGATCAATCTAGGATGTCATTAATTATATAACAAACAAGATATGCAAAAACAAGCATATGCTATCTCTGCCACTGCACTATTAACCCTCCAGCTGCCATTTGCCAGATTCCGTTCACCAAAAAATCGTCCGATTTGAAATTAAAATTGCAATCTTTTTTATAAATTTTAAAAATTTTATAAAATTAATTGTTAAATTGTTGTTAAATAAATAAATTGTTGTTTTTTGTTATTTTAATTTAACGAATTTTAACAACCACTATTTTGATAATATAAAAGCAAACTAAATGATACTTTGATAATATTTTTCTGTTTGACCAATAAATAGATGAGCAAAGTTTGGTTTCTGTATCTTAAATAGTTCTTGAGATACAACATCTTTGTATAAGATACAAAATGGCGGCTAGCGGCTAAACGAAGGATTTTTCGTCATATAGGCTATTTACAGGAATTTTTTTGTTTATTTTGATGAGTAGGCTACTATCACCCCTCGAAGTTTGTCTCCGACTTTAATGAATACCCTGTATATACCATTGTAAAGAGGAGATCATAATCGATGTCCTTAGCAGTATTTGCAATTTTTATACTCTAGTAAGGGTTTGTGTACATGTAGGGTTTTGAACATGGGTACTTTTATTTCTTTTTATATAGCTATGTTAGTATATTATTCTTATTCGTTATGAAATTTCAAACAAAATGGCTATTCCAGATTTTTTATAAAAAATTATTTGAGCAATTTGAGGGAGCGCATGACGAATGATGAACATGATGAAAATTTTTTTTTATAAAAACTATTTTTTTGTTACATATAAGTTAGTAATTTATATTTTTTACTGTAGCCTGTTTTATACTGAACACAAAAATATATAATATGTTGTATTTTGATACTATCCAACATTTTTATGGTTTTTTAAAGAAAACCTGAAAAATAGCCAAAAATGAGGTGGCATTCCAGATTGAAATGATGGGCAGCTGGAGGGTTAAAGGATAGTCTTTATAATGTTAAAAGTTCTTTTAAAGGTTAAAGCATTTAAACATATGCTCATGACCCTCTGTATAAAGTAGAGAACCCTGAATGAGGCCTTAGTTTAGTCTTTTTCACACTCCACTCAGAGCAACCTGATTCAATTTTCTTCTATTTCTATTAGGATTCACATTCTACAGGAATTATGTTAGAGGGTTAAGTCTTCAGTATGAGATTGCCAAATGCTATAAAATATTATAAATGAAAATAAAAATAATAACCAAATACAGTGAGGCTAATAATGGTAATAATAATAATTAGTACATGTGCCTGACAATTTCAAGTTTAATTATATACTTTTTTAAATTTAAATTCCTTGTCTTAAATATAAATTCAATAGTTAATTTTCTTACCCATTGGGTCTCCAAACTTTGGCTGTTTTATCTCTAGAAGTGGAAATTATCCACCCATCATCGGTTGAAGCTAAAGCTCTAACATCAAGAGAATGACCGAAAAGAACTGAACTTAGTTTATAAGGCATCGCAGTTAAGCTGGTAATAAATCAAGTCTGTAATCCAAATTCGCTTTTTAATGCTATCACAAAGAAAATATATACCATACACAAAAAGAAAAAGAAATTCTTGACGTATTCTTGGTTATAAACTAAAACTGGTTAACTGGCACTGATGATTTTAGTAATTTTGCCGAAATGAAGTATAAATATATGACATAGAGTAAGCTACTTAACTTGTAATGATTATCATATGGGCCATAGAGTATAGCATGGAGTTAAATAAAAATATATGAACAATGTAAAATAGATTCAAAGACACCAATTAAATAATAACACCAAAATAAAAACTAAGACTATACTAAACATATTTAGAATTTTAAAAATTACATAATTTTTTAATAAAATTTAGCTTAATCTCAACCATTTTAAATCAAAGCTGTAACAGAAATAATTTTAAAAATGTAAAAAATGTATTATACTTCCCTTAGGAATATAGCTTAAATCATGAATATCTAAGGTAATGTTCTCAGTTCCTCCAAACAGCTATCCTCATAACTACATGACTTCACTTCCGTTACACAATTAACGTCTTGCCCCATACCCCTATATCGAAAATAAAACATCTTGACAGTCATAATGGTTTTGTTTGGACTCTTGGTGGTGCGTACTATATCCAAATGATTATACAGGCGTTTGCATAAGAACAATGTAGAAGGAAAACGTTTCGTTGAGTTTATTGATAACTTTAGTATCTTTAGATACTTTGAATGATTAATTTTTCAATTTATTAATTACATATTTGATCACGCATTTTGTATAGTAAATAGTATTTATCACTAAAGTATTTTGAGCTTGAGGCTGCTATCCTTGACCGTATTTAAAATTAATGCTGTGCCTGTGTTGCGACAGCCAGCTGATGGTAGTTCTAGCATTTAGAACTGTCATCAGTGTCATCTTATCGTATTGTCTGACCTAGTCACTGAAATTAGTAGATTTAAGTATTGCTTTCTGCTGCAGTTTTTGTTCATTTACCTACCTGTTTTGTTTAATTTGAAACTATTTGATTAAAATGAACATTATATCAAGGTACTATTTGTAAAATACTTGTATGTTATGTTTTTTCTTTATAATCTATCATAACCTCAAGACCAAAAATTACAGTAATTGAATTAGATTAAAATATTAAACGTTATTATCATTATATTATATTAAATAATGCAATTAATTCATATTTAAATAATCGCAATACTTCCTGTGTTTAAGACATTAATTTTCACAGATAAGTTTGAATACTGTATACCATATAAGTTTAAGTAAAATCAAGAACATTAAAATGAAGAATCAATTCCCCCCCATAGCCCTCACTATGATGAAGTTAATACTTATTTGAGTTACATCTTTTTTGGCTTAAGTTAAAGGATATATTCTAGTAATGTTTTATAATACTTCTGCCATAGGTTGTGATTAACACGTTTATGGCTATGGAGTTACTCAATCGCCACCTGATGGATGTATTTGCTTCCATCTAGTAGTAGTGCATGTTTTCATGGCTTATTACTGGTACAGAATAAAAGCTAGAACTTTTAAACTTGTGTCAGTACTAGTAAATGGTACATTGTATATCATGTTAGTGTAGGCTCTCTTGGACGGTGCTGCTACAAATGCACCAGCGGCAAACTATTTGTCTGGTTGAGTCAGTGAGGATGGGGACAACATACCAAGTGGTTATAGTCTGCTCTTCCAGCTGATATTTTTTTAGTTTTCCTTCTTTCAAAGACTGCAGAATAGCAAAAACTATTATGCTAGAAAGGCAGACAGTGTTCTCCAATATTGAGAAGCCCCAAATATATCTAAAAAATCTAAGGTAGAAGCAAAATGCAGTAATGACGAAAAACGCAACACCGCACTGCCGGTCGTGTGTAGAACACAGCGACAGTTACGTTGGTACCACATGCACAGTACGTCGAACGGAATTGAAGGGTTAAATTAGTATTTTATTATTATTTTTGTTTTAGAAACCCATCCTTTTCATTATACTGGTACTCGAGGAGTGATCTTGGAAGAAATGTTTCATTGAAGGATCTTAACACACCCGAAACAGAGTAATGAAATAACTGTATTAGCTCAGTGTGAATGTTAAAGGTAATTTATTGTAAGCTGGTTACTTAAAAATAAGTTAATTTGATAAATGTAGATAAGACATCTGAAATTTTTATAAAGTTACCTAAATAATATTTACATAAAATTTTACTGGGAAGCTGAAAAATTCAGTTTACTTCAAGAAATAGATGTTTAATGCTACATTCCTTAAAAAAAACATTAGGAATATTCTGTCTCCGTAAAGACTTCAAAAGGGTGGTTAAGTGTTAGCCTGGATTGCAATAGGTCAGTGCTAGAAACACAAGAAGTTTGGCAAATGTTGTATGATGGGTGCTCTAGCAACTAAGCTCATTTAGTTTATTTTAGTATTGGCACTATTGGAGAGTTCACTGGTCTAGGGTTAGCGCATGCAACTGTGGTGCCCAAGGTCAAGGGTTCAAATCTCGTCAATCACCAATGGTTTTTCGCTAAGTGATAATATGCAACCCACTAGGTCTAGCCTGAAGTAATGTGCAAAACTGTTCCGGATTATGGCCTAGTTCAAAAAGTCCTGAGATGAGAAGGTGGACAAAAAATGGCACTGGTATAATATTTTTTAAACCAAGACAATATAAATGGGAAATCCGTCTTAGCAGAATAACATTGCTACTATGACAAATTAGCAAACAAGCACCTCCTTCCATCATCGTAAGTTTAATATTGGAAAATAGTGCTTACAAATATGTGATGTGTGTGCAAAAACAGTGTGAAAACTTTAAATATAAGTAATAACAATGTCACGACATTGCATTAGACATCTTTATGTGCAACATGCTGGTACAATAGTAGTGGACACACTCCTACAACACTACTGAAATCACTGGATATGCTTGGTAAATCATAACATTGTACAATAGGTTACATATTTAAAATATGGCTCTATGTGTCTTAAAAGGAGCAGGTAATGTTGTAAGATGTAGAATTCCTTTCTCAAATTAAGAGAGCCTATCTTACGTTATAAAAGCTGGGCAGAGGTGAACACAGTGAATTAGTAGAATAAAAGTTTCTACAGTGCAACTCGGTTATTGCGGCCTCGGCCATAACGTCAACTCGGATATAACGTCATTTATTTTTAGGTCCCGCCAAACTATATGTATTTACATAGGAAAAAACCTCGGATATATCGTCAGTAAATTCTCAAACCTCGTATATAACGTCAAGAAAATCGGGCCGAGATGAAGGCAACATATAGCTAAATAGAGAAAGTTCGGTCGGTGGTGCAACGTGAGGGCTACGGCTATTGTTTAGCTACATTCTATTTTTAGAAACGGCGTTTTATTCCTGTCTTACCGCTAACCACCCCAACCCCCTCCCCTACCCTATATCCGCTGTTGCCGGTCATCAAGGTCAGTGTCAGTGACTCACGTCGCATCAAAGCACTGTGATGCCGTTCGTACGTACCTACAGTTCGTGTAGATATCGTTAGTTCAGTGTATATCTTTTACAGTTTGTTTTTCGTTATTTTAATTTACGAATACAGTATTGAAAAATAATGGCAAGTGTTAAGAGAAAGGTTTTGCTGAAGGAAAGGTGTGAGTTATAAGAGCGTGTGAGGAGGGACGTAAGATATCAGACGTGTGTTGTTTTTTAAAATCGAACCAACAGTTGAATTCATCAAGCCGAACTTCATTGCAATATTTTCAAATTCGATTTTTTATATAGTAGATTAGTCAGTCAGTCATAAACATAAACGTACGGTGTATTTCAAATTACCTTCATTAAATGTCGTAATTTCATGTAAAAAATGTGTTTCCCTATTTTTACTCGGTTTTAAATTAAAATTATGTAACCTCTTTTATAGCGTCACTCGGATATAGCGTCATTAATTGTGTGGTCCCTTCAATGACGTTATAACCAAGTTCCACTGTAGTAAATATATTTGTTATGGTATTGTGATCTATGGAGCACATCGTGAAAATGCATTTTTCACTCAAATACTGTACTACTTAGTTTTTTAAGTGAAATTTTGAAAAATATTACCTTTTCTATATATGAGAAAGAAATTCTACTTCCTACCAAATTATCTACTCATTTTGGGGTGCATAGAGCTATTATTTGGGTCTACTATTCATACTAATTATTGTTTTGAATTTGTTAAGCAAACTATGGAGCAACCTCTGACAATAGAATTGATGAAACGTCTTAGCAAATGGCCCAGTCTTCAAGATTCCATAATGTAAGTTCTTAAAAATTATTAGTTCTTATATGTCTTACAGATGACACATGAGGGTACTGACTGACCCTCTGTAGACTGTATTTTATCTACAACGTAATTGATTCAACTGAATAAATTTAAAAAAATTAACTTAAAGGTTTCTTTTACACTAAAACAAATTATGATGAATAGCTAACCTTGCTTAGAAAATTTTTTCATAATACCCAAGAGTTTCAAATTCTGTATGTTTTAAACGGCATATTTAATGATGACATTATTTTTACTGTAGGAAGAATAGTTTAGCTGTGATCGAAAGCACGGCTGATCAATCCAATCCTGAGGTGAGTATTTAATTTTTGTCTTGTATTTTTATTAAGTTAACATCAAATATTCACAGTCAGTGTAGTATAATATCTGTATATTATACTTTTTATATGTTGTATTTTATTTATACTATATTATTTTATACTTTTGTATATTAAATTTTTTGAACTCACACCTGTGTGTGAGTTGAAAAAATTAGAGTTCCATCATTCTGTTTGTGCTTCATGTCTTTCATATATTTTCATTCTCACAAATTAAGTGAATTTTTCTTTATAATATATATTAATGCCAGTAATTCATAATTTCATGAATGGAGGTTACTATATGGTGACATCACAATATAAAAATTAATTATTCTTCAAAACGTCATCACTTTTTAAGTTATATCTGGAATTTTATTAAAACCATGTACTAGTTTATAAACTCTTTAAAACACACATCAGGAATCCATCGTGTACCATTTCTGAAGTGTAGGTACTTAACCCTAAAAGTGGTAAAGTCGTAATTTACGACACATTTACAAATTCAATAAGAAGTGGAGTCCACCATAAATAAATGGTGACGGCTTGAGTGGAAGTTGACAGCATTTGTAGGCTTAATTGGGGTTGTAGTGGACATCTGTTTTGCTTCTTTTATGATTGTAATGGTTAAGGAGAGGGGCAGCATGTATTGTATTTTTTTTCTTTATGCTTATTATTTTTAGAAGAGATTCTTAGTTATTTTTATGTTACAGTTAAAGGTAAAACGCTTGCAACTTCTAGGGTTAAGTTAATACTATGTTCTTATGGGGGTCAGAATGTCCTTAATTTTCATCTTTCACCTTCAGGATGTCAATGAACATGATTCTAGTGAGATGGATGAGGAAAATCCAGCATTGGAGGGCCATTTCCTGACGGAAAGAGCTGTGCTAGACGTTACTGTTGTGGACAGCTGTGTGTGCAAGTGAGTACATTGTGTTTCCTCTATGCACATTGTGGTTTGCTCCATAGGGCCTAAAAGAAAGAAATTTCATTTGGAAATATTAAAATTTTGTCATAGTTAAGTTTAAATTACCTCTCTCGGATTGTGTCTTCTGTCAATTCTTGTCAGTGTTTAGAGGAAAATGGCCACAAAGTGTAATTTGGAAACTTAAAATGGAATTTATTTCTCTTTAATTCAAGTACCTGGTGACCAAGCTTTGCTCGGAGATAAGACATGTATTAATTTAAAATGGAAAGACTCGGTTAAAAACTTGTTTCATGAACTCAAATGTTTAACTTTTTAGA
This sequence comes from Nephotettix cincticeps, assembly GCA_023375725.1. Taxonomy (NCBI): domain Eukaryota; kingdom Metazoa; phylum Arthropoda; class Insecta; order Hemiptera; family Cicadellidae; genus Nephotettix; species Nephotettix cincticeps. The sequence goes on along the minus strand of CM041789.1, from coordinate 17,667,582 downwards.
AACAATTTTGACGTGGTAAATTTTTAACTAGCAAACTACTGTGTCAGTGTAATTGTAACAAACGACACCGAAGAGTAACCAATACGTATTATATAGAATTTTTCAAAAAAAAACTTCTTACATAATTTTTCTATAAAACTTCTTAACTTATATTGCAGCCGATAAAAGAAGAGTTTTAGACAAATGTTTAAAATTCCCTTTATCCTACCTCATGAATAAGCCAGCTGATTTTCTAAATGAGTTTTTTTCTAGAGTTATAATTCATTCTTTGCTACTGCACTGTGACATTTAAGACTAATGAAGGATTTATTTTATATTGGCTTTTTGACAGTATTATGTCTATGTATTTGTACAGTAAATATTTTGGACTATGACTAGTGATTACTATTCTAATTACAGTAATGTAATATTCCTCTGTTCGTTACGACTGCCAGGTGTCACGGTGACCAGACAATGGTGTTCAAACTCACCCTCCCATTTAGCTGCAGTAAATGCAGCCAGCAGTTCTGCTGCAAATGCCAGTTCTTGGTGCATCGAGAGTTCCACCGTGGCGAGCGCAAGTATGAGTGTCAGATCTGCGGCAAGACATACTTTTACAAGAGCGACCTCGTCAGACATTTACCAGTCCATTCCCAAGTCAAGCCTCATGTCTGCAAGGTGGTCGAGCTTATTTTTATCAGTAGATTTTATATATTCCGCTCCCTAATTCTCCTCTTTAGTATTCCCTTATTAATTAATTAGTAGTCAATAACGCCAAAACAATAACATTAACCAAATCACTACAAAACAGTCATACTTCCAAGAATAACATATGCAAGTGAAACTATATTTAAAACAACTAACACTGTAGCAATAGATAAAATATTGAAAACTGAAACAAGAATCAGAACATATATTATATATGTTCTGATTCTTATATATGATCAATAAATAATATATAGTATCAATAAAAAAAATCTCAAAAAGATGGAATTTGGAGACTAACCTCAAACCTAATCTACCTTATTAGTATTACCTTATCTTTCTAAAATGGTAACCTTCTCAGGTAGGAATTTGAAGCCAAGTATAAATTATAAATGAGTGAGAAATGATTGGGACGCAATCTTGTAGTATTGTTAGTGACTGTATTTACTACTTAATTTGCTCCTCTGATGTGCTTTGCGGATGAATTTAGTATTCAATAGTGCGGACGTTAATCCACACCAGGCAGTATCACATCCATCGTTCATAACTATCCACAATTCTTGACTTCCAAGTTATAGGACACGAAGGACATGTGTACTGTACGTCGTTTGCAAGGAATGGGTTACTTTAAGTTAATTTTTTATTTGATTCCTTAACGCATCATTGTTTGGGTATTCTGCACTTGTGTTACCCTCAAGTGACTGGTGCAGGTTTGTGGCCGGTCATTCAACCAGGTCGGCCACCTCATCACGCACCGCCTCGTGCACACGGGAGAAAAACCTTTCACCTGTGACGTCTGCCACAAACCTTTCAACCGCAAGTCCAACCTCCAGAAACACAAGATGATTCACACAGGCGAGCGGCCATTCGAATGCGGCATTTGCAGTTCCAGGTAGGCCTAACTGACATCTTCACCTTATGTACCTACAGATGCTAACTTTTCACAACTTAACATTGAAAATTGAGTAAAAGCTGCAAATATCCTTGGGGTATGATAAATGGGTCTAGAATACAACGAGGGATAATGATGTTAATGAAAACTAATGAATCTAGTTATTGCAAAAAAAAAGTTATTGTGATTTTTTTGCCACCTGTTCCCTTCAATTCTTGTGTTCTCAATTGGAAATAAAACTTACTATTTCCTATAATGATAGGATATAATTTTAAAGCTAATGTTTGTATAGCAGTTGATGAAAACTATGCTTCTAGCTTATTAACAAACCTAACAAATTTTTCCCAGATTTAGCCGTAAAGGTGACCTCCAGCGTCACATGATGCTTCACACGGGCGAACGTCCGTACAAGTGCGGCATTTGTGAGAAGTCGTTCAGCCAGAAGCCGCACTTGGTGAGCCACACGGCAGTGCATACGGGGGAACGACCATATAAGTGTTTAGCGTGCGGACGATCGTTCAACCGCAGGAACCATCTGTTGAAGCATCAGGTGGAGAAGTGTCCGGAGCTGGCAGGGTCGACCGACCTTGCTCCTCTCACAGCCAACTCATTCCTTACCAATCACAACCATCTGCTCGGGAGCAAAGACACGGATGCATCTGGTGAAAGCATTGTCGAAAAGCCCTATTTCAACGGTGTAGGCCTAGATTTGAAATTTAAAAAAGTTAATGAGTTACCAAACCTGCGGAGTCCGAGCGAGCGAGTTGAAGAAATTGTCGAAATGAGTTTGTTAAGAGCTCGGTTGAGTGAGTCCTGCGCTCGTTCCTTCAAGGGTGAGAAAAATTTTACAGAATCCACCAGAATTTTAAAATTAACTGAGAGTAGAAATGTGAAATCGCGTGTGTGTGAACGTGTTTCAGAGGGTTTGTTGAGTCGTGTTCTCCTTTCTTCATTGACATCGGAAACACATAATAATACAGTTACAGAAAATTCTGCCTATAATGAAGTTACCAAAGGGAACAAAGATACAGAAGAGACTTCTAATGCACAGGATAAAATTTAGTCTTTGATTGAATGTTGTTTTTACTGTTGCTTCCTGTAAAGCAGTGTTTACTTAAAAACGTTATCTGCCACGCCGGTTCAATCAGGTTGGCAGAATTTACGTTATCATTAAATCAATTTTTATAGCCTAATTATGATTTTCTGTAAATGTTCACCGCTGATCCAATAGGGCCTAATTTTGTTCTTACAATGAATTAACAATATCAATTTAGAATCTTTTAATCAAACTAAAGAAGTACAAAAACTGGAAAATCCTACAATTGCACTTCAGCAATCAGGCCTGAAATATGCGCGGCAGTTAACATGTTAAATCACATTGTGAAATTCACATAATTATTCTTATTCCTACAATAATTTTTCACTATATTTTTGATACTATACAAAATTTTATTTGTTTTTGCCCAAGAAAATGTATGCTATAATTATTACCTTTTAAACAGAAAAAAATAAATTTTTATCATTGAAACATGTGGTATCAAGTGAAACATTTTTTTCAACTATTCAACCTGCCAAAAAAAGAAAATTTTATTAATCTACCATCAATAATAAAATAATTCAAATGAATACGAATATTATTTTGAATTATTATTCAAATTCATCTCACAAATGATTATTTACTGAATGAAATTTCAACATTCCTTTATCCATTTTGTACTAATTAGTTTCCTCACTTATAACCACTTACTAATCAGTAATGAAGTACCTATTAGAATTAATTTTCTATTCGAATCCAACAATTTTCTTATTAAAATAGTTTAAGTATTCAATCTCAATATATCTATTTAAAATTTTGTCAATCGACTACTTACTAACCCGTTATATAACTAATAAATGATTCTGACATGTTGTAAAATTATGTAAAAACCAGTAAAATGGATATTTTAGGAAAAATCTATACTTGAAAAAGTAATTTAACTACCGTATATAATTTGTTGTTAACTTAACACAAATTGTTATCACTAATCTCAGATAATTTTAAAAAAATTGCATTTCTAAGGAACCTAAAATAGTATGAAAAAATATTTTTTGTTTGTTTATTACCAATAGGACAAAGATCCACCAATCTACCAACTTACCTTACCTTAACTTATCTTAACTTTATAACTTAGGATTTTATAAAACCTAACTGATTGTAATATTGAAGTGTAACTCTTAGTTTCCATTTTTAGGTATTTGTATTGTAGTTACCATAAATAAGTTTAACTTAGTTACCGATGACAAAATCTATTGCCATCTGGTGGGTATTTTGAAGATAATATATTGTAATCTAGTGTAAAAAATTAGTTCAGTTACCAAATAAAATAAATTGTTACCACTAGAATTAGTTAGCTTGTACAAATTTTGAATTAGCATTTAACTTCATAGACTATGATTAGGAGTCTAAATATATTTATTTTGTAATTTTTAGGGTTATGGATCTTTAATGTTTTGTTTACCAAAATTGTTGATTTAAATAATTAGTTTTAACTTACACTATGGACTGTACTTGTTTTCTTTCACATGCGGCAAACAATCCTCTTTTAGGTTTCATTTTCAAAATTTTTCTACGATCTTTGTTTTATTTTAGGCTATATAGCCTATAATTTTAATTAATTAAATTACCATCAGTTGTTACCTAATTGTCCTGTGTTTTTGTTTTGATTCAGATTAGTTAGTGTATTATTATATTGTTACCAGTAAAAGCTACATAAAATGACCAAAGTGGATATGGTGATGTTACCTTAACTTTTTAATACAATGTATCATATCATAATGTTTGGTTGTGTTGTATGAAACTTCAGTAAATTAAGATTTTCACAGTTTTTCTTGTACATTTTAACTTCCATCTGGCTGTTTATCGTGTAATAAATCATAATTACCAAAACCTTTTGTTTTATAGTTTTGTAAATTTCCAAAGATGCTGTATATTACGTTACCATCCGTGTTCATGGCTTATATTTTATTTCACATTTTGCAGTTTTTTGTTATGTTGAACACATCCAACTTCATTATTATTAAAGCACTTAAAAAGCAAAATATATGAAATTCTGTTTACCTTGTTCTGATGGATTATTTAACGAATTCTGAAAAAAATGTTTAAATTTGGGTCTATTCAATCATTTTATGTCAAGTCATTGATTGACCTATGTTTATTTGCCAATACTACAGATTCTTATTAAGGAATTACAAAGGAAAAAACACAAAAACTGATATACTAAGGCATGGTAAATTAAAAGCAGCGAGCAACTGTAGCGGGGTGAGTCACATAGATTACCCAGAGGTGATCGTTCATGGTCTGACGCCCTGTGACGCCGGCCACTGGTTTCCCAGCAACCTTTGACTGAGCCAGAGTTTCTCTATCAATCTTCCGTGCCAGTACATTATTATGAAAGAGAAATGTCTATTGAAACTTGAAGAAGCAATTATTTTATTTCAGAATAGAAGATTGAACTGAGTATCCAAAACACTTCCATTAATGTAAGAGCTGAATAAAAATCAGATGATCAATGTACGCAGACATTCAGACATCAGTCCGAAACCACTTTTTTTTATTCAGGGAGCCTCAAAACGGAGTCCGATCTCAACTAAAATTTGAAAATTTTTACGAAAACAATACTTTTGCCATGTACGAGTACTACGAATAAGGGGAGAAAGAAAAAGGCTTGAAGGAATTTTTTATCAATAATTGCTTTTGGTGGTTAGTGTGATGTTTGTAAATATCTCTTTTCTCCATCTGGAAGAAGATAGAACTCATCTGCATTGACTCGTTGTTTTGTTCACAGACGTTACTCATATAATGACTCATACGTTGTCTGGTGCAAGGGCAAATGATGTTTTTCAGCAGGATCCCATCACAAGCACGTCTCCATCTGGACATGGATTTTCGAGTGGCTGCAGTGACCACTACAATGGTCCAGAGTGACTCTTAGTTTTGTCCGAGGCCAGTGACTCTTGGTTGTCACTGTTGTCCTGCATTGGTTCGGAGATACTGCTACCACAAAATCTCTTCTCGCCTGAATAATAATAATAATAATTTACTTGTATACTAGAGTCTCGGTAATCCAAACCCCGGTAATCGAAATGTTCAACTGATCCGAATACCTGATGGGAAAAAGGTTACACTAATTATATAGTACTATCTACACAATGTTAATTAAATACAATAACTTACTTTTAGGAACATAAGAATTTAGTTATTGTCTTTTAACGTAGCAAAGGAATCCTTTAGCAAATGTAAAGTTGCGCCATCATCTCATAAACCTCAGGTAAAAAAATGAAGCAGTACATTGTTGATCGAGATAGGGTGATGTGTACTCTCACAGAACATCACAATAGACTCAATTCCTACAATCCGACTTTTTTTCATCACTTTTCGGCAAACTACTTTTCGAACATTTTAGCTCATATCCAACAATAACCGTGATCCCATAAAAAGTAGGCCTAAAGACAGTACTGTTATATCATAGTGTTTGTGTCAATGTGTGAGTCATGTTTTATATTTCTAGTGACGGGTCCATAACGGATAGAGTAGACTTGTTAGTATATTTGTGATATGTGTCAGTGTTGATAAGTTTTTTTTTAGGTGGAGTAAAAACGTGCTAAAGTTTTGGAAATATTTATCATACTTTCCTAAATAAAGAGGGGTTGAGTTAAAAGTTTTAGTATTTTTTTATTTATGTGATAGATTTTGAACTCAAATTGATTTTTTTTTGAATAGAAAAAGTGAGTACACTGTTAGAATTTTTAGTTATATATTTTTATAATGCAAAAAATCACAATTTTATTTAGAAGTAGTGGAGAAGTAGTTTTTAAGAATAAATACAGTAAGAATGAATTAATTGTTTTTTTATAGATTTTTTATTTATTTTTTTTTTTTTTGTAAATAATGATATAGTCAAGAAGTATTTTGTAGATAGAGAAAAAAGAAAAAGGGAATAAAGAACATTGTGTTGAAGTTTAATTTAGAAAGATGGAAGGGTAGTTGATTTTTGCTATAAAGAATTAAATATTAAAATATAAATTTCGGTATAATTTTTGATTAGAATTAATTTAAGTGAAAATCTAAGTTAATTAAATATTAATTAATGAGTATCTTAAAGACTTGATAGCAATGTTAAAAAATTCTAAACAAATGGAGTAGTCGAGATAGGAAGAATCTTTTATAACTATTTTGTAGATGATAAAGTATAGTTAAAGAAGTAAGTAAAAGTGTATCATGTGTGTCAATTTATATTTGTTTTATATAGTGGATAACGGATAGAACGTCCTTGCAGGAACACGTGATGCCATTCAGTCAAAACAGTAAGTGGACAAACCTATATGTGAACTGAGATAAGACTTAAGTTAATTGGGTTAAATACATAGTTTGGACCTAAAGTAATGAAATAAAATAACTTTAAATTGCATTTCCGGATGATCCGAACATGGTTTGATCCCAATTAGTTCAGTAGGAATTGACAATTTTTTTAAAACCAAATGGGATTAGTATGTAATTAGGTAAGGTAGGACATTTCATTTTATTTTTTTATATCAACGTCAACATTTCTCTAATTTCCTGGCAGGATACGATCCTTTTTGGGGAACCATTCCAACTGTTGCCTAGATGAGAGAAACTTATCTCAAAATTGTGCTGGCCCGGGATAATCCACAGACCTCTTAAATGTGAAGTGTAATTTGGAATTTTACTTCCTCACTTGGTCAATTTACATTTGTAAGTCTTTTAGTCTTTATAAATCTGTTTGATTTGTTTTAGAAGGAATCTGGAATTTTCAATAAATATCTACCAAAGAAAAGCCCATTTGTCAGTTTTCAAACCATCTAATAAAATTCTGAAAACAGTTCTTAAGTAAAAGGGAATCAACAAACCTTATCATCCCACATTAAGGTAGTATCTTCATTTGACTTGAGAGGGACACTTTCAGAAAAAGACGACGACTTAATACTCCGCGGACCAGTTGTGCTTCGAACATTGTCGTGCTTCCTGGAATTCAAAAGAATTATGATTTTAGCATTCCCGCGAGGAGATAATCGTTTTAGTTTCATTATTAAAAATATAACTATGTTGATTATTTGCTTGCTTGAAATATAAAAATATTTTGAACCTTATAAAATCAATTTGAAATGAAGCATCATCACTATGAATGTACCAGTGTGCAATATCAGACGATTCTAAGCAAGATTAAAGATAAATTTTGTGTGGTTTACTTTCTAAACACATCTGCCTAAAATATCCAAATAGGTGAATCTAAATCTACACCCAACATTTATTCCAATGCTGTTTTAAAAGTAGGTGTGTCCAATGATGACATACCTGCCAAAAAATGTCCGTCGAAAGCCGTCCCTGTACTTGCCAGACATGAGGTTGTACAGCAGCGGGTTCGCGGTAGAGGACAGGTAGTAGAAGCAGCCAGCTATGTAGTAGAGCCACTCATTGATCTGATAGTAATAGTCACTGTCTCTCCCGTAGCGGTAGTGAAGTCTCTGAGCGTGGTAGGGCGCCCAGCACAAAAAGAATGTGATCACTACTGCAACTGTGGAGAAATGGCTCTTTATATGATAGAATTTTATTGGTCTTTAAATAAGGTTACAAATACGGTATATATACACTTCAACACGTTCGCTACGGACCACTCGGATCCGAGTGGCACTGGTCCTGGCGCGCGGAGCGGACCGCTCGAATCCTGAATGGTGACATTTAGGTTAAAATGAAGATGGTGGATCTGGCGATGTAGATTGTGCTTCCACAATCCACTTGGGATCTGAGAGAACTACGACCAGCTTTGTTATAACACAGTATCAATTTCTGTATGGGTCACTTGGAATTTTCCTTTTGGATTTTTTTAAACAACAAAGGCCGCTCCGCAAGAAGAATAGGGATTCCTGGCGCCACAGGGAATGTGTTAAAGAGTACTGACTTTCTGGAATTTCAGATTATGCTGTACTAATGGGTAATCATTTGAAAATGTCTAAATCGAGTATGGAAAATTTAAAAAAATTATCAAATCAAACTGGTCTGAATTATTAGTGAAGAACCAATTAACGATTTTATCATAAAAACATTTTTTAATTAAAATTACCGGAGACTCCAAAATAAATTATAAAAGCAACAGCCGAAGCAGACAGAATGTTAGACCAAATGACACTGAGTCTAGGCGGGCAGATTACCGCTTAACAATACTAAATCTATATGCACAAAGTTAGGGAACTTCATCGGACCACAGTCTAATGAATGATGTTAGAGCCAGTTGACTAGTAATAAATAGATGTCTGCAGGGACACAGTGGTATTAGAGTATGCCCCCTCCTCCTCATACCACTCACTCGCCACTACATTTATATAATAGCAATACATTTCCTGATTGGATTATATTATTTCTGTCATTCAAATAACTATGCACAACTAATAAAGTTATTTTTAAAATGTTGGACAAAATAAGTCTCAGAACAGCATTACTCTTTTCACAATACTTTGTATTATATTTATAGGAATTACCTTTTTGGTTGTCTGAAGGTCTCAAGTGTAGGTAAAACCCACATTATATTACTCGTTAAAGGGTTAAGCTTTTTCTGGTTCTAGATACTACTTTGGCTGTCCAGTATGAAATATTTCTCCACAATCTTGATACTAATACTGGTTTGACTATCCAGTATGGCATACTTCTCCTGGATATGGATACTGATAGTGGATTAACGTCCGAATTAGTGAATACTAAGTTTACCACAAATACAATCTTCATAGTTAGACCAGTTTGTAATTAAGAAGCAAAAGTGGTTCAGATTCCACATTAAACTGTAGGTCACTTAGATGCCATTAGCTGTTAGGCTATCAATTAACAGTCCTGTCTAAGGAACATGACAGTAACATGACTACAAATAGTGCCACAATTATTTTTATCCTAATTTCTTATTCATACTTAGCTTATAATATCTACCTGGGTAGGTCACCATTTCAAAAAAGGTAATACATAACACCAAAAAATAATTTGATTACCCAACATTCTGATGATAGACTTTCTCCCCTTGGCGTGTTTTGTCTCGCCATGAACTGATCCGTTGACCCCCTCACCTAGAGACGCTGATCGGATCTGCAGTCCGATCTTAGCATATAACACCGTGATGATGCACAGTGGCAAGAGAAAGAAGATAAAGAAACTCAGCTCGTAAATAGGCAAGTTGTCAGGGATGTTCTCATCCAACATTCCACAGAAGGCTGACTCCTCTACGATGATATCAGAAGATGGAGGGTATGTTATGTAGTTCACCTGGAAAAGTTACACAGCATTAAATAATAATTTTGATGAGTTATTCTTATTAGTGGTATTTTGAGTTTATTTACATTATTATTTTTTTCGTTTTTTTTATTCTTATATTGTTGTTTATAAAAACTATTGTTACTATCTAACTCTGTTTTATTAGATGATTTTCACATTATTATTTCTCCTCCCTACGATTCAATGTCTTTTCTTGTTAGATTTTTTTATTTCATCAATATATTTGCAACTATCTAACTATTTTAGAATTTATTCAAGTGGTTGGCAGCTTTTGTATTATGATTACTGACTTATCAGTGATTCAGTCAAGTTTTTTTTTTTACTAGACTCTTCTAAAATCAGTATTCTGTAAAAGTTGTTCCAGTATAAGTTGTGATTGGTAAAAAAAACTAAATCCCAAAATTTATTTTGTTTATTAAAGTCATTATATTATGGTTGTTTTGTTAGTTTTATTATTTCATACTCTTATACCCTCATCACTGTCAAGTAAAACGGAACGATCCCTGTCAAAATTGTTAGGAATCACATGTAGTGGTGATGAGACCATAAGATCAAAACCCATTGTTCAAGATCTGAAATGGCAATCTAAACTGCATCCTTAAAAGGAAAATAGTGAGCATGTGCCGGTCTTTGAATGAAATTAGTATAAATTTGATCCCTGGAGAAGCATTTTTTGACACAATCTGCAGAATACCGGTCATAAAGTATAGTAGATTTTGACACTGACTGTTTTTTCTTTTAGGAAATCAGAAGATTATAGTTTATTTTACACCACACTTTAGCCTTTATTAGACATATTTGGCTCGTCCCTAATGTTGGTGTCTCCTTGCCTTAATTAGTACATCATTGCCTGTCATACATTCCCCCTGTGTCCAGTGCTTCTTGAGCTCTTTTTACCTGTGGACGTACTTTGTTTTTGTGCTCTAGTTTTGTGTGAGTGACTTTTGTTGTTTTTTGACTGCATTAAACATTTTATTTTTTACATTTATAACACCACATCATGCACTGATCTTGTCATTTTCTTGGTTCTAGGTTGTTATGTTCTGAAGACAGGATCAGATTCCAGATCCCGAAAAATTGTGTTACTTTATTAATTATGATAGAAAATGTACACAATAACAATCTAAATGATAACTTCTGTTAGCTTCACCTTGCATTATGGTACCTTGGTAAACAATGCGAATGGCAGTGCGCCTAGAAATGACAGTGCCCAGAGTGTAGCAACGATACGCATGGCTCGCCTCAGGTCACCCATGGTGTAGGAGAGTATTGGGTGGCAGATAGCCAGATAACGCTCTACAGTGAACGCCACTATGATCAGTACAGATGTGTACGATGTCCTGAACAGAGACTGCTATTAATTTCATAAATAAACTGACATGTTACATATATGTTTTAATTGAGTTAGTTTCATATAGATCTGTTAAAAGGAGACATCATACCTGCAAGGCCATGGCCAGATGGAAAGATTTTCAGAGGGGGAGTCAAGTTCAGGATAGTGGATTTTCCTGCGCTCAACTTGCACTCTTTAAACCTAGTATTAATTTGTACTAGTAAATTTCATAGGGCGGTGTTGACCCCCTAACCTCATCCCCTCTAACCTGGCTATGGCTTTGAATCTATATCATCTAAATCAAAACCAAATTCCTGGAGCTCTCCAAAAAAGGATTCAAAATTCAACTTATAGGTAGATATTATACCACTTTGGAATAATGGGTTTTTCATTAAGTATCCCATTTTTACTTGAGTTTCATAAAACTTAACAACTCCAAAATTGCACATTGTGTTGACTTTTACTGTATTTCTGGTTATGGAAAGAAGCACTTACATTTCAGAGATGAGTGCCCGTAACTTGCACAGTGGTTCACCAAACCGCCAAGGATATTGTTGCCAAAAAGCACTCAAGTCGTTTGGCAACCCTGCAACAACCTCCGCTTTATTTCTGAATCAGATTCTAACTATTTTTTTTCTAGAATCTTTGAAATTTATGATGATGTTGGTTATAATTATTCAATATCTTTTATTGTACTTTTCAAACATGTCTGTGGTTTTAACTATACAACGTTTCTGGAGGTGGAGAATAACTCCTCCCAGAATCAAAAGCTAACTATAATCCCACTTGGGGACACCTTTGTAACATCTACCCATCTGTTTCAAGATGAACCAGGACACATACACACCCTGTTCCAAAACCTCAAAAGGTTTTGGAACAGGGTGTACCAAATCCTCCTAACCAACCGATCTAGGAGGAAGGTTCCTTATTACATTAAAGAATCAAGAGGTTATTTTTGGTCTTAAGGTTGATCTTCTACTATTATTTTATATATTTCTAACTATTATATTTATGGACTATAATATTCATCTCGTTAAGCTATAGAGGATCATTAAACTTTAACAATACTGAAAGAGGGTGACTAAAATGAATCAAATTATTACCAAAGACTTTAGACATCTTCTTTGGGTGTGATGATGTTTTTATTTTTATACTTATATATAAAGTAGTAGGAGGCTCTAGCAAAGCTGCCAGTCACCATCATAGTTAATATTTTGTGTGGCCACCAGAAAGAAAGGACTCATGAGGAGAGGTAAGGCAGGAGAGTACGGTCTGGGTCATCTGGTGTGGAAGAGGTAATACCTCCAAGCTTGTCCAGCCCCCACAACCTGGTTACATACCCAGGTGACATGTAACCAGAAAAATATGAAGCAGACATCAATCCATCCCAGAGTGAACAAACTGGTGTTCAGACTGGCTTTCTATGTTCCAAGGTTAAGGTAAACCTCATCTTATCAAAAGCACAAAACATTTCCTCCATCTTGGGTTTACTTTACTTTACTTTTTAACTGAACCTAGCCAGGTAGATATTTTAAGCCAAGTATGAATGAAAAATGAGTGTAAGATGATTATGACGCAGTCTTGTAGTCTTCTCACTGATTAAGGCTGACATGTTCCTTAGATAAGACTGTTAATTAATAGCCCAACAGTCAATGGCATATCTAAGGGACCTACAGTTTAACGTGGAGTCCAAACCACTGCCTCTGAACTACAAACTGTTCTAATCATGAGAATGGTCTTAGTTGATTAACGTAGTATTCAATCGTGCGGATGTTAATCCACACAAGATAAAACTACACCCAACGATCATCGCTCAAAACTATCGAAAATTCATGACCTCCAAGTCACACACCAACACCAAGGACACGCCACGGTCCCAGTTGGTCAATGGCCTCTGAATTGTAGTAAAACAGTACAGAAGCCATTATGACTTCAAGCTAGCTATGATGATGTTTTCTGATACTTTAGTTAGTTAGTTATATAAAAAAGGTACATATAATTAATTTTATAGTTTGTAAGACTTTTTCTGCAAACAAGTTTTGTGGTTTTAAATTTTATAAATTTGTCGTCAATTTAATTTTTTTATCAATTGAAAATTTCCACTATATTCTCATTGTCAATGTAATGTGTCAATGTGTGCAATGTGGGGAAATGTCATAAAGCACTACTTGAAAATCTCACCAAATAATAGCAGCGTGAGATCCGAAATCGCCAGACTGAAGAGGTAGTAGTTGGTTTCTGTGTGGAGACTGGCATTGGTGATGATGACAATACAAGTCGCTACATTCCCGAGCACTCCGGAGATGAAGATGGTCGTGTAAATCACGGTGATTGGAGCTACCACGGACAGAGGAAGGTTCTTAGGCCCTCTCTTTTGGAGCAGATAGTCTTGGAGAGAGATGTTCGAAGAGTTTGTCGGCAGAGGTCGGTCTAACCCCCATACCTCATCAATGGCCCATACTTCATTCATACCCAGAGAACGGTGATTTTGTTTGCGTTATCGAGTAGAGAGTAATTTCCAAAAATCCTTTACAGTGTTTTATATTAATTAAATAAAAACTGAAACTTTATTACTTCAATTAGTTTAGTCACTTGTCTACCATCTTCTTACATTAAACATTTTTGAAATAAAATCTTCACCACTGAAACCACAACCAATTTTTACTTTTACCAATTTTTAAAATTAATACACCAGTCGTGTCAACAGAAGTAAACAGTCCATTTATCGCAATATTCTAACACAAGTTTCAAAAGTAAGTTATAAAACATTAATTTTTCACTCATTGAATAAAATTCCCTGCCAAAACTTGTGACCATTTTTCATTACTGGTAGAAGTACACTTGTCAAATAAAGTTTACTAATTGATCGGTGTTTCTTAATTAACTGATAACTAATTCAATTGGATTTTGGGATAAGCCGCGATAAGTTGTCAAGTACCTCCTTGTATTATGATTGAAATGCTCCACTATTGAAGTTATGAACAAATTAGGTCAATTTTTGCACTGAATTTGTTTATTTACATTCTCGGGACATTATCTTTGAATACTTAGAGAGAAAATGAGGATTTTAAATAAACGGTACCAGTGGACTGACACATACTTTCTCCCTTAAGTATTTACTTGCGTTTTTAAATTTTTAAAAAAGACAATCTGTAATAAAACTATCATGTTCTACAAAGTTATTCTAAATATCATTTAATAATTTATTGTTCAAATTGTGTTTGGGGGGAACACCTCCCCCCTCCCCCCGGTAATCCCATGCTTTTTTGAGCGGGTTTTGTTTGGTGATTTGACCTTACACTTCATACCAAGTTTCATGGAAAACGGTTGGAAATTAAGGTAGAAATTGATTTTTTTATATTCTCCATAAGAATAACATTGGGCGCTTTCAGACAAAATACTGCGTTTATCGTGGACAGTAAATTTAACTTTTCTCTGGAACCCTTAGTCGTAGACTAATAATTTAAAATACTAATTTGTTTAGTTTTTTAAGCTGGTTTCAATGGTACCAGTCAAGTAATACTTTATTTTTTGTGTTTTCACTGAAAATTTAAAAATTTGATTTTTTTACATTTAAAAGCCCATAACCTTTGAAATGTCATTTTTACAGACATGCGGGTGGTGTCAAATTATTTAGTACTCTGTGCACTATAAACAATCAAATTTTAATCAAAATCGTTAGAGCTATTTTTCAGGAAATTGTATTTTTGACATTTTTTAAGGGTTTTTAGGGGTGAACTACCCTTAAAAATCAAAAATTCAAAAAAATGAAAAAAACGCCTGGAGATACAGTGACTATATGCCAAATTTCATCTAAATCGGACCAACGGGGTAGGCTGTGGCACTGTACACATCCAGACACACACACACACACACACAGACACACGGACGGACAGACATCACGTCAAAACCCACTTTTTTGGATTCAGGGGACCCCAAAACGGATATATCCACCCTCAACTCAAATTTGAAAATTTTGACGAAAACAATACTTTCTCCATATACTATGTAAAGGGGAGAAAGTAAAAAGTAGTCAGTTAGGAATGATTGTATTAATATGAAAACAAATCAGTTAAATTTTATTTTACAAATAAATTACCTTGAAAGATAATATAATACTTTTTTTCACTAATATTAAATCACTCAAAGTGCTCGTGAAGAGACATCGAAGCACGAATTTTGTCAACAATATCGTGAGCCCCTGGTTGGTCAACACGGTCAAAATCCTTCATTCCTGCTCCACATAGAGCTGTCCACGCAGATATTTCAGGCAACTTCCCCTCCATTGGCACATGAGCATAATTAGTCCAAAGGGGCGAATAAAAAATTAGAATAGATGTTCCATCGACGACATTTTCTCTTTAATTTTTTCTACGATATCTGCAGCTCCTTTTTCGTTGACGTGTCGGAAATTCTTCATTGTCGCTTTGCACCGTGCGGTCCAAGCTTTGATGAGAGGAAATTTGTTTTCCATTGGCAAGTAAGCCTGAAATTTGAATATCCAATGAATACTTGACTGATCAGTAGTACTTTAAACTAATTTTTCAATTTCAACGGATGTCAATTTGCCTAAAAATACACGTTTCTATATTCAGTATAATGAATAAGTAATAATTTCATTTAAGGTTTTCATACATTCAGTCTTTCCACTATCTTGCAGCAATATCCAATTTGAAAAGGCATTTGTTATTTCAATTCTGTTGGTACCAGGCATGCATGATAGCTAGATTTGAAAACCACATAACGAAGATTGAACGATGTGATAGTTTATGACCAGAATAAGTAAGTTAAATTGTCAAATGTACAGCATCGACTAGATCCCTGGGTAAAAATAAGTGGGACAAATTAATATAATGATATTCTAACGTATCAAGAAATATTTTTCAACTATTGTAAATACCTCCATAATATCAACCAATGTGATAAAGCTATAGTCCGCCAGGGTTAAGGAGTCGCCAGCCATGAACTTGTTACCTTCCAGGAGTTTCTCCATGTTGATCTGGACCTCCCGTACTTGCTGGATGTGGGAGTCCGTCAGCACACGAAGATTCCCGTACAATATCTTCCTCTGAAAAAATGTTGTTGGATTAGGAGGCTATAGAAAATATTCTTTGTTTGAGAATAGATAGGTATTCTTGTATAGTACATCTCCAGATACCCTAAATAGGATTCTTGCTGTCTTTTGTCGGCCTAAATACCAATACTGCGGTACAGATACATTGAGTGATGTTGTCACAATCGAGGTTTAGTTGCAGTGCAAGTGATGATGATGATGTGCAAGTGATCAAATGATGTTCATCATTTGATCCCCACTAGGGTAGATTAGTGTAGGAGTACCAAGCTCTAATGGTTAGGGCCTAAGGCCTATCTGGAGACCCCAGACTCATTGGAAGTCAAGGATTCGGCAGAGTGAGGGGCTCACCTCTGGACTTGGTATGATCAGCCAACCAAATATGTATTTACCCATGTAGCCCATCTTTTCATATCTCACTCACATTATCTTAGACCCATTGGGCTAGCTCGATAGCCTCAGTTGACACACACCCAAAGGATTTTTTTTCGGTTGGGATAAGATCGCGGCCTCTAAAACATAGCCTTTAAAACAACAACAAGGACACCTCCAGAGAAAGCATCTTTGCTCTTCTCATGATCCCAGCAGTGTCCTTCCCCCGTGAGCAATAGAGAAATATACGACGATCCCCAAGAAATTGGGTCAGGGTGGATGTTCAATATCCAGTGAAGCGCTCAGGAAAGACAAGAAGTAGCTTAGTAATAGTGAAGTACAAACAGATGGATTTAAAACAAATGGCTAAGGTATGCTCATCTCACCTGTCCTTTTCTTTAATTATTAAACATTTTGACATGAATATGTCTTAGCCCTGGAAGGGAGTGTTGGTAATTTGCAAGACCAAAATTTGAAACAGTGACGTCAGCTGATAACGATAGCTGTTTAGAGGAACTGGAAACATTCCCTTTAGACATATCCATGATGTAACATATTTCCCACAGGGAAGTAAATACAACAATTCATTCAGCAAACTTCCACAAACTACAAGTTTTAGGTAACTTGGCAGTCCCATTTTCTACAAATAATAATATCCCTCCTTAAATTTACAAACCAATTTGTATGTGAATGTGTACATAATACTAATGGATTTCTACTTACAATAATACTTCGTAGAAGATAAAAAACATCATTATGGTAATGCATACGCTGATCCACTATGGCTCTCTTCTTGAGATCTTTTGGATATAGAGAATCGTCTTTGGCATATTTGGACACCAGATATGCCATGATGGCATGGCTGTGAAAAGATGAATGCTTTATAGATAAATCTTTATTAATAATTTGGTGACAGAATTGTGTAACTAACAAGAAGAATGCGAGAAACTGTATGACTAAGAATTGCAGGTGCTGTTTGCATCACTAATAAAATAAACGGTACCAGTGGACTGACACATACTTTCTCCCTTAAGTAAATTTAAAAAAGACAATCTGTAATAAAACTATCATGTTCTACAAAGTTATTCTAAATATCATTTAATAATTTATTGTTCAAATTGTGTGGGGGGAACCCCCCCCCCCCCCCCCGGTAATACCAAGCTTTTTTGAGCTGGTTTTGTTCGGTGATTTGACCTTACTCTTCATACCAAGTTTCATGGAAAACGGTTGGAAAGTAAGGAAGAAATTGATTTTTTTATATTCTCCATAAGAATAACATTGGGCGCTTTCAGACAACGTACTGCGTTTACCGTGGACAGTAAATTAAACTTTTCTCTGGAACCGTTAGTCGTAGACAAATAATTCAAGATACTAATTTGTTTAGTTTTTTAAGCTGGTTTCAATGGTACCAGTCAAGTTATACTTTACTTTTATTGTTTTCGCTGAAAATTTAAAAATTTGATTTTTTTGACATTTAAAAGCCCATAACTTTTTAACCGTCATTTTTACAGACATGCGGGTGGTGTCAAATTATTTAGTGCTCTGTGCACTATAAACAATCAAATTTTAATCAAAATCGTTAGAGCTATTTTTCAGGAAATTGTATTTTTGACATTTTTTAAGGGTTTTTAGGGGTGAACTACCCTTAAAAATCAAAAATTCAAAAAAATGAAAAAAACGCCTGGAGATACGGTGACTATATACATGCCAAATTTCATCTCAATCGGACCAATGGGGTAGGCTGTGGCACTGTACACATCCAGACACACGGACGGACAGACATCACGTCAAAACCCACTTTTTTGGATTCAGGGGACCCCAAAACGGATATATCCACCCTCAACTCAAATTCGAAAATTTTGACAAAAACAATACTTTCTCCATATACTATGTATAAGGGGAGAAAGTAAAATTAATATACAGAGTGTTCATTAAAGTTGGGGACAAACTTCGAGGGATGATAGTACTCATCAAAATAAACGAAAAATATCAATAAACATATGCACTTTTTATGTGCACGCTGCGTTGGCATGTGCGCTTTGTAAGCTAATATTAAAAGTGCATTTTCTCACTTATCTGTAGACAGATTTTGTTCAAAAAAGTATCATTAGATTTTAAATTAAAATTACAATCTTTTGTGTATCATGTAAAATTTGTATAAAGTTAATGGTTTTGTTGTTATTTAAATTAAAAGATTTTTTACCGCCGCCGTTTTGAAAATATAAAAGCAAACTAAATGATACCTTGGGAATATTTTTCACTTTGGCCAATAAAAATGTGTGAAAAGATTGGTTTCTGTAGCTTAAATAGTTCTTGTGATATAACTATTTTTGTAAAAAATACAAAATGAATGAATTAGAGAATGTTTTTTAGATTGCTGGTAACGATCATATAAGATTTGAAATTTGAACTTACCTCTCCCAGAGAACGAATCCATCGTCAATGATAAGTGGAATAGTGTGAATTGGGTTCAACTGTTGGAAGAAACAAAATAAATTAAGATATATACCTTCATTTAATCATCATTATGCCTCCATTATGCTACCTTGAAACTAGTCCTAGTTTCAAGGTATTATCTAGATTCACGAACCTTATCCCGTCTTATCAGTTATGCTCATCTTTTTTATATAACGATATGAATTTCAGAGATCATTCATTCATTTATTAAAAGGGGCGGATTCCTCCCAAGGGGCTTCAGCCGTAGCGGCTTGAACTTCCCTTCGCACCCCTGAACTTCTCTTTCCTGGAGAATCAGAAATCTTCCAAATGAAGAGACCTGGAAAACTGCAACAACCTGTCAAAGAGCTCATCAGGAGGCAGAAAACTACCCTTTTCCAAATCGCCTAAAGTGGAGGACCTCACCTCCGCCAGCTCTACACAATCAAAGAGCAGATGTTTCCTCCATGTTTCCACAGTATCCTCCTGCAGGTAACATTTCCTACACAGAGGGTTCCTGTCAAAGACCCGCATGCATATTTGAATTTCAGAGCTTTGGTCCATCTTCTGGTATTTGATTTTTTACTGATTCGGGATCTATCGCTGGCTGGCAAACGTCGTTTGTAGCAGTAAATTAGTGAATATATGTGTTTTAATATTTAATTCATGTTTGCTGAGTCAGTAAGACGAATTAAATGTATTCATGGACCAGAAGATGGAGCTATAGCTCTGAAATTCTTATCGGTATGAACTCATAATGCAACGGTTTTCAATTTCCGTTTAGTAATGAGCCTCTTAATGATGTTACTTTCAGTATCTTTATTGGTACTTTCTGCAATGGTCGTAGATAAATTATTAAATAATATTTAGACAAACTATAAAAAATATGATAGTTTTATTAAAGATTGTTGTTTTTAAATTAACCTAAGGGAGAAAGTGTGTGTCAGTCCACTGATACCATTTATTTTATTTTGTATTGATGTTTTGTTTAATGTGTAACCTATAACTAAGGTAGATAGATGAAAGTAAACATAAATAATAATCGTGTATTAAATAATGTAGGTTACCTTGAGGAACTCTGGTTTGAACTGCTCCTTGTTGAGAGTGTCAACAACACGATACTCTACGGAGAGACCCAGAGCGTGAATGACCAGGTCTACAGAGCGTGCCGGTGGGGAGAGGGACAGATAATAGAACACAAGGGGCATGCTCACGGAAACTGCCAACAGAAAATAGGAGTTTGAAATTGTGTCAAATGAATTTAGAAAGATGAACCCAGCCGGGTGGTTCAGGGGTTATTACTTGCTTATTTATCTGATGGATAACAGTTTAAGTTAAATTCTGAGCATTATCGTATCACAATTTTGTCCCAAATTCAAGAACTATTATATGAAATATATTTACCTAATGACAAGCCTTTAGTTCTTGATGAGTTGTTACCCCCTCAATACGTAGTTTACCACAAGTGTGACGTCCTCAGGAGTTGGTTAGTCATGAATCTACACTATAATATTTCCACTATTTACATAAATCTTACATATATCTTGTTGTGTATACATGTAAATACTGTAGTGGCAATATTATAGTGTAGACAAGTCACTTTAAACACCTCCTGAAGATGGCACACCTGTGTGAAAAACGTATTGAGGGGATCACAGCTCATCACAAACTAAAGGCTTGTCATAACAATAAATTTGATTTATAAAATAAACAGCAATTTCATTCGAAACTACTGGTCCTCACCACTATCCACAATTTGTGACCTCCAAGAAGGTGGATTACAGGACGACGCAGCTGTCCCAAATGTTTGGGATTAGTACAGTATATTGGTCCAACGTCAGCCTCCCATTTTTCACAGTTGCGGTTAAAGCTGTGATTACACTCTTGATCTTGAAGTATCAAAATTCAATACTCATTGAACACTGAGTGTTGTATTAAATATTATGAGTACATTGTAAAAATACAGAACATTGACATGCCAGCCACTCCTTAAGCCAACTCAATGATCTACTTGGAGAGTTCTGTCTCTCCAAGTAGACAGTTCTGTCATGATAAAACTTGAACTTATAACTAATCACCTCGTATGACTTCATGACAACACTAATACATATAGGTAAAATACACACACACACATATATATATATATATGTATCAGCAACTATGTTTTTACACATATTCTACTACGGTACTTTTGTTATGCTTATAGTAAATTATTTTTGTTCCTTAAAATATATACACATTGCCGATATATCTGGCTTATTTTAATGTACTAATTTAAGAACTAATTGCTTCCCCCTTTTATCAAGCTATCAAATAAAATCATCATTAACATTTATGTGTTTTAAAGCCAGGAAGACATTTTAAATTTTAAATTTTTTTAAAACAAATTATTGTTTAAATTAAGTATACAGATACTTAACAAACCTGCTAACTGATGTAGTGTTCAACTTGTAAAACTATTAAATAATACACATAATCAGTTGCAAGATCTTTAAAATACTTTAGGAATTCACAATCAACTCTTTAATCAGTACACTCTTCTCTTAATGTGCTATGTCTGTAATTATATATTCACAATGGTTAGTAAATGATGTCTTGTGACTTGTACATGTCTTGTAAATGATATCGAATACTAAAAACTACCGGCACGGTAGTTCAGGGGTTAAACACTAGCCTAGTAAGGCCAAGGTTCTGGATTGAAACTGGTGGGCGACTACTGACAGATCATGAGCTGTCACCTTTGGTTAGCTTATGTGACTCATGCCAATACAGTACAGTAACATGTCTTTAATTGATCGCACAGGCCCTAGACTAATGGTATAATAGGCAGTTGAGGTAAAAAAAAACACTACTTTAATTGCTTATACAATAGAGATTTTCGCACTACAGCGACAGATGAACGTGACGATTTTAAACCGTTATAAATCCAGTAATTTTTACACTCATTATATTTTACAATTCACAAAAATATGCAAATGTATAAAATTATCATTGTAACGTTTTGCAGGCACAAAACAGTTACAAAGATATACTTATTAAATTACGTCATTCAGAGTGACCATATCTCGTACACATGCCTCGAGTTTTACACAGCAAAGCTGTCAAACATTTTACATCTAGAATCACAATTAATTGTAATCAACCCAAGCACTTGTCTTAGGTTAATTTTAAGTCTCCCAATTGTTTTACTACACTTTACATTTGAGGTAGCCCCATAGAAGGAATCAAATAAAAATACACTCAAGTTTGGTTAGTGGGGGCCAAGCTATGTTGCTATGTTGTCGTATCGAGAGATGACGCGGTGCCAAAGCCCAAAACTTTCTCCTCAAATAATGCATTACATCATTTGTTGTATTGGGAGCCGTTGCTGTATTTCCTTATTGAAATAAAATATTGTTGATGCCATGACTATTTTGTTTCAGTTCAAGAATCCCAACATTCATGATGTTCAAAATTCTGAGATGTCTTTTTTAATTGTGAACACGCTGACAACATTTTTTATTTGACGCACCACACTGTAATTAGAAAACGTTAGATATTTATTAAATATCAATTTTTAAATCTTATTTTTTATCTCTTTTTTGTGAATTGCAAACGTAATTTATATGAAAAATGTTTACAAATACTGGAGTTATAATGATTTAAAAATAGTCAGGTTTATCTGCCACACTATGTATTTTATGTTCCTCAGCTCAATTTGAATTAAGACATAAATAAAATTATGAGCACTTTTAAAATTTATATTGCAATGCAAATAACGAAGATACCATTGGATAGATGACGGATGTATAAAATAAAACCCTAACTCAGTTAAGTTTTTTGCCAAACAAGTGCAGACAACTCATAGTTTCAGTGTCTTTTCAACATTTCAAAAACAGTTAATTTTTTCTAGTCAGTTATAGGAGTTAAAAAAATTACAGTTTACACTGAGTGACTTCACCAATATAATCTAGAGACTGATTTGGTTGTTGTGAAAAAGATTTTAAAACAATATCACATAACTGTTTTATTTTAAAACACAAGGAGTCTAGTCTTCGCCACATATAGTGCCAGCTGTTAAAAAACTATGACTAAAAGTGAAGTGAACAAAAGAAAACTAAGTGTATTAAATTAAGATATTATTTACATTTCTCGGTGGTACAATTTTGGACCAACTATAACTTTAATTCTTTTACGGCCGGAAAGCATGTTGGATATAATTATTTCAAGGCAAAAAACAACAAAAGAAATCCCATAGCCGAATAGTAGTATGATAAAAATCCCTTTCAGTTGTGTAAGTGTCATAATAGTGCTATGACTTTTGAACTCCGCTTGCTGAGTTGCAGATTCCTCATGATTTTCATCTCCATTTAGCGCTCCAAATTTTTGTAGAAGTCCGCTTTGCAGCATGTGTATGAGCATGGTGTTGATGGGCTTGTACAAAGGAGAACCTCTGGAGAAGAGTAAAGGTGTGGCGAGGGACTCCAGTAAACACCCGTCAACAAAGAAAACTTTATCCTTGTCGTAGAATTTTGTCATATCTTTCGAATAAGACATGAGATGTTTCTTCTCTCCGAAAACGGCAAAGTCACGATTTGTTTGTATTCGGTTGATAATGTCATTAAAGTCAGACGGTGGTAGAACTTTAAACTTTTTTATCATTTTCTTGACGTTCTCGTTGTTGCTCTTCATGGATTTCAGGATGTTGAGCATTTGCTGAGCGCCTCCTACTTCTAGGTTGGACTCCAACAGGTCCTGGAGGTTCTGGATGTTGTGGACCTGCCAGGGGATGGTCATGAAGCTCCAGAGGGATGCTTGGTATGCGGTGGTGATGACAAGGACGTACACGAGCCAGTGGCCGATGAACACACGCAGAGACCACGGCTTGGGCCTCACCGGGTGCGGTTGGTTCAGTATCGTAGAGAATATGTACTGGAACGCATTTAAGGGTGATTGAAGAGAGGTGTTCTCCGTCAAAATAGTTGTGATTCCCACAACAATGAATACAGCAATAATGATTGAGATAACAAACAGCATCCAAAAGTTGAAGGAAAACTCATCTATGTAATTCATTATGATAGATCTTTTTTTCCCAGCTCTGATTGGAACAGCCCATGTGTAGCACTCAAACCGAATTTCTTTTCCGAAAGCAATAGCAGAATCATTGGTAAATGCTAATCTGGAAAAAATACCCATCGCAAAATCTACTTTTCCAGTACTAAGATATTCTGTGATTTGCTCAACAGTGTCATTGTAGAAAAACCAACTTCGGTCTAAAGAGGAATTTTTACTCTCGGGTAAAATAACTTGAAGTTTAAAATTTAACTTTTCTTGAAGAATGTTCACCAAGTCTTTGATCAGCCCTTGGAAAACAATCTCACCATCTTTACCTCTCGCTAAATTCGCTTCCGGAGGCTGCCTATTGGCCAAACACGTTAAAGTGCATCCATGCATGTTCCAGTACTTCCCGGTGTGAAACAAGTTGATGTTCTGTTCAAAATATTCCTTAGTGTAAGTGTCTATCTTCACTGGAGGGCCGGTCTCCCCACAGTGGTTCGCACTGTAAGGGAACGACGTGTAAATGTCAATCTTCTCTCCGCACGGAATCAGCAACACGTCATTGATCATCTTGGTGTTATGGAACTGGCTAAGCAGAGAGGTCATGTGATGTAACTCAAAAGTCTCAGCTCCCACGATAATGAAGAGAGTATCTTTCGGTAGTCTTTGCAGCAGTGTCGTGTAGTTGCTGTCAAAATGAGGGAACACGATTACCAACATGTCAATGTCGCGGATTTTACGTTTCTGAGAGATCACCATGAACGGTTTTTTGATGTTCCGAATCATTTGGACCCAAAGGTCATTCCCCGTCTCCTCTTCGGTGTACAACACGACAGTCCTTCGCTCTACATACTCGTCAACAATGTTCATGACACAGGATACCATAATGTGGTTTATATCTCTTACAGGCATAAGAAGACTGTTAGCTTCTACCATCAACAGCATTAAGAATATCCAAACCATTCTTGATACTGATAGAACAAATCCTTCTAAACTTTTGGAGCAAAATAAAGTTTAATCATCATATTGAGTTTGTAGAACTCGAGTACATATTGACTTCTTCACAAAAGTCACGGTTCCATTGTGATCAGGAAGGATATGTCATCATTGTTATACAAGTGTGTGTCACTTGGATTTAAATATACAATTTCATGTATTTTAAAATTAAAACTAAAAATAGGAATGATGTCTTTTTTATTTTTTATTCTGATGGGTAATACAATAAACGGTATCAGTGCACTGACATACACTTTCTCCCTTAGTTAAATTTAAAAACAACAATCTGTAATAAAACTATAATATTCTTTAGAGCTTTGTACAAAGCGTTTTGAGTGGGATTTGCTGGGTGATGTGACCTTATGCTACATACCAAGTTTCATGGAAAACGGTTGGTAAATAAGGCAGAAATTGGTTTTTTTATATTCTCCATATGAATAGCATTGCTCGCTCTCAGACAACTACGTTTATCATGGACAGTAAATTTAAATTTTTTCTGGAACCGTTAGTTGTAGACAAATTCC
This sequence comes from Nephotettix cincticeps, assembly GCA_023375725.1. Taxonomy (NCBI): domain Eukaryota; kingdom Metazoa; phylum Arthropoda; class Insecta; order Hemiptera; family Cicadellidae; genus Nephotettix; species Nephotettix cincticeps. The sequence goes on along the minus strand of CM041789.1, from coordinate 17,641,926 downwards.
GCCCCCAGGTCCCCCATCTAGTTGTCATCAATGTAATCACCTACCACAATGGAATCACAAACACATTTAAGCCTCAGTTACAAACAATTCCCACACCATCAGCTACAAAAAAGCAAGAGCCTAGATGTTATTTGAAATATAATGTAAGCACCACATCGCTTTTATCACCTAGTAGGGAAAACCTATAATTGAAAGCACATGTATACTAAAAGCTTGCTAAAATAACATGTTATGCTTTTATCATCTCTTTACCGTTTTGTTTTTTTGACATTTAAAAGCCCATAACTTTTGAATCGTAATTTTAATACTCTATGCACTATAAACTATTAAATTTTAATCAAAATTGTTAGAGCTATTATTGAGAAGTTTGTATTTTTCACATTTTTTGTATTCAGGGGACCCCAAAATGGATATATCCACAAACAACTCAAATTCGAAAATTTTGACAAAAACAAAATTTTCTCCATATACAGTACAATGTGTTACGGGAGAAAGTAAATACCCCCGTCGCAGCAGACCTGCATACTCAGCGAATTTCCAAATCAATAATATGATAATAATAATATATGCCAAGTTTTATAAAAATCCGTCCATAAACATGAGACTTATTTGCCTATTCTCCATAGAGAGATTAACATGGGAAAGAGTATGCAGGTTAGCTGCAGTAAGGAACACTGAAAGTAGTCATTTCTACCATAAATAATTTTTATCTTAACATTTATACCAACTTTCATCAACATCTGTCCATAAATAAAGAAGTTTGCCTATTCCCTATACGATTAATATGGGAAAAGAGTATGCAGGTTTGCTGCCATGATAAACACATAAACTATGATTTTTATGTATAAATGGATAGATCTCAACCACATGAAGCTAAATATCAAGTTTTATCCAAAAAGATTGATTAATATGAGAAATATTAATTTTTCCCTATCCTCCATAAGATTGGAGCCCCACAGTACAACGTACTGTGTTTAGATTTTTTAATATTTCGGTAACCGTTGGAGATAGAGAAAAACTTTAAGGAACTTAATTGTGTAGTTTTTTAAGCTAATTCCAATGGTGAAATATAAAATTAGAAATTTTTTAAAATTACACGTGAAAAACGCAAAAAACCCCATTTTGGGGTACAAAACCCCCCTAAACTACCCCTTCCCATTGACCGATATGTCTGGTTTACGAACTCATCTGAGCATTTGTAGGAATACATGTCTCTACCAAATTTGGTCTCGATCGGATTCAGAAACTGTCACTCCAAAAAATATGTCATACTTAATATTCAAATATTATATTTCTGTTTTTACTCACAATACTCGATAAATTAATAATCATTGAATAATTTTAAAGCAAATCTTCAACATTCATATATCCTAAGTACATATGTCAGAAACTGTCAGTAAGAGTGGTGTCCACTCAATATGGGGATTGGATTCTTACGAGCATAACAGTCGATGCCAGTGGACATAATGTATTACGTATCGCTTTTTCTTTTGTTTGTAGTGACTCACAGTATGATTCTGCCTAAAGAGATCAACCGTAACATGGTTAAATGTGTGTTGGAAATCATAGATGAATACATAGAACGTCGAACTGCAGTTTTGTACACCGATGAAGAACACGAAAGCAACCTCTGGGTGCACGTGGTGCGGAACATCCGGAAGCCATTCATGATCATTTCACAGTCTCGAAAACTCAAAGACACAGACAAACTAGTCGTGGTGTTGTTTCCCCAGACCGACACCAACTACACCTCACTGCTACGAAGACAACGTGCAGACACTCTGTACATCATCGTGGGTTCCGAGAACTTCGAGCATGACCACACAACGTTTCTCCTCAGTCAGTTCCACGACACCAAGATGATCTACGATGTGCTGCTGATACCAAATGGAGATAAGATTGACATTTACACATCGTTCCCTTATAGTGAAAACCACTGCGGGGAGGCCGGCCCTCCGGTCGTGTTAGACACTTACTCTATGGGTCAGTTTGAAAAAAAGGTACACCTCTTCAAGAATAGGAAGTACTGGAACATGCATGGGTGTACTTTGACGTGTTTGGCAAATAAGCAGCCTCCGGTAGCTGCCCTAGCGTGGGGTGTAAACGGGGAGATAGTTTTCCAAGGGTTGATACAAGATTTGGTGACACTCCTTCAAAAAAAGTTAAATTTCAAACTTAAAATTATTTTACCAGATGACCGAAATGCTTCGATGGACCTTACATGGTTCTTTTACAACGACACTGTTGAGCAGATCACGGATTATCTGAGGAGTGGGAAAGTTGACTTCGCGATGGGTGTGTTTTCAAGGCTAGCGTTCACTAATGATTCCGCAATTGTTTTTGGAAAAGAAACAGGGTTCGAATGTTACACTTGGGCTGTTCCAATTCGAGCTGGTAAAAGACGTTCAATCGTTATGAATTACATCGATGAGTTTTCGTTAAGTTTTTGGATGTTGTTTATTATATCTGTGGTTATTGCAGTGTTAATAATTGTCGGTATAACGACAATACTGAACGAAAACACCAGACTTCAATCGCCTTTAAATGCATTTCAATACGTATTAAGTACAATTCTGAACCAACCCCATCCGGTGAGGCCCAAGCCGTGGTCTCTGCGTGTGTTCATCGGTCACTGGCTCCTGTACGTCCTTGTCATCACCACCGCCTACCAAGCGTCCCTCTGGAGCTTCATGACCATCCCCTGGCAGGTCCACAACATCCAGAACCTCCAGGACCTGTTGGAATCCAACCTAGAAGTAGGAGGCGCCCAGCAAATGCTCAACATCCTGAAATCCATGGAGAGCAATAACGAGAACGTCAAAAAAATCATCCGCAAGTTTAAAGTTTTGCCGCCAACTAACTTCACTGACATTATAAATCGAATTTATACCAAACGAGATTTTGCAGTTTTCGGCGAAAAAACACATCTTAGTTGGTTTTCAAAAGAAGCAGACCCCTCCGTCCAGGAAAAAGTTCACTTGGTGGAAGGATGTTTGATGGAATCTCTGGCGACTCCGTTGTTGTTCCCGAGCGGATCTCCTTTGTTCAAACCGCTAAACTCCATTTTGCTTCGAATGCTTCAAGGTGGTCTACTCCAGAGGTTCGGCGACCTTAATGATGATAGTTTTGTTAATTCAAACCGACAAACCGATTTAAATCAGTACAATGTTGTAATGACTCTAACACAGCTGAAGGGGATATTTGTAATTTTATTGTTCGGCTACGGTATTTCCTTTGTGGTTTATTGTTTGGAGGTAATAGTTTCGAACATGTCGACCAATCGTCGTAGAGTGAAGATAATTATTGGCCCCAAACTATACCATCGTGATAGTATCTCACATGAATAGAGAAACATTATATAAAATGAAAACACATAGTCATTGTTGTAGTCTTCGTCGTCAATACAGAGTCTTCTATGTCGCCTTGTCACTTAAAATATATTTATGTAACTTGCTTATTATTGTGATTAAACTATTTATTTCAAGTAGTTAAATGCGGCTCTATACAATATGCCACGTCACAAGTGGAAACAAAAACTACAGTCAATCAAGTACCGTGTACGAAATGTAGGGGAATCATACGAGTACATGCTTAGTTCGTAAATATATAAACATCAAATCTATCAATCATAACCAACTATCTATCATAAACTAAGCAGCGATACACACCAAACGAGATTTATCAATCAGACAAGACTGGGACGGTGGCGACGTCCTGTAATCCAGCTACTTGGAGGTCACGAATTGTGGATAGTTGTAAGCGATGGTCGGTGGGTGTGGTGTTCTCTTGTGTGGATTAACGTCCGCATTATTGAATACTACGTTAATCCACAAAGACCATCCTCATAATTAGACCAATTCGTAATTCAGAGGCCGTGGTTCGGATTCCACGTTAAACTGTAGGTCCCCTAGTTGCTAGCGGCTGTTGGGCTATTAATTAATAGTCCTGTCTAAGGAACATGACAGACTTAGTCAGTAACAAGACAACAAAATCGCACCACAATCATCCTGAACTCATTTCTCATTCATACTAGGCTTAAAATAACTACCTGGGTAGGTTGCCATTTCAATAATCTAATCTAATCTAATCGATCCGTTTAAGCAAACAAATCCAAACGGAACTAAACGCATCAAGTTAGTTTAGATCCGTAGTTAGCTTAGCTAGTTAGCAAGATCAGTTAGATTTGTACCTCAATATTACAGGAAAAATAATAATGTTGGAAAAATTAATTTTCAAAATATAAAAGGTAAGTTTTCGTTCAGGTAGGCATCACACTCTATCAAACAAGTCATTGAACAATTTTAGACCTGAAACAGGGTAGCATTTTAGGGTTTTGCCTAACATATTCATTGGTAAAACAATTTTATGTCATTTCGATACATGTATAATAATAATTATAACGACATATGTTTATTTAAAAAGAAAATGTTGTCTTCATTTTATATATTCCTGTATTCATATAGAAACGTTAAATGTACGTGTGAACCTCGTAATGTATGTCACACAGTGGATAGAGAAAGGCCAATGAGTTCACGTAGGAATTGCATCGTCATTGCAAGGATTTATTGAGATTTCTTGTGTCCCATATACGATAAGCCGACTATGGCTTATCATAGACTGGGACCGTAGCGTGTCCTGTAATCCAGCTACTTGATGGTCACGAATTGTGATTATCCATTTCTTGATTATCCATTTTGAATGTCCGGCTCTCTTCAAGCTTGTAAGTAATAGTCTAATATCTTAATTTTCACCTCTGAGTCGCCATTATTACGTATATAGTTAATTAATTAAAACTCATTAAATTGTAGTATATTGGAATATTAAGTATTGTTTTTATTGTTTCTTAATCTTAGAATACAAACATGATATAAGCTGTAATATTTTAAAAATAATAATTACAGACTTATAGAACAAGATATAACAACTTGTAAATAACTTGGTGATGGTAAATAAATCATTATTGCAATCATCAGTCATTTAACATAAATGAATCATTGAAAAGTTTGCAAGTCCATTATTACTCCTGGTCAGTTATCTTGTGAGACGATTACTGTAGTTTGTGAACAGGTAATTCAATCATCAGCTCAAAGTCAGAAGGTAACCTAGCTATTATGCTGCTAACTACAAGGTAACAACATCTGACGATCGGTGGGAACGTTCTAAACTCCGCATTAATAGTTTAAGTTGTTCAGACAGTACAGGTGTAAATCTTATTTTTTTAAATATATTTATTTAAGGTAAGTTTTTTTCAGTAAACAGAGGGCACTATGTGCCACGGATTTTTCAAGATCTACATTATGAGTGACTTTTCATAGCGTACATTTTTCGTGTACATTTTGTTGCATAATTACGGTGTAGTAATACTGTATTTGGAGGTCTGATATTTGACACACGTTATTTTTATTACCCTGAGTAAGAAAAAAAAGATACCGGAGGAATTTTTGATTGATTCAAAATATATGTTAAAATTCTTAATTTATTTCCTATTTATTGTAATAGGTTCTCGTCATTAAGTATAAGACTCATTTGAATGACATCCCTAGGTATACTCGGCCATGAGAGACAAGTCTATATCTCCACGAAATCTATGTTATCGACATTACAAAATCTTACTTATTATAGGGCTTGAGTTTTGACGGTTTAGCAGAATTTCAATCGTCAATAATTATAAGGTTCGATTTGTTAAGACTAATATCTTGTTTGTCCGATTTGTATTTATACTTAACATTTCTCAATCGTCAATTCCCAAATTTTCACATTTCTATTTAATCGTTTCTCACCGTTCAAATTTAACTTGATTTCCTGACTTTCAATGTGAGCAATTTCGTCCTTAACGATCGTGGTGTACCTCAGTTATGCCTCCTGCAGGGATTTTTTTTAAAATTTAGACGTTGTTCCTGGAGATGTTCTAGTAAGATGAATTTCATATTTTTTCTTATGATTTCCTTTGAGGCTATATATGCATCATCTTTGACAATCTTGAACAGACTCGATTTGTAGATTTGATAAAGTTTTACTTTTCTCCCGCTAATGCTGGTTTGGTATAACACGGTAAGCCAGGTCACGTTCTCTGAGGACTTCCAAGTTATCCTTTGATGAATTCCTGACGTTTTTGTTCGGAGGCTTTTTCATAGATATTTTCGTATGTATTTCTCTTAGTAGAGAAGATGGTTATTAGATAGTAGAGTGCTTTTTCTAGAATTATTTTTCCGAGGTGTTGGTATAACAATCGTCGATCTTGTAGTGTCAAAATAGAACAAGAACGAGAGTTACGTTCAGACCTATGACTATCATCCAACCTGGTGATGTCTTCATGGACATGCTTCATTAATTGAGCAGATATAATTTTTTTCTTTGGTTAAAAACCTAATCCTTCTAACGGCGAGAATCTTCCATACGTTCCTATCATTAACTCGTTGATCACGTTTAATCAGTTTTTCTTTAACAAAATCTATACATTGTGAGTTCAATGAATATTCCTTAACATAATCAATCTCAGAAAGAACAATTAACAAATTAATAGATAAAATACGCTACTAAGACTTTCTTTATGATCAAATAATCTTGCTTGTTCCTCTCAGTTGCATGTCTTCATCTTCTACAAGTACAGAATGCAGACCTTCCGGTGCATTTCTACCTTTTTGCATTCAAGGCTGACTTAGGAATCAGCCCAATTAAGATACCTTATAATCAACTACACACTTTAATAAAATTGCCGTCTTCTGTTTTTTTCTTAGGGTTAAAGTTTAGTCTTCATTAGTTTTATTTAGGGAAAATCTTCTTGAAATTCTTCGTTTAACAGTAAAAATTGATGGCTGTAGGGAAGTTTTTATTATGTGTCATATATGGTTCAGAACCTTTCTTTGCATTTTCTTAAGACGCTAGTTTAAATGCTGTTTGTGGTCTAAAATAGTTCTATTGTTAAAGTTGTAATCCCGTTGTCCTTGATGACATGTGGCCACCGTTGAGTTTGGCCGTGATTTGTTCATCTTGTTCTTCTACAATTTTAATTGCTGGATCGGGGATATAATTGTGAAATGGCAAGATATAAATTCATCATCTCTTTAATTATAGGCACTTACTGCGGGAATGGATATTCATTTGAATACACGATGACAATGCCACTATGGAATTGAAACTGTCAATATCAAACAAAAAATACTTGATGGCAGCAAGGGTCATAGCTCACTCTTGTAGGGGCAAAATCAATCGAAATGTATAATTCTGATGTATACGTAGATTTCTATTTAAGAATTACGTTCTGATCTATGACTATCAAAACTGGGTGATGTCTTAATGGCTGTGCTTCATTTGTTGGGCAGAGGAATTTTTTCTGAGGCTGTCTCTTTTAATAAGAACAGAACTTTCTAACGGGGAGAATCCTACACACGTTCTTCAGTGAACATTTTTTGAATATATATATATTCAATCTCAGAAAGAACAATAAACAAATATATAGATAAAATACGCAACTAACACTCACTTTCTTTATCATCAAATAATCTTGCTTGCTTTCAATTGCACGACTTCGTCAACTACACGTACAGAATGCAGACTTTCTGCCGCGTTCATTCTAGTCTTCCATAAATAACATATGAGACTAATGCACGTGGCTATTGACGAATGCATTCGTTCAGCGGAGGATAAAGCTATTTAACCCTGGAGCTGGTTAAGTCATTTACCCTGCAGTGGCAGGCTGATTTTTGAAATTATACAATGCTCATTGTTCATACGTATGTTATTGGTCAAGTCCCTTTGAGGATATTAAAGATATTGTTTTCAGCATTACTTGTAGAATAAGAAAATATAATATATTATGGATACGACTACTACGAAAGCAAAGATAGAAAATTAAATTTTAAAACATTTGGGGGCACCATGCCCATCAAACACACACACACACATATATATGTATATGTATTTTACTGTTAATTTCATAAAATAGAGCTTATAATCTTATTATATTAAAATAATTAAGCCAAGTACCCTTAGAAAACATTTCATATAGGTTTTCAAGTTTTTCCTATGTGTCATTTTCTTCTTTTCCAAAATAGGCTCCATCCATTCATTCATATAATTTGAGAATTCTTCAATTGATTCTTGATATTCTTTACCTATTTGGGTTTCAACGATTTTCTTTTTCTCATTCAACTTATGTAGTTTGGAACAGAGAAAATTAATGTCTTCTTTAATCCAAATTATTATTGCAGTTTCTATAGTTCTTTTAGCTGCTCTTGATTTTGATTTCGTTGATATTTGTACATAATTTGGTGTCAACTTTTGCTTAAGACATTTCTTATTGAAATATAAATCTTCTTTAGTGGTTGCAATCTTAGGTTTATGTATTTAAGTTGATGAACAATTTTTGGTTGGTCAGCCATATTGATTTTACTGTTTATTTCATAAAAATTAAAGAATACTGTATATAAGAACTTCAGAAGTTAAAATTTGGGCTATATTCCAAATATTCAAAATTTAATCTATTTCAGGAAATATAGGTACAAAGTTTTTATTGACCTCTGTCCTCCAGTCTTTCTAAACAATGTTGCAATCCCTCAAGTAGAAGTAGTGAAATACCTAGGTATCCATCTGGACAGTCGACTTATCTGGCATCACCATATTTGGAATAAGAGACTGAATTTAAATTTAAAAACTAAAAAATGAAATTAGCTCATCGGAATATACCCAATATTATTAGTTGAAAACAAAATTTTAGTGCATAAAACAAACAATATTGAAACCAACATTGACGTATGGCATCCAGCTCTGGGGAACCGCTTCCAACACTAACATTGACATAATTCAAAGATACCTGTCAAAAACTATTAGGAAAATTATTTAGGCCCCTTGGTATGTTTCAAATCAAAATTTCTTTTGTACGTGAAGAAATATCAAAATTCAGTAATAAGTTTTAAAAAAAACTCAATGACCATCCAAATTACTTAGCTGTGAACCTTTTTGACAATAGTGAGACGGTATACCGGCTGAAGGGCACGTTTTTACAAATCTGAGTGAAAGTTTTAAATAGTTACATATAAATTGTGATATTAATTCATTCAGCGGTTTGTGACTAACAACTAATGTCAAATTCTTTAATCTCATTTTATTGTTATAATTCTTAATAAATAGACTGTTAACAAAATAATGTTTAATATAAATTTCACCACCAATACCAGATTCCTTGCACATCGTCGCTTTTCCGATTACTGCAAGTTCAAGGATTATAGATATTTTTATAAATTGACAAGGTGTGAAGCAATAAGTTCCATTGCATGGTGCATGAAATAAAACATAACTAGACTATGAAACATTGGTAGCCATGACGCGAAAAATGTAAAAAATTAGCAAAACGAACGCAGAATCCCACGAACATGTAAAATTTAAAAATACGGCCTGCTTCGGCCAATACATTTAAATCAAGGTGGCATCTAATTTCCAAGATTTTGATCGTAGTCTCTGCCAGAAGTACGGTTTACAAAGAAGGATGTGTCCCAAGGGGCACGGTATTGTCGCGATTTGGTTCCGAGATGTTTTGTTCCGCTAAGTGATAGGTTTAACTCAACCTTTCTCAGTATATTCCCGGAAGGGTTTATCAGAAGTTTTAAAAAGTTTTTGTATTTAAAATTCGAGTTTGTTTCTTAAAATTAATTTTATACAGCTGCATTTTTTACTTTCTCTCACTTATACGATAACACACGTGTAAGGAGAAAGTGTTCAAGATTTTATAATTTTAGTTGAGAGTGGATATATCCGTTTTGGGGTAGCCTGAATCTTAAAAAAGTAGTTTTCGACGTGATATATATCCGTCCATGTGTGTGTGTTTGGATGTGTACTGAGCCACAGCCTATCTCGTTGGTCCGATTTAAATGAATTTTTTACGAACAGTATGTATCGTATATATCCCATAGTTAAATAAGTACTGCAAATAAGTACAATACACAAAACGTCCTTCAAAAAAGGTGAAAATGTAAAACAGTTGTAATAATTATGAATATATTTCCTTCCTTCCTTCATAATTTTCCATTTTTACTTGTTTAACTTTTGGTTCGTCCCATAACATTTATTACGATACACTAACACAATGTTAGTAATCGAAGAATTTACATTTGTTTAAAGGCTTCTTTCAAAAGAAGAGATTATTTCATTTTGGGTTAATCTTCATAAATTACGAATATTTCACCGTTAAATTTTCTCGGATGCTATAAAACTAAATGAAGAGTTCGACAATCTGTTTATTGATTCGATTTTTTCTTTAAATTAGTGCGATTTTACTGTAAATGTTAACTAGAATGATGCTTGTTCTATGATAATATTTGTTGCACGTATGTAAGTTCTCAATCATTAAGAAATGATCCGAATATAATTAGATTTTTCTCAGAATAGGAATCAATTACGGGACTACGATTTCATTTCTCGTCGAAAACTATACTATTTCTTAGTAGATATTACCGGAGTCAGAGTTATCCTTATTACATGGGCGGTGTATTAGCAGCCTGACGTCACCAAGTTTCATTATCTGCAGCTAAGGGAGTAGACGACTTCCGGCTTGTAATGGGTGTTCAGCCTATCAGACTAACTACCAATACCAGGACCTGGTCGTGGGACCTCGTATCTCACTACACTGAGGCAGTTACCTGAGCATTTTCCCCTACTATGTAAAGCCGTACTTTACTCTGTGGAAAAGAGTACTAAAGTAATACTTTTATTCCCGAGGGAGAAAAATCCCATAAGAATCATACATGGGGAACACTGTACTGAATCATCAGAAATAATAGCAGCTGACAGTAGTAATAATTCTTAAAGTCAGCTGATATTTAGCATTGCTTACTTTGAGGTTATGTTCGCCAACTTGGAAAATTATAGTGATTCAGGTTATATAGAGAGTTGGTGGAGGAAACATTTGAGTGCATGATGGGATTTAAGTCCTTTTTGTCCCTCAGGAAATTGCCACCCTCAGCTACAACAGTTTCCTTCGAGGACAAAATGTTTCACTTTAAGCCCTTGTTGCAAAAATAACTATTTCGTTAGTTATTATTCCTTCCGGTGATTATACAGTATCAGCCAAAATAAACAGTACTGAAATGGTAATACTTTATTCTACGTATACAGCTTGGAAGTTTGTATCCTGTAGGGAAAACCACCAATATTTTTGAACATTTTTCTCATTGACGTATTGCTAATATTCAGTTTAAGAGAAGCTCGCATTAGGCTTCTTTTCGGTGACTGTAACAATTTGCTGCAACACTCTTGCGTGGTTTTCATTTGTACAGACAGTAGTTGGGCGACCTAAAAATTCCTTTCGCTGTGTCAAAACACTACCTGTTCCTCGAAATTTTTCAACACACAGAACACATACACTAAGAATCACAGCATTACTAGGCGGGGTTTTGTGGAAATGTTCCTGAAAACGTAAAGCAGTGTGTGACAAGCTTGGACCATTTGCACGTCCATTTCCGTATGAGCGAAAATAATGCTCTACGATAAAAGTTTTTTCTACAGTTGTTAGCACCATGTTAACAAAAACTAACCTCAAATAAGAAAGAAGTAATGAACGCGAAGCCGTGGCAACAATCACCAATTGAATCAGCTGATCGAGAAGGCAACTACAGCTGATTCAGTTTCAGTACTGTTTATTTTGGCTGATACTGTATTAATGTTATGACGGGGAACAATCCAAACCTGGTCTTGATAATTTAAAGGGACATACAGTTTAACGTGGGATCCGAACCACTTTTACCTCTGAATTACGAAATGGTCTAATTATGCGGATGGTCTTTGCGGATTAGTGCATACGTTAATCTGTATCAAGGAATATCACAACCAACGACTACGGCTAATTATCCACAATTCGTGACCTCAAGTACATAGCTGTATTACAGGACTATGCCACCGTCCCAGTCAATTTTAATGGTATTCGTCTGGAATTTTTGTTTTCGAAAATTCACCGTGTGAAAGTGATATACGCTTATCGGACTTAAATAAACTGCTAGCAACTTAGAGTGATAATGTCTACCAATCAGTTTGCCCCCCACCAAGAAGCGATCACATGCCTCACTGGGAACACACGCTCGAAAACTTGTCTTCAATTTATAACAAATGTTAGAAAACGGGAAATCTCAAAAGAATATCTTGGTTTTACTTTTATTACGGAACGGAATAATATTTGTGTATAATTTATTATTAATAAACTACGTGTTTTTTATGTATATTACTTTTTTCGTTCAATACATCGGGAAAACTCGTGTAAAATGCGTGTTTAATGCTAGGGCCATCCCTCCGTTAAAAATAAGAGCATCCACATTTTTATTATTATTTTAAATTTGTAAACAATTAGAACGTGTACAAAATTTGTACATTTTACTGGACATAAGAGCAACTATTTTTAACACACTATTTTACAATCTGTTCTACATAACTTGAGCAATAAATAAATGTAATTAATTTAAACGCAAACCTCGTAAATGTAAACAGTTAGTAGGTGTTTTGGTAGGTTAAAGAAGAGTTACACATACATTAACTATAAAAATAAACCATATAGATTGATAAATGGAATGCAAATACTCAAAACATAGACAGAAAACAGAGAGAATCAATATATTGTTTCTTTGAAATTCATTATAGCAATGCATATTTAATTATTTATTTTACAATTAAATGGACTTTTCCTATCGCTCTTGTGTTTTAAACTACACAACGTTTCTGGAGGTGGAGAAATCCGCCCGCCTTAAGTGATTACCTAATAATTTATATTAACATGTACGGTAATAATATGTGATATATTATATATATTTTTGTAGTTATATGCAATATGTTAATAATGTAGTGTAGATTATTAGGTAATCACTTGAAAAAGGGAGGAGTTTCTCCACCTCCAGAAACGTTGTGTAGTTTATTAAAACACAAGAGCGATGGGAAAAGTCTAATTAATTGTAAAATAAATAGTCAATTTATGATATGGAAATAGTTGTTTACATATTTTCGTACTAATTTCCCAATATTAGTTTACATTTCTGGACCGTGAACATGGGCTAATCAAAATCAAAATGAGGTGAAACAATATAAACGTCTAATTATTACTAATATATAATATTTAATGCTTAGATATTTTGACATGAAATCAATGAAACTAATCCGAAAAAATTAATCTGAAACTAATTAAAAATCGTGTAACCATAAAAGTAAATTTATCTGCGAAACTTGTGTTTTCTAGTTAAATTTATTTACCCCCATTGCCTGTAGATCTCAAATCTTATTTATTTTCCCAATGTATGTCTCGCCACTGGCTGTGGCATCATCACAGGGTAAAAATTCTAATGCAGATACACACTATTAAATTAATTTACAGTTCATAATTTCATATGTGCACAATGTTTTCATAAATGTGTTGTGTTTGTATTTTCAAGTTTTTTAATAATTTAGAGTAAAATTGAGTTTACATAGTCTTCTTCTTGTTTGATAAATTCTTGTAGATCCAAAAGTTTTATTAAACAAGAAAAAAGACGATCTAAATTAATAAATAATCAGTAAATTATATTAATAGTGTTTATTAAGGTCTAAAAATTGATAACATAGAATTTAGATTTTTCATTTTTCCTAAATCTTACTTGGAAATGCAATTGTCTTTTTCATACAATATTCTCTCTAATCTCAGGTAATTACTGTGCTAAGATTAATAAGAAATAACTCCTTGAAACAAAGACAAAAGTGAATATACATAATTAATCCATTTTTGAGAAAAAGTGACGAAAACATTTTTTTATAAAACTAGCTTCCTTCACGTTACTAAATTTTGTTAATTTTTCATGATTATTAGTTTATAGCATATTTTAGAATTTTACGTATCAGTCTTTTAATTGCAAGTAGAAATTAATTATAAAAGTTCAAATAGTCTAACATTTTTTTCGTGTAATGCGATATGAATTTTTATATTAGAAGAGACATTTAGAGTTCCTAAAAGCCAGTAAAAGTACAATGGGAAGCTTGTGTTGGTATTGCGTATTCTCTGCAAGGGTCATTTAATATATAACCCAAATAAAGGTTTATTAAAACAACCCCATTAGGATTTTTGTTTTACTTTTAATCATTAAAAGTAAACTAATTATAAGAATTATTAAGACAATAATTTACCATTATTATTAAATCGTGACATATTTTATCCTGGTACATCGAAACCAAAATTATTAATTTAAATTTATCAAATTTAATTTGGAGTTTGGCTCCATATGCGAATTTAGAATTGTCGAGCAAGTTGACTGCAAGACGATTTTTATGATTTTCAAGTTTTTGAATGCACTTTTGACTAAATTTAGCTATCTCTTTGTACTTTAAGAGATTAAAATCAATAAAAAATAAAAGGAAGCAACAAAATATCAAAAAAGGAGAGATTACAATTTCAAAAGAGAGAGATTTCACAAATAGAGCATGAACAAGGATATTTGAGAGTTCTTCACAAAACTTCCATAGCTTTAGTCTATCCGGCTCGAAGGACCATGTACTTTTAACCTTGTTCAATTTGTCATAAAACTATACAACACAAATAATAAAAATTACTTTTAGCTTGCCAAACCTTTTAATACATTGTAAACTCTATAAAATGAGAGACAACAATAACAAAAATCATATGTTTCAAATATTAAATAATTAACCATATTAAATATAGAGGCAGGAACTGAGCTTGGCTATAAGTCCAAGGCCGTAACACTCTTCATTAGACAGAATTTCAAAGTCTTGTGAGGATTTGTTTGAGACAAACCCAGGGGATAATGACAATATTTCTTAAAGTTTTGGATTGGTGTCTTTGGATAATGTTTGTATTCGATTTACATGTAGACCCCCACAGCTACACGCCACCTGTCCAAATAGTTTTAAAAATACATTTATATTTTACCAGTGTCACTGAACAAGTGGTGTGTTAGGTTAATTTAACCAAAATAAATATCCAGTTGTTAAAGTAAAATCAATATTAGGTTCTCCACATTGATTTTTTATTTTAAGTAAATTTCAAAAGTATACTGGGCCTGAATTAAATGTAATGTAAGAGGTTGATATTTTGTTATAATAATAAAATATCTTGCTTGTTAACAATGTGTCACACAACCCGTAATAACTTGGACGGACTGGTGTTAGTATTTAATAATTCTTTTTACTACAGAAGTAATTGTCCGGAGTGTTCACTGAGTATTTAAATTTTTAAATATAATCTGATAATTACTCTGTGATAATTAAAACCCGATCAACATAATGGACGATTCATTTGTTTTATTTTTTAAATTGTTTGAATACAGTTACGCACCAAATGTGATTAATCCACTGAAAATGTATCACTTGGCGTCCATTAAAAGATTCAGTCCTTTTTTTAAATTTCCAAAACTTTTTGGCTTAAGTTTTACGCTTGAATTCGTGAGGGATTTAACATAGAGCCTATTGAAAACATTTCGATTATGTCCTTGGAAAATTAGACTTAGATACTTCCTATTAAAATTTCCTATTGATATAGCCTAAAATTATGGACTTTGAAGATTCAATTACCTCAGTAGAGTGAACTAGAAATCAAGAGAAAGAATTAACAACTTGTAGTAACTGATGAAGCATAACTTGTGTGTAAATTCAATATTATGACAAATATTACGGAGGACGAAACAGTTATTTTTAATATTACTAAATATTTTACTCAATGAGGTTACATTATTCGCAAAGTTCTCACAGGATAGAAATAACTAAACCAAGTTTCTCAAAGGATTGTGTCTTTCGTCAGTACACACATTTTCTTTCTTTGCTATCATATTTTGATTTACTCATTATTGTGACAGTTTAAGATAGGTTGTTAAACGACAACCATGATCTTCGTGATTCTGGCGCAACCAATGCTGAAACCATGCTTGTAGTATAAAACCACTAACATTTATTTTGATTTTCTATCCCATCACAGTTATTTTACAGAATACATTCACCAGTAATCTTTTCATTTATTATTTTTCGTATTTGGAATTTTAATACAATGACGTAATAGACTAGTTTTACCTTGTAAGACGTGATCTTTACATCATTATATTCGACACTAGTTCTTCCAAACAAGCACAGTGTACATTTAGAGTCAGTGACCGCATTGTAGTCCTTATCTACCATTGTTAGAATCATTACTATGATATTACTATCATTACTATCATAATTATGAAGATAGTCTTTGTGGATGGACGTAGTACAGTGAGGACGCTAATCCATACCAGGGAATATCGCATCCACAGATCATCGTTCATAACTATCTACAATCTGTGAGAGCTCAATATTTTGGTTTGAAATAGTTAATTTTATCTTTGATTGATATCTATTCTATATTGGTTCCTATCCCATCACTGTCCCACTCAAAATCTTCTTAGCTCTAGATATTTGACATCTTATTTACGAGGTTAAATGCTGATGCACAATCATGGAGGAAAGATCGGTACACTTCCCCGGTGTGTGGAACTCGCACCCACTAAAAACCTCTGAGAGCGGTCAATATTTTGGTAAGAAATAGTTCATTTTATCTTTGATTGGTACCTATCTATCTTGGTTCCTATTCTATCACTGCCTCTCTCAAAATCTTCTAAGCTCTAGATATTTCACATCTTAGAAAATTTAAGCTGGACGAAACTTCTGATTTCTTACGTGGAAAACCTTTTTGAGATAGCCAAACATAGTTAAAACTCTATATTTAGATCTAAAATAAATATATAACGCTACGAAAAATTTGATTGATCATTCAGTTATTCAAGTCGCTCAAATAAAAACATTATTTTTTTATTTCCGTTGTTAACCCTTTTAATGTCGCAAACTTCAATTGAATATTTTCCAGTACTATTATTTTCATTTGATTGATTTAAATTTCAAATAAAAAATCTAGTAACAGGTAGACTCAATCTCTTACGAGTAGTTTCCTTTACGAGAATTTTTTTGTATTTACTAAGATAGTTTTCTTATGTTTGACTGGAAATTGCACAACAGTTAATTGTTACACTTGCACTTAGACGCCTTTTCGACCTCTCGTGATCTGCACAGATTTTTTATTTTCTCCCTTACATACTTTCTCCCTAAAATAAAATTGAAATAAGTTTATCCAAATACCATTTAACCATTTATTGTTTCAAAAATAATCTAATTTCTGAAACTAACCACAAGAGAAATCAAGTTAAATCAAATGTAAGACATTTTCGGGGGGCACATTACCCTCCGGTAATACCAATCTTTTTGATTGGGTTTTATGAAAATCGTTAGAGTAAGTTTTGAGAAATTTGTATTTTTCACGTTTTAAAAAACACCTCAAGATAGGGTAAATATATACATACATAACACATTTCATGTACAAATTCAGACTCGATTACGAACAGATATATATTACGTCGAAACCCCTTTTAGCGAATTTCCCATAGGGAAGAAGCTATTACCGTAGGTCTCATGGCAAGAGTTAAGCCCGAGACCATGTTATTTTTTCTTCTTTAGGTGCCCAGAGACCAAAAACAATAGTCGTTAAAATTTATATATATATATATATATATATGTGTGTGTGTGTGTGTGTGTGTGTGTGTCTGTGAACACGATAACTCTCGTAAAAATGGTCCGATCGAGACCAAATTTGGTAGAGACGTGTATTCCTACAAATGCTCGGACGAGTTCGTAAACCAGACATATCGGTCAATGGGAACGGATAGTTTGGGGGGGTTTTGTACCCCAAAATGGGGTTTATTGCGTTTTTCACATGTAATTTTTAAAGATTCCTAATTTTATATTTCACCATTGGAATCTGCTTAAAAAACTACACAATTAAGTTCCTTAAAGTTTTTCTCTATCTTAAATGGTTACCGAGATATAAAAAATCTAAACACAGTACGTTGTATTTTGAGGCTCCAATGTTAATCTTATGGAGGATTAGGAAAAATTAATTTTTCACTTATTATCTAATATTTTTTGATGAAACTTGATATTTAGCTTCATGTGGTTGAGATCCATACATTTGTGCTAAAAAATCATAGTTTATGTGTTTATCATGGCAGCGAACCTGCATACTCTTTTCCCATGTTAATCATATGGAGATTAGGCAAACTCCTTTATTTATGGACAGATGTTGATAAAAGTTGGTATAAATGTTAAAAATAAAATTTTTGATGGTATACTTTCAGTGTTCCTCACAGCAGCAAACCTACTCACTCTTTCCCATTTTAATCTTATGGAGAATAGGCAAATAATTCCCATGTTTATCGACAGATTTTGACCAAACTTGTCATATATTATAATTATTATATTATTGATTTGGAAATTCGCTGAGTACGCAGGTCTGCTGCGACGGGGGTATTTTGGATTCAGGGGATCTCAAAACGAATATATCCACTATAAACTCAAATTTGAAAATTTTGAAAAAAAACTTAAGATGTGGACAATACATGTGGAGGTTACAATGTGGTGAGTTAGAAATCGTAGGCCTACGAATCATTTGTGTACACCTGATATTATTTCATAGATAAGCGTAACAACAAAGATAGCAGAGTTGCCGATTGTACCTGTGTGTCAGGACCCAGGGGGGTCGGGGGGCGGTTTTATAAGGGTTGCCGTCGGGGGCGGCCGTCAGTCGTCATGCTAACCGCCTCCAGCCTGTTCTGCCTGGTGGTTGCCGCCTCCGCCAGCGCCGCGCCGGAAGGTATGTACCTCGACCATCAAAATCACCTAAACCAAAATGAAAATAAACGGTACCAGTGAACTGACACATACTTTCTCCCTTAAGTAAATTAAAAAAAGACAATCTATAATAAAATATCATGTTCTACAAAGTTAATCTAAGTATCATTTAATAATTTATTGTTTCAAAAATAATCATCCAATTTCTAAAAATAAAAACACGAGAGACAAAGTTAAATTAATTGTTCAAATTGTATGGGGGGGACACCCCCCCCATAACACTAAGCTTTTTTGAGCTGGTTTTGTTCGGTGATTTGACCTTACGCTTCATACCAAGTTTCATGGAAAACGGTTGGAAAGTAAGGAAGAAATTAATTTTTTTATGTTCTCCATAAGAATAACATTGGGCGCTTTCAGACAACGTACTGCGTTTATCGTAGACAGTAAATTTAACTTTTCTCTGGAACCGTAAGTCGTAGACAAATAATTCAAAATACTAATTTTTTTAGTTTTTTAAGCTGGTTTCAATGGTACCAGTCAAGTTATACTTTACTTTTATTGTTTTCGCTGAAAATTTAAAAATTTGATTTTTTTGACATTTAAAAGCCCATAACTTTTGAACCGTCATTTTTACAGACATGCGGGTGGTGTCAAATTATTTAGTGCTCTGTGCACTATAAACTATCAAATTTTAATCAAAATCGTTAGAGCCGTTTTTGAGAAATTTGGATTTTTCACGTTTTTTAAGGGTTTTTAGGGGTGAACTACCCTTAAAAATCAAAAATTCAAAAAAATGAAAAAAACGCCTGTAGATACCGTGAATATAAACATACATGCCAAATTTCATCTAAATCGGACCAACGGGGTAGGCTGTGGCACTGTACACATCCAGACACACACACACACGGACACACGGACGGACAGACATCACGTCAAAACCCACTTTTTTGGATTCAGGGAACCCCAAAACGGATATATCCACTCTCAACTCAAATTCGAAAATTTTGACGAAAACAATACTTTCTCCATATACTACGTATAAGGGGAGAAAGTAAAAGTTAAAAAAGATTACCATAGTCGAAACCCAATAACGTCCCAGGATAAAGAATAAAAAATACTAATCTGTTTACGTCATACAAAGTTTAACGTTACAAAAATTATTTAAGAGATTTTATTTCTATTTTTTCACATAATTATGACAAAAAATCATTCGAAAAAATGTAAAAAGTTGTTAATGAAAAACTACACTGGAATACAATGCGTTCCTGAACTTTTCCTTTCATGAATTGTGTCTTGCGGAAGTATTGTTTTAGTTTTTTATTTCCCAACATGTACTTTTTTGAAACATTACACACGTCTGTGACTCATAGAATGAAAAATAAAATACATCTGATCATTTTGCAAAGAAAAATGAATAGATATACTGTAAAGACACATACTTTTAACAATTTTACTTAAATAATAATAATGATAAAGTAGCTACAAGAAAATCAAGTTAAATAAATGTTAGAATATTTTTTAGCATAACACACCCCGTCCATTGGTTTCACCCAAGTATTTTCAATGAGTTTCGTTGGGTGTTTGACCCTTCACTGAAAAACCAAGTTTCGTGGAAGGCGTTTGAGAAACGAAGAAGAAATTTAATTTTTAATATATCCCTTAATAGTAACATTGGACGCTCTCAGACAACGAACTGCGTTTACCACGGACTGTAAATTTAACTTTTCTCTAGAACCGTTGGTGTAGACTAAATTCAAAATACTTATGTGTTTAGCTTTTAGAGGTGGTTTTAATTGAGATAGTCAAAATATTTTATACATTCATCATTTTACTAGAAAATATTGAACCATTAGTTTTACAGACATACGTGCGGTCTCATTATTGTGTAGCTATAAAGTATGATACTTTAATAAAAATTGTTAGAGCGCATTTTGCATAGTTTGCATTTCACACATTTTTTAGGGGTTTTAGTGGTGAACTACCCTTAAAATTCGAAATGAAAAAAAAGTGGTTTGGAGGTATAACCAAAATGCACTTGTGTGCCTGATGTATAAATTTGGCGATTAATGTAGTCTCGGGTGTATGCACGGACAGGCAGACAAACAGACATCAGTGCGAAAATATTTTTTTTTTGATTCAGAGAGCCTGGAACGGATATTTCCATTCTCAACCCATATTACAAATTTTGACGAATCAGTCCTTTCTCTATATACCAGCTGCCCCAAGAAGTTGTTTAAACGTTTGATTTTAAATTACTTGAAAATTTATTCACCTCACATTTTGAAACTTCACCTAATTTATAAAGTTGGTTTTAAAAAAATACTGGAAAAGTTTCGGCTTCCTGATCCAAATGGAAACAAAATTGTGGGAAACTGAAAAATGATACTTTAAAACATAAAAAATTGTGTTTTTGGTTTTGAAAAATATTTTTATTGTTACATTATAGGGAATGAAGGCATTTTAATGAGGTATAAATTAGCCTAATGAAAAGGACCCAACACAGTGACACACAGAAAACGGCGCTTCACAAATGAATCGAAAGGTTTTACAAAAAAACATTCTACGGTAACCGGAGAAGTTCCTTTTCAATTGATCGTTATGGTTCCTAATCATTATTAAAGCTATGGATGTCAACTTGTTCCTTAGAGTAACCCGGTAAAAAGGGGAAAAATCTGATTAAAACTCCTTTTTCGCTAGAATGTGATAGTAAAATATTTTACAAAACCAAAAAAAGACCCAAGTACCGAAACTTTCATAGCAATGAGATCAGTTTGGTAATACAGTATATTTAATATATGTAATATTGGTTATATATAACACAAATAGACAAGGCTTCATCAATTTATTAATGTTATATATTTAACTTAAAAAATGACACTCGAATACTAGAATAATTCATGTACATTTTGTTAAAATAAATAGGTAAAGAAAATATCACATTGTCTAATATTTTTTAATTTCGGAAGCGTACTTCTTGTTTTTTAATTAAATACTAACACATTGTATAAGTGACTTATATCTTTTTACAAACAATATAACATTTTTTATTTAAAACTAACTATCTTATAAGAAAACCCCAAAGGTAATTTTATTGATTATCGAGTTGAAAAGGTTAACATTATTAAGATAAAAACCAAATCTATAGAATGAATAATATTTAAGGGAGACTCCACCAATAAGAGTTAGGAAAATTGTAACTGTTTTACGAAAATATTATCAATTTAACTTATATGAGAAGAGACACTTTGAGAATCCCAATTGATTCCTTTCGGATTTCTCAAAGAGAAAGTTGGTAAGGTGTTTTGAAGGGCGTAGATCGCTTCTAAGAAGGCCGAAAAAGATTTTGTGTTACATCCAACACCGTAACACTCCGAAAATATAATACTTCGTACAGGCTAACTTCGTAATTTACTGTGAAAAGTCTCGATTTTAGACGTTTGTCATGTGACATGGAAGAAAACTTTTCCAACGCGATAAAATATTTACAACTTCAACCACTTGTGGTACCGTACGTTACAATTGATAATAGATATGTTACCGAATTTTTTTAGATAAAAATACATCCGGAAAAAATCAATTAAGTAACATGTTCATTGAAGAATGTGTTCCTTGTTTGGTGAAACCATGAAGTAAACCCGATACAATAAAAATTTAGCCCTCTTTATTAAAAAACATAACTCCTTTCTTAATTTTATCTTATTCATGATGTGCATTCATATAGTAATTTCTCTTAAACATGACATGTAGTGACTTTGTCTTTTCTAAATTTCTTGTTTATTGAGTTTTGCATAACTTATACCGGGTGTCCTACGAACAGGTCCTTATTTTTGAGTTGGTGTGACTGACGTGTGGAAAAGAAATACCCCCGAGTGTCAGTTAATTCTGACACATTAGGACAAAATGGGATATTAATGAAGTAGTACATTTTCGTTAAAATAGCTATATTTTCTCAAGTGTTACAACATAATTACTGAATTTTAACGATGTTACTATGCACTAAACAACGTTAGGGAATTAAAGATATAAGTAACTCATAAATAAATTAAATCTATTTGATCCATAAACCTTATTCAAACTGAATAGTCTTAAATAGTCTTTATCAGCTGAATTAAGTTTACCCTTAAAATACGATTGCTGATTTTGTTGTTTTTTGTTTTTGCGCCATTTTGTTTGGATCAGTCAGAATTAATTGAGACTCGAAGGCAACACCCTTACACATGTGTTAATAACGACTGTGGAATTTCGGGACTGTAGCGCGATCCATGTGTCCGTCACACAAACTCAAAAATAGGGACCTCTTCATGGGAGACCCGTATATAAAGTAGTAAGCATTTATCATCTGATTAATTTTGCATATTTTACTTTAAAATTAGTAATCGTTTACTTGAAAATTTTATATTTATTTGGTGTGTAGAGACTAAACTTTTTGGAGTTACTTCAGATATTATTGAATTTATAAACACTTCTTTTAGTAGATTAGTAACAAAGTAGAAAGAAATGAAATAGTAAGATAAACAACTTACACTTGACTTATAATGTGTAATATTTTGTGGCTCCAACAATAAGGGATAGGAAATCGTATTTTTTTACGCAAATTTGTTAATTTTACTTAAATAGAAATAGAAAAATCGTGGTTGATCAAGTTTTTACGATGAAGCATTCCAAAATACCTTGTACAGCGTAATAGACACACAGACATACAGAAATTGAGATAAAAGACCCATTTCGGTCCTCTGGTGTATACGTAAAACAACAAAAATTCATAATTCCTAGCACTGTAAACAATATTCATGCTGTGAAAAACTATCCTGAAAATATCAAATAAGCTAATAATTACTTATAATTATAAAGTAAATTAAAACGAAATATTTTTTATCACCTAATAACACGTTTTAAAGTAAAATTACGACACAATTTACGATCAAATCAAAATAAACTCAGATATCTAAAATGGTTAAAAATTAATCTTCGAACACAAAAACCCTCTTTCAACATTTTGGAGTATTCAAATGCACAAACTTCATTACGTTCGTCCTTTGTACTCAGGTTGGAAGGTAGATCATTGATCTTTGGTCTCAATATGTTTTGTCATGCTTTAATTTATCTCTATCACTTTGAGAATATTTAAAGCGAATTACTAATTAGATTCTATAACGTGAATTTTTTCTAGTGAAAGGGTTTTTACTTGTGGAAAAGTTTTTTGTCATCGAAATGATTTAGATTGGTATTATTTCTAAATTATAATCGCTATTACGTACCTAAACCAAAGTTTATTTGAATTAGACTATTTTTAAATACGACAAACAAAAGTGTTCGGAGCTGACGATTATTGTTTCAATAACTGGACATGTTCTATATTCTAAACACATCTTTATTTGGGCTATCTGATGTGAATACATAATGACTTGGAAGGACCATGTGGGAAAATTGGAAGGTAAACTTCCAGAACAAACCTACAAACAAACATACAGAAACCACCTCTTCTTTATATCTATTTATATTAAAAAGAAGAGGTGGTTTCTGTATGTTTGTGAGTTTTTTGTGGTAAGTGAACGCAAAAAATGCTGAACCGAACGGTTTGAAATTTTACACAAAGGTAGATCTTAAACTCATGCAACACATAGGCATATTCATTTCCTTAAAATTCCCTCGGCCTACGCCCCGTGAACGTCATAAGTTTCAAAAGTTTATATTTTCAAAGAATGAAAACATAAAATGATTTAAATGTGAACAAGCTGTGAACACTAAAATTTGGCAGTTCCTATATAAGAAGAAAGAGCTGCCGTGACCATCCTGGTTTAAACAATCATTCAATTCAAAAATATAAAACAAATTTTAAATATTCATGTAAATTAAGAACATAATTAATAAATACAAAAATAAAAAAAATTTGGATTATTAACATATTTAAAAAATATTTTTCTTCAAAATTTTCATTTTATTCTTTTCAATGCAAAATTTTTACTTTTCGTCTTTGTCCTTTTTTTTTTTTTGTCTTATTTAATAATATTTTATTTAGATAATTTCATGTATTTTTTATATTTTCTTGGGTTTTTTTTCATTTTTTGAATTTTATTTTTAATGATAAATAATAAAGTGAAAATCTAAATTTCTCAGTAACGATTTTGATTAAAATTTTATGTTATAGTGCACAGAGCACTTATTTGATACACACAGCATGTCTGTTAAAAATGACGAAAAAGTATGCTTTTAAATTCAAAAAACAAATTTTCTTTTCAGCGAAAACAATAATGTAGTATAATTGATTGGCCATTGAAACCAGCAAAAATACTAAACAAATTTTTTTGAATTATTTGTCTATAAGGATCTCGAGAAAATTAAATTTATGTAGATAAAGAAGAACGTTGTCTGACAAATGTTTTTATAAAATGTAAAAAATCAATTTCTTCCTTTACTTTCCATTTTTCATTGGTATGAATATAAATCACCAAAATAACCTCAAAAAATATTACCATCATCATCATAAATTTTAAAAATTTATAATTTTGAACATAAGAACAACTTTTAAATTTAAAAGAAATATGTGACATCTTTTATTATTGAAACATGATTCATCCTGGCTTTCGCTCGTTTATGAACTTCTCATTTTTTATCACTCAAAGTGAGAATAAAAATTTATTTTCATTCACTCCTTTGCGGACCAAATATACAGAACATGGAGAAATACAAATCCTAGAAAAAAAATATTTTGTGCAGGTTATAATGTAAATTCCTATCCTTCCCAGAATTCTAGTGTTGTCTACTATTGTAATTACCTCTTTTAATGTGAATAGTATTTTACTTGAAAAATCATTTTTTCTTAATCAAATTTTCATGTTTTAGAATATTTATTTCATGCCGAAGAGAAAAGGTTTCTCCCAAACCTTTTTCACCCGTCCTTCGCACGGGTACTTAAACTAGTTATAGATATAGATAGATGAAATGAATCTAAATTTGAGGACGATTAAATCTGGATGGTTGTATGTGTTATTGATTACACACCTCTCCATGGACTGCGACCACAGTAGTTTTCTGATTATAATAAATTAGGTATGAGATCAATCGCGAGCGGTGCGCTGTCCCGGTCGGCCAATCATCCTCACTCCTATCTACTATTTAATTTCAATTACAGGTCCGGTTGATTGATGAATTATTTGTTCTCCATTTCGCCTCCGATGAGGACTCGCATAATCAGTACAATTTTTCGTCCGAGAATTCCAAATGAAATCGACTTGGGTGTTATAATTCTTTACAGCTTTAGCGTTCTCTCATTCTTGTCTTTTTGTATGAGTAGCATAAAATTTTGAAATAACGCCACTGGAAAGAATAATTATACTTGGATGGACCAATCGATGGCACCGATCACTCATAAGGAAAAATGAATCAACTGATCTTCTCTATACTGTATATAAAATTGACTGTGTCTATGTATGTATGTCCTTTATGCGTTGCCAAACTACTCATCCGATCGTCATGAAATTTTAGGAAGTCGCTCTATATGTGTCCGGGAAGGTTTTAGTGAAAATATATTTTCGAAAACCCCATAAGTTTCCATTTTATGACGTTTTAAATTTCTAATGTTAACCTTATGGAGAGTAAGTTTGTTTACAAATTTACGATTTTCAACAGTAAATATATTTTCCAAATTCTTGAAAAAAGTATGAGTAAAACCAGATAGAGAAGAGCAGGCACACAGATCACACGGGCTCTCTGACATGTTTAATGTTATCATTGAAAACATGGTCTTCAACACACGTGTAGAGTAACATTCAGCTGCTCTTCAATGTTCTAATCAGGGAAGCATGTAAAGTCAAATTTATACACCAAAATGAATTAAATATTAAATTCCAGTAGTAATTTTAAACAAAAATATCTAAATGGAACGAAATATTGACCAACACAAGTGGAGTGGTCAGCTAATAACGGGTGTTTTTTAGAGGTATAGAACTTTAAATTGCAATAAAACAACGATGGATTATTCGATTGACAGGAATTTGTTTATATTCGAAAGATAATCTTGTGGCATTACATTTTAAATATGATTTCTGGCTTATGACCGCCACGTTGGATTTTGTAAGCTAGAACTTCCGCAAAATCTTCCATAAAGTGGAAGGACACATATCCAATTCCTGTGCTCGATGGCGGATGGACTTTCTCGCGTCTCCCTCAATGCTACGCGCTACAGCAGCAGTAGCTTCTTCTATACGCACCGTACGGTGTCTCTTGGGATGCGAGTTGTCAATAAAAGTAAACGTGGTGCGAAAACGTTCCATGGTTGATCGAATTAACTGCTCTGATGCACGATTTTGTAATAGACGTAGAGAACCGCACAGAACCATTATTTTTGAAATAAAATTGCACTATTTAGAAGCGTTGTTCAGGTGTGAGTCTATTCATGATGAATTGCCAAACCAAACTGAGAAACCACTTGTCAGCTGTTAATGCCATCTTGAACAGTAATGCCAACTTAAAGTTCTACACCTCTAAAAAACACCCGTTAGTATATGACTTTCCTGAGGTAAATAGGTTAGACCATGGATATGTCTAAAGGGGACGTTTTCAATTCATCTAAAAATGCAATACAATAGTTCTGGTAGTTTCTAGGGATACAGGATCGAATCACTTTCGCTTCACTTTTTACGTTCCAAAAATATGCTAACACCCCCTCCCCCTGGAGCTTATTCATATCCATTTCAAAAACCTCCGTAAAATACTTCCATTACTCAGTTGCAATGAACTGTGATGTTTGCAGCTCTGAACCTCTAATTTCCACAACACAGACACTGGAAAAACGTTACTTCCGTTACACTTTTTGCGTCCCGAAAATTGCTAACGTCCGCCACCCAGAGCATAGAAACATCTACAGTATGTCAAAAATATTTTGAAGCACTTTAAGTCTTTTATAAGATACCTAAAACAAGCTTTAAACCCCTGAACTTCGTCTACCGTCGACACCCGTGCAAATCCCTTACAGTGTAATATGAAACTGTCAAAAACGTATTATTGTAGCAGTATATCTAACCTCACACGTTCGAAAGGTAGTTTACAATTAGGCCAATCACGTATGGAGAATGTGGTCGAAATAGAACCGGATATTACTGAGAATTACGACGCGACCTCTGTCTATCAGCTATCTAGTTATATTGTCGAATAAACAACAAAATATTTCAAATTAAAAACAAAATCAAAACGATTTGTCAAAAATACATATGATTTTCAACAATAATCTTAACTTTGAATCGATAGTATTTAAAGAAGGCTTAAAGGGTTAGTTATAACTTTAAATGTTGTTTCTAAACATTTCACATTTTTTATACTGACTGCAGTATAACATAGTAAAGTTAAGATGTTTTTACAGGCTGCCAAAGACTGCCGTAAAACAAAAACTTAACTCAACACATTACAACATTACTTGTGTTAAGGTAAATTGACACGTAAATTTTAATGCAGAAGACAATTTTTTAAATAATTTATATTATGTTTAACTGTCAATATACCAGACACAAAGAATGAATCGAGTTTTAAAAGCAAATTATCTCCTGCTCACCCACCATTTCACTTGAATTTAATTAGTTTGTCGGGAAAGATCATCCAAATCAGTGTAATACATTTTACTCTTTTGGAGAAGAGGTTTTATAAATTATAACTCGACGGTGGAGTTTTTACATTTTTATTTTCTTAGTTGATAAATTTTAAGGAAAAAATAAACGGTATTAATGGTATGGAAACGGTATGTAACTTTAAAAAAAATCTGTAATAAAACCATCATATTCTTTAAAGTTTTATTTAAATATCATTTAGTAACTTGTTGTTTGAAAAATAATCATCCAA
Organism: Nephotettix cincticeps; assembly: GCA_023375725.1. Lineage (NCBI taxonomy): Eukaryota > Metazoa > Arthropoda > Insecta > Hemiptera > Cicadellidae > Nephotettix > Nephotettix cincticeps. Next base: position 17,613,447 of record CM041789.1, on the reverse strand, counting down.
TTTCTGGAAATAACTTGAGAAATAAAGTTGAATTGATTGTTAGAATTTTATGGGGGGGAACCCCACGCCCCCCAGTAATACCAAGCTTTTTGAGTTGTTGTTTAGGTGATATGACCTTACGCTTCATACCAAGTTAAGTTTCACGGAAAATGAGGAAGAAATTGTTTTTTTAATATTCTCCATAAGAATAACATTGGGTGCTTTTAGACAACGTAACTGCGTTTTTCAGGGATAGTAAATTTAACTTTTCTCTGGAACCGTAGTCGTAGAAAAATAATTCAATATACTAATTTGTTTAGTTTTTAAACTGGTTTCAATGGTGATAGTAAAGTTATTCTTTACGTTTCTTGTTTTTGCTGTAAATTTAAAAAATGTATTTTTTTACATTTAAAACCCTATAAATTTTGAACCGTTATTTTTACAGACATACGGGAAGATTTGGGGAATTATACATACATGCCAAATTTCATCAAAATCGGACCAATGGAGTAGGCTGTGGCTCTGTACACATCCAGACACACGCACTCACACACACCACGTCGAAACCCACTTTTTTGGATTCAGGAAACCCCAAAACGACTATATCCACTCACAACTCAAATTCGAAAATTTTTACGGAAACAATACTTTCTCCATATAATATGTTTAAGGGGAGAAAGTAAAACATAAAAGAGGTAAGACCAATTTCAGATATAGTGTATAAAATGAAAAAACAAATGAGCATTTTATAATTTCAAGTCACAACTCAAATTCCAAATTTTGACGGAAACAATACTTTCTCCAAAGGGGAGAAAGTAAAACATAAAAGAGGTAAGACCAATTTCAGATATAGTGTATACAATGTAAAAATAAATGAGCATTTTATAATTCTAAGACAAAATTGCTGTCCTATTTTAATATATAGAAATTATACACTGAAGAAACTTTAAGTAAACAAAGAATTCTAGAATGGCTTTCGGTTAATCCCTATAATCCTGCCATAATGCAGGTTATGAGCTTATACACGCTGGATTGTCTGAAAACGAAAACCATTTGCAGCAACATTGCAAACCTGTTGAATGTGCATTCAAGTTGATTCCTTAACGACGTATGCAAATCACAATAAACTTTGACTTTATATAATTTCATCACGTAAATCAAGCTAAGTTATATCCGTCAGAAGTTGGTTAACTAGCACATTAAATCCCCTGAGTTCAAGAATTTATTAGAGGAAGATGTCGAGATAAAAAAAAATTTAATATCACTGTAACCGAATATTGCATATGGAAAATCTTGAATGGACACTATACGAATGTGATATTATTTGGGTAGTTTAATCTTTCCCAACTTTTCAGTCCATAAAATAACCTTTAATTATTATTAACAATAATAGATGTTTAACTTTTTATGAAAAAACTCATCAAAATCTTTTCGATACAACTTTGAGCAATTCTTTGTGTTTTTCAATTAAAAAATTTTAAAAATATTTAAATGTTTTTTAAATTCTTTTAAAAGTAGATTTATTTTAAAATCAAATGATAAATAAAATAAACTAATATTGATTTGACAGCTGTTTGTTTTTATTTCTATTAAATCTTTAAACTACAAAGACAGTTGATTATTACCAGTAAATTAGTCATTGAAAACTGGATAAAATGCGAGTAATATCGCGTAAAAGTGGGTTTTTAAATGCTCGTTATTTACTTTTCAAGGGGCGGCAGGCGATTTCAAGCATTTATAAACCTTCTCCGGAATGTAGAGAATACATGAAATAAGTTTCATTGTAATCAGTTCTCCCGTTTTTTCGGAGAAGACGGCGTAAAATGCCTCCTAGAGCGTCACAGACAAACAGACAAAAATTGAGATAAGACCGGTTTCGGCTTCTCTAACGCACTAAAAGTAAAATTAACTAAAAAGTGAATAATTCTGAGCAATGTACAGACAAAACTCTAATTTTATTTATATAGATTATAATTTAAATTGTCTGTTTCCCACAACTTTTTAAAATCCCTGTTTTTCCACTTGAAGTATGATTTCCATAAGCATTTTTCAAAGGAAAATAAAATATGCTTATACCAAAATAAAGCTTAGAAAATGGGCAAGTTTTAAACTTATTTCACATTTTTTAAATCCAAAAAATAACAAATTCTATCAAAAAAATATATACACAATATATTGATCTGGTTCATATGTGTTTAGAAATATATTTTATCTTCTAAAAGCACATTGTATTGCATTTAAAAAGCCACAAAACACTATTATCGACATTAAACTACCTGAACGAAATGTAAATTTGATCAGCTTTCAGAAAATACTGTTAAAATTACCAACAGTCAAAAGAAAAGTGAAGAAATGTTAGCTTTTCTGTAGCTACTTCAGCTTTTTCTGAAAAAATTAAATTGAATTCTGGAAAATTTGTTGGTAATAGACCATGCAGGATAAAAGAAAAATAATTATGGATATGAACTCAACTTATTACATAGTTTACTTGAAAAAGGTTTTTGTCACACCATGTATTATATATATAGTTAATGTTACTTAGTAGCCAACAAGTAAACAACTGATTTACAAGATACTATAATTTTAAAACCTCATTTAATGTTTCAGATTAAAACCAAAAGTATAAAAATATTTTTAGGACCATAGGTTTAAAGCTATGCAGGTACTTAACCTGTCGAATGCAAATAATGTTTTATTTACACGTCTACTCCAATGCATTTATTTACACTAATCTTGACAAATTACAATTGATCATCCAATGTTTATTTTTAACAAACGCTCTCTGTTGTGCAGAGACTTTCGTAAGTATTTCGGCCAAACATTTAAATGGTGAAAAATAAAAATGATTTTTGGCTTAACGCAAAATTTACCTTCCCCAGCTGTGCAATATTATACTTTCCTCAGAGGTAAAACTTATTATGAAAATCAACTCATTTTTCAGTTAACAAAATATTGGGTTTTCTGTATTGGTATTAAATATTTTTGTATTTTATAACTTATTGAACTGGAAGTATTCAATAAATATCGCCTACTTTTGTATGAAAAATTAAATTAGCACTTAGTATTAATAAGAAATCTGTCATACTAAATGTTTGTATTTACTTCCCTGTGGGAAATAGGTTAGATCCCCATATGTCTAAAGGGAATGTTTTCAGTTCATCTAAACAGCTAATCTTATAACGAAACTATGACGTCACTAATCAAATGACGTTACAGTTTCAAACATTGGTTGAGCTAAGATATATCCATATTAAAAAATCTAAAACCTTTACGTTTTGAAAAATCAAATTAGGTAAAATGCGTCCTATTACATCAAACAAAAAATACAAATCCTGCCGAAACTTTTAAACAGATTTATGTAGGAATTCAAGTTTTTAAATATAACAGCGTTATTACTAAATATTTTTTATTTCAATAAAATTTTAAAAGCTCAACCAGTATCATGCTGATATAAAGCATAGGTGAACATAATATTACAAATATTTCCATCCCTCCATGAATAAAACATATTGGATTTATAAGTGTTGATATTTTTTATTAAGAATCCAGATTATAGCTGCAAGCGAGACTCCCTTTTTACAGCATTTCTTGAAAAGTTAATAAATCGTAAGTTACTGAATTTACATTTCTACGGTTTCTTAAGGTTTATTGAAAAAAGAAACAATCGTATAATATGAAACTAAATGAAAATATGCTTTGCTTTCGTGTTTAAAAAGGAATAAGGCTGACCTTTATACGGGTTACGATGTATTGTCGTGAAGAAAATTACTCTTTATTATAAGAAAAAAAAAACTAAATTTTTTCTAAATTTAAATCCTTTCTTTCTAACGTGAAATCGTAAACAATTAAACAAACAAGAACATTTTATCTCAATTATTAACTAAAAATCTCATCATTTTGAAAGATTGTATCATTAGTAATATTCATTATATGTTGAGAACATTTTTTAATACAGTATGATTGTGAAATGGGTTTATAATCAATAATTGTTAACCAACTAAAAATATAAATTTTAATTTGTCACCTGATGTTTTCGTTCTGATTTCTGTTTTCTTTCCTTCCATACTCTAATGGGTGTGATTGATATCACCTTTTGTTTTAATAGGACGCGCGTCAGTTTAAAATGTACAAAAACCTTCCCCAAAAGGTATAAAATAATGAAAACACCCTAATTTATAAAAAGCATAAATTTAATACTGTAGCCTACATCTAAATAGAATATCATCCTATGCCTTTTAGCCATGTCCAAGTCATTTTTCATCTCTTGAAAACCACATCCCATAATAATAATCATAATCCGATTTTTATTAATTGTTGCAATATTTATCATGTGAGAGCGAAAACTAATTGGCGTGTTTTCATTAGCTCACCCATTATTATGATAATTGATTATAATGGATTATCTAAAGTGTAGTTTTTTATGGATTTTTGGTCTTATTTATCAGCTATTCTAGAATAGTCTTTTCTAGGGTTTTAAACATGTTAGTAAGTAAGTTATCGAACCTCTTACAGTACATTTCTTAATCACAGGAGAAAAGTAGTCCCCTTAATTTCCTTTAATCCATTCAAGCAAATACATGCACGATATTCTAAAAGGAATCGAATCTCTGAAATTAGATATTAAATAAAAACTAAGCAAATCAGTAAAATTTAAAATTTAAATACAACCGTCCTGATTGTTGTGTCTATTTGTAAAACCTAAAGTTTTCATGGAATGAAACGATTTATCGTAATAAATATGTGCAAGCACCTAAAATGAAAATACAAGTGAAAATTTGTAACTTTTAAAGGCTATTAGGTAATTTCCAAAAGGGAAATTAAATTACAGATGTCCTTATAGAAAGACATGACGTAGTTACCCAATATTTTCTCTCATCTTGTATTATCCGAGAATCTAGTCAATATCTATTACAATCATTACAAATATGTACAACAATGTTTCGACCAATTCCTGCACGCCGAACATTTCGCACGACTTATCTGCAAACGAACAACGCAGATAACAGATTGTGGGCTGGCTTGAAGCTCTAATAGAATTATTCTGTCACAACGCGTCACCAACAGTGTTAGCGATATGCTATTGTTCCGACCGCATTGTGTGCCTGCCCCGCGCTGTGTGCGCTTCACAAGTGCAACTGCATCCAATGTGATCAAAACATTGAACTATAAGCTGCATAGGTAGTCATGAGGCAGACAAGAATATGCTGGTAGGATACTAGAATTGAACAGCTGATGTTTGAAGCCCCGAGCTACAGACTGTGATTTTTGACATAGATATGTCTTAGCTCGGGGAGGGAGTGTTAGCAATCCGTTTGACCAAAATTTAAAGCGGAAGTGACGTCATACGGTTATAAAGACAGCTGTTTAGAGCAGTATGAGGAGTATGACTGAATTGTTCAACTCTTTCTCACTAGTTTCCTACCCTGTCAGGTACTTTATCACGCATGAATAATAAATGAGTGTAAGATGATTGTGGCATGATCTTGTAGTCTTGTCAATGGCATACCTAAGGGACCAACAGTTTAACGTGGAGTCCGAATCGCTGTCTGTGAAAAGCGAACTGGTCTAAATAAGAATGGTCATTGCGGATTAACACAGTATTCAACAGTGTGAACGTTAATACATACAAGAGAACACTACACCCACTAACCATAACTCTCAACTATCCACAATTCGTGACATCCTTCGTGAGCTGGATTACAGGAGACGCTATGGCCCTAGTATGGTTGTCAAGAGGGGTCCCTAATAGCATGAGCTACCTCTCAATAATCGGTAGACGATGTCCGGAGGAACAGTATTGCAGTAGTTTCATGTTGGAGGATGAGGTCGAAGCTGGGGAATTCCCTGGGCAAGATGTCGGATGGGTGATCCACAAAGAATAGCTGTTTTGAAGACCTGAAAACATTCCCTTTCGACATGTCTGATCTAAGCTATTTCTCGAAAGGAGAAACACATGGTTTCATTTTTAAACACATCAGTGGAGTCTAGCAAAAATTCTTTAATGAAACACAATGTAATTTTAGTTAGTATTTTAGATAATTTTGGTTATTTTTATGTTTTATAGGCTAGAAAAGCCAAAATCAGTCTTAAATCTCAATTTCTGTCCGTCGCTAAACAAGGTTTTAGCGACGATTCTCCATGGAAACGAAATCACTCACAACTACGAAACTTATTTTCATGATTCTATACGTTTAGAAAAAAGTTTTGTTTTCTTTAAATACTCCAGTACTAATCAATTTTAGCCTTACAGTTTTTGTTCGTAGGTGTGCGGAACATGTGATGCATTAAAGTTTTTTAATAGAAAGAAATAACTTTCGGCTGTCAAATTAAAATAAAAGTTCGTTTGTTTACACTATTTATTGATTTAACCTATTTCAAAATTATACTATGTTAATAATGCGTTTTAATATAGAGACAAATGTTCTTATTCATCAAATTGTAAATTCTGAAACGTAGTTTTCATGAGGATTTGATTTTCTTTGTATTTATTTGTTGTGATAAGTTTTGCAAGTATTATCATTTATTTGATAATAAGTGTCTAACTTCTTAACAACTAATCATACTATTAGTACAAAGGACGAGCTTACTGCCAGTTTCATCGTGATATACATTCACTTGATCTCCATCATCCGATGTTTTACACACATTTATTGCCTTCGCTAGTGTAATAAACACAATCAGATGTTCTGTCGTTAAACTAAAACATTTCATGTTAATTAACGATCCGTATTTGTGGAAATGGGACATAAAGACTACAAGCCTGTTTATTTACATAACCATGTTGCTTCAAGCTCCCCCTCTAAGGTTTTGTAATTATTAAGTAAGTTTATACAATGTTTTTGATACTTTTCTACTTGAAGATTTCAACTAATATTAGGTTCTAATATTATTATCACTATTACATTTTGAAATAACGACCTATTCAGGTAGATATTTTAAGCCAAGTATGAATGAGAAATGAGTATACGATGAGTGTACGGTCTTGTAGTCTTGTTACTGACTAAGGCTAACATGTTCCAAAGAGAGAACTGTTAATTAATAGACCAACAGTCAATGACTTATCTAAGGGACCTACAGGTTAACGTGGATTCCGAACCACTGCCTCTGAATTACAAACTTGTCTAACAATGAGGATGGTCTTTGCGGATTAACGTAGTATTCAATAGTGTGGACGTTAATCCACACAAGAGAATATTACACACACTAACATCACTCACAATTACCCACAATTCGTGACCTCTAAATATAATAACTACTAATATATCCAACTAACATACGAGGATAATTTATTTAGTCAAGTAAGAGAGTTTCATACAAAAGTATCTGAAAACCTTGCATGTTTTATTCAAATACTTATTTAAGTATTTTATTCCATTTGTCTGAACATGTAACATATTTAAAGTTTATACAAAGTTTTGTGAACATTGCAAATTCAGACACAGTTTACGTAGATGATCACAAAATATATAAACTTCACTGATTGGGAAATACTTTTGTTGTGGTTGAATTTGCTTTAAAGTTTGTTCTTACAATCACTGCGCGAGACAGTGTTAAACAATGTTTACAATTCGAGATACACGAGAAAACTGAAACGCATTGATATTCTGTTATGACAAACCTGAGAAAAAGTTGGAATTGCATAACTTAACGATGAAGACAACTATTTATGTTTCGTTATCCAAATATCAATTAGATTAGATTATTGAAATGGCAACCATACCACATGGTAGGGGTATTTTAAGCCAAGTATGAATGAGGATCGAATGTAATATGGTTGTGGCACGATCTTGTAGTTTTGTTACTGGCTAAGGCTGACGTGTTCCTTAGACAGAACTGTTAATTAATAGCCCAACAGTCAATGACATATCTAAGGGACCTACAGTTTAACGTGGAGCCCAAACCATTGCCTATAAATTACGAACTGATCGAATTGTGAGGATTGTATTTGCGGATGGATGTAGTATTCAATAGTGTGGACTTTAATCCACACCGTAGAATATCTCATCCACACACCCTTCACATATGCCTACCCACAAATCGTGACCTCCAAGTAGCTGGATTACAGGATTGTTCAAAAGCAATTCTTTAACTTTATCAGGTAACTCATTGGACAATTTAGTTCCAGTGAACTTAAAACTTGCTTGAGTAATACTTAAACCTTTCAGTCTTAAGTTTGAAAGCATGCTTTCGCCAGTTGTATGGTCTACTTTTTAGTTGATACAAAATGTTCCCTTATATAGGACTTTTGTCCTGTCAAAGGGAACATTCCATCCTCAGTCAGTAACAAGACATGATCGCGTTACAAACTTGACTCATTTGACTACAAAACTACAAACTTGACTCACAAACTATGACTCATTTCTCATTCGTACTTCAAGGTAACCATTTCAGAAAGTTATAATATAGCTTGTGTGGGATCCTTAATTTGGCCTTTTTTATTGGAAGGGCGGATTACTCCAAAGGCACTTGAGCCGTAGAGGCCTTTTGCGCACCCCTGTATGGGTTGCGGCATTATCACTTAGCGTAAAGCCATTGGCGACTGGCGGGATTTGAACCCGAGACCTTGGGCACCAAAGCCCACGCTCTACCCCTAGACTAGCGCACTCCCTTAATTAGGCCATTCTTTCGATATGTTGTCTCCAGTTCTCTCAATATTCATAAATTTTACATTCATATTTTGTATACTTAAATGTTCCCTTATGATGTAATCTCTCAGAACTTTGCTTTCCCGTAAACATCATCATTCTTTTCTCTTTGGCTTGAACTTTTTTTATGCCGTAAACTAATATTCACCTTTTATTCTGCCACAACTTTTTATAACTCAAGTATGGTTTATTTTTCAATTATTTGGTTAAATGTTCTGTTTATACTACATAACAATATATTTGAACTTCTGGATTTAATCCTTGTTTATTAATTCATGATATTTTTAGCACCTCAATTTCAATTTATGACTGAATTACTCGTCGTCCTACGCTAAAGCGAAGCAACAATCAGCTAATCCACCTTCTTCTCACGGACGATCGCTCCATTCTTATTCGGTTTGTCATTTATTTCAATTTACATTTCCCTAGCGAACTTGATGTTAAATTTTCATCGTACTATATTTGCACGTTAAAAATAACTTTTATTAACATTCAGCAAACAAATCAAACTTAATTGAGTAAAATACATTACAGAAAAACATAATGGTTAACAATAATAAAATAGAATCGGGCGGTTAATCATTTCAATTGTTTTTTAAAATTAGTAAACCTTTTTGTTGTCTAATAAAAAGAGTTACTCAGTAATCTTTCAACTGTAGAATAATCTGAAATTAACAAAGAAATGAAATAATTCTCCCTTGGATTAACTTCGAATCCATTTACTAATTAAACTATCACTAATTGAAAGTATGTTTTACAATACTGCTTGCACACCTACGTTTATACGTTAAATATATACAAAATTGTCATAAGGTCACCAATTTTAGACAGACATATCTGATAAGGACACCTTGATATTAATTTTGATTACCAAATATAGTCTATATCATTTTATTAACAAAGCCTAAACCATAAATTGAAGTGCAAATTCAAACATATTACAATAATTTTTCATACTTAATTTATGACATTATGAGTAAAAAAGTTTTAAAGGATAAAAAGTACAGTTGAGGTGAAAAACAATTTCAATTTTGGTCAAGGAACGAGGTCCAAGTTGTTGACGAATTTATATGCGAATTGTATCGATGTTAAATTCTGTATGGATTTGTTTATTACGGATGAACAAAGGAGCGTTTGAGGACATTCCAAATACTTTGTATTGGAACACCTTAATTTGATGTAGTTTTTTTTAATTGACAGACCCCAGATGGGACCAACGTCCCATCCGTTTCATAGGAAATGAAAGTGCGCGACTACGGTCAGACTATCACTGAGCGAGTAAGCCCCGCGCAACGAACTGTACACTCAACGATCGCTTTATGATCGATTATCTGGAAAACTAAAAGAGCTAGCCGATTGCCTTAAAAGTAAAAGTTTTAGATCATCTCATAATCTAAAACTTTCCCGCTGACAGTTCGTTCCAAACTCACATATAAAAAACTTCCTCGCTTACTAACTTTTTCATGTCACGTTTTCATAACTTTATGTTTAATTAATTATTATAAATTCAAATAAATATTAAAAAAATATTTTATGGATAATGTTACATTCGGCAGTTCATGCAGATTACAAATATATAAGTTTTAATTGAGTTATATATTCCCAGTGCTGTAAACAAGCGTAGGATTGAAATCAAGCGCTCTGTTAGATTCGCTCTTTTCGGCCTCGCGTACCTCCTTTACTCATACAGCAGACCGCGAATCTGGCTCGTTTTGCAAGGCAGAGCGCAATCCAGTAGTATAGATCGTTGGGGTGGGACAAGCATACATCAATAAGGGCCTTAAAGTACTTTTATATAATAATGATCCATATTTAGGTTTAAGTGAGGGTTTTATATTGATAAGGGGGGAAGGATTGAAATATGAGAATAAGCTTGAGTTAATTTTAAATTTACGTGTAGATTCCAGTTAAGATTTTGGTCCAGATGAATACCAAAATTCTTAACAAATTGATCTGGTGGATTCCAATGAATTATAGTATTGCCAATAGAAATTTTAGAAGGACGTTGGGGTCTTCTTAATGTGAATATTTTAGTTTCGCATTTAGTTTAACTTGATTCCCCATTACTCATACAATTTCCCTAGAGTGTCAACAGAAAGTTGAAGGTTTTTTGGGCTACATAAATGTCACGAGTGTTGAGTTACATCGGCACTATCATCCGCATACAATGCAAGAGGTGATTTCAATAAATGAACAAACTATTTTTACCGCCTGTCACAATATTTAAATGTGAACAAATTGTGTTCAGAGAGCAAGTAAGCTGAGGATGATCTCTAGTAATTGGGTTGCTCGCCGCTCGCAGCGCTGAAGTCGAGCGATTTGGTTTTCATTTTACAAGATTTATTTTAATTTGTGCGTCAGAATTTTTGCGGAAAAACGAAATTTCAATAAAAAAATTAAATACAGTAGGATCTTTTATTCTTGTTAAAAGGAAAAAAAGAACCTTATAACTGTCATGGTCAAATATTTATTTCCAACATTTTTCTATGTAAAGGGGTCTAGTTAAAAGTGTTTCGAAAGTTATTGAAAAAGGTTTAAAAAAATTAAATTATTTTAATGATTGTTGCAGATTTAGGGGAGCTCGATGGAAAGCCCAAGAGAGGAGAAATATCCGGGCTGTTTGCCTACCCCAGGGTGGGTAGGAGCGGGACTGACAGTTTAGTCCAACCAGGTAAACATAGAACAACCAGATAACCATAATACAACCACGTAACCGTAGAGAATCTAGAAATCCATATTCCAACCAGGTAACCATAGTCCATTTATATGATTTTTAAAAACTATTGTTTTTGGCCTCTGGGCATCTAAACACGATAAAATAATATGGTACCGGGTTTAAGCCTTGCCATAAGACCTACGGTAATAGCTTCTTCCCTACGGGAAATTCGCTAAAAACTAAGAACAAAATACAACCCTAGAGACCAGATTCAGGAAAGGAATAACTATTTTTATGAATATGGTGAATGAACAACTCTGATTTTTAAATAAATATAAAATTGTTTTAAATTCAATCTTTATTTCTAATTGTAAAATTATTTTAATAAGTTAAAACCCCCAAATAGTACGTTCCAAATCAAATTAAATAAAGAACGACAAAAACCATAAGTACCATAAGTGATTTATATACTAGTATTTTAAAAATCAATCATTGCTTTCAGCATACCGTGGATCCCAAAAACAAAATAATTTAGGTTGTACAGTTCTCTTACAACCATGTAAATTTACTAGAAAAAATACATGTGCTTTGCAGAAATGTTTAGATGTTTTTTTGTATGATAGCGAAACCAATGAAAATATCGCATCAGGTGAAGGTACAAACGTGTATCGATAGGCAAATTGTTGGCCGCGCGTGGAACAATGCACAAAGGAAGTCCTGGATTAAATAACTTGGTGAAAACGAAGTTAGGCCATCCTGGTATTTTTTTTTTTTTTTTTTTTTTTATAATAAATGAATTTATTTCTCATACAGAACAACATATAGATTACAAATTTTCAATATCTGAGAAATTAAACTGGCCACTTTGACAAGTTGTGTGACCAGTTATAATTAAAAAAAAATTACATAACTTATAATAAACTTTTTTAAGAGTCTAGCATTACTTTTAATAACATGAAAAATGCCAAAAACTTGTGCAACTCATTTCCTGTCATGACCATTTCCTCTATGACAGCTCTCACTCAGCAGGGAATGAATTTTTTTATAACTGTATAATCAGTTAATTTTTTTATTAGTTATCCTTCAAACAGCTGTTTTATCCAACAGTGTTATGATGTTGATTTTTGGTGAAAGGTTTAGTGTTTTTTAGTTATTGTACACAAAACAAAGTTTCACGAAGTTTTCTGGAAACTCATTTTGTCCTCATTACCTAGAACCTTTTTTACCATTGGATTCAGCTAAATAAAATTTAGTATTTTGAATCATACCTCTAGGACAATCGGTTACTGAGATGTTCAAAATGGTAAAAACAGTACATTATGAAATGTCAATCTTATGCAAAATAGCTAAAAATCAATAACACACTTATTTACTTATAAATCCTTCCCAAATTCGGTATGCAAGTCCATCGAGTGAAGTTTTATCAATTCATCCACAAAACACAAAAATGTAATGTTTCTTACGGCAGCAAACATACGTATTTACTGTAATTCAAACGGAGAAATAGATAAATTGATACAACTCGCTTAGTTATTGACGTAATTTGATAAAATGTTGTTTGTGTTTTTACTGAGTGAACAGCCTTAATGTAAGTACATTGTCATGTGAAACAACCCTTATTGCAGCAAACATATGATGGGAATAATATAAGATCTGTAAAATTCGCTCTGTCAAATAAAGAGAAAGCAACCCCTTCTTTGACAGAAATTTGATGGTTAGATTGAAAATTTAAGTATTGCCCTGTGTGTGCCTTTTTTCCTAAAAAAAGATGTCCTAAGCAAATTTCTATCTTTTTCAACGCATACATCCAAAACTTGTACTACAAAACTTTGTACTACAATTTTTTTTAGGTACATTAGATAGGATTTGCATTTTAGTATAAAATAATAATAATAAATCATGTTGGACGTGTTTCGCCTGGATTTCGGATTTTGGCGGCGGCCATTTTGTTTCCGGTTCCGGTGGGACACGCCCATTTTTTCAGTTGTCTTTGAGTCTCCGTGACGGGCGGACGTGTTTGGTTTCTTTTGTGTGTAATGGTTAGTGTATGGTTCGTTTGTAAATTTTTTTGACTGCTTTAAACTTTTATGTTTTCAGCGTTATACCGGTTTGGTCCGGATTATATGTTAATTAATTGTGCTATGTTTTAGATATTAGTTCACCTGAGGACGGGATCAGATTCCAGATCCCGAAACGTCGTGAAACTTTGTTTTACATAATATCGTGATGGAAAATGTCCGCAATAAGAATCTAAATAATAACTGTTATATGTTGTTACAAAAGATTCACAGGCAATTTCATTAATTATTATATGAATGATTTAACTCTATTCACATGAATAATGTGGAATTATTTTAAATTTCTGTTTAGTATTTGTCGTGAAAATCGTCAAACTGCACTAAACTACACGACTACCTTTTTAAACTTAATTTCTGGTGGTATTTTAATTTTACGCCCCATTTTCATCCCAAAATACGTCACCCGGAAATTTGTTATATAAGTCAAGTTATAAAAAAAATAAATATACATTGTTAGCAGTAAATACAGTTCATATAGATCAGTTAGTTATATGTTTTTTAAAACTAATTAATACTTTCATGTGTTATATAAAACAAACATGTTGTTTGTCGTTGTCCACACACGAAGAAAGATGGAGTTTCTAATTTCCTGAACTATCCTGGACCCAACAAGAACTGATTTAGGAAAAGTCAATTTCTCCATAATTCGGGAAAAACATATGTTTAGGTATAGATTGAGAAGAATTGGCAAGTGCACTTATATCGTTTAACAATACGATAAAACCTTACGATTGAATTTAAACCTAAAATACGATGGGACCACGACAATTAGGGAATGGAAAGCTGTCATATGTGGTCTGGTTCTAGACATGATTGAAGATAATGCAGCCTAAGCATGTAATAGTATGAGTAATGAGGTTGATGGTAGATGATTGGACTATGTACAGGATGCATTAGTGAAAACAAGGTCATGTCGCCTTAACGTTACCTGTGAATAAATTAGAATTTTGACATCCTCAGATGTTAAGTTTCCCTACTTTAAGTTGCCGTCAGAATGGCTTTCCATATTTTACATGGATAATTACGAGACGTAAAAAGTGTAACGGAACTGACGTCATACTACTATGAGAGTTATTTCCGACAGGAAAGTAAAGACATTCTTTTTAATAATGAAATCTTATACAAAATTTCCTGAATTCTTGTAAATTCCCTAGAATTTTTTAGGTAGTAATTTCTTCTGATTTTTTTACAATTTTTGAACAAAAACGCACATAGGCGACCTCCTAGCAACCTAATAACAGGACACGCCACCACAATAGTTTAACGCGCACCCGCAGGACATTTTCTTGTGGGTTAGGAAAATATGCCAAGTCCACGTCCCAAGCCTACATGTTCACCAACAAAAACAACTTCATTCGGAAGACGAAATGGTCATCAGCTAAAAGATCTGTAACATAGACATATCTTTATTTCTAAATACATTACAGTATGTACATCTCAGTTGTCATAAAATCAATAAATAAATGAATGGCTTTATTCTCTTATATCATTTATCATCATTTTATATTTCATCATTTTATATTCTCTTATAGAAAGTAAAACCCCAATTAATTAAAAATTCTTTTAAATACTTTTTGAGCCTTTTAGTACCCAGCCCACAGCACCTCTTCAACTCAGTTGGAAAGCTATTGAAAAAATATGGACCAGAAAAAACAAGGTTCCTCTCAGAAAGTGTAAGGCGATCACTGAGAGTGCGCAAGTCACTTCCGTGTTTAGTTGGATAGCGGTGATTCTCTCCAACAGTTAGAATGGACTTCAAATTCGATATCGAACACATGATTGATCTTTATATAAAAACAGAAGGCAAGGTAAGGAGATTGAAATCCGGAAAAACCCTCTACATGACTGTACAGGAGGTAGGCCACAAATGATTCTCATTCCTCTCCTTTGCACCAGGAAGACTTTATGTGCATTTGGAGAAGCACCCAAATCTCAATTTCATATACACCATGGGGGTAAAGAAACAACAATAATAAACCATGAGCAACACACTGGGGTCCAGAAGAGGTTGCAGTGCCCTGAGAGCGTAGCAAATACGACTTTAGAGTCGGGAAATGTGACAATACCACGTCAAACCACTATCCATAGCCAAACCCAAAATTTCACCGAGGTGCATTCCTCAATTTGAAACTCGTCCAAAGAGACGGTTTCAAGTCTCTTGTTTGAAGTTAAAAACTGCATGAACTTAGATCTGAATATTGTTAGCTGACAACCAGTTTATTAGCGATTTAGCTGATTCCTCGACTCTTTCTTGCAAACCAACTTGTGGATACCCAAATAACAATGTTGTGTCGTCAGCATAAAATATAGATTTGGACAATGGAAAATTTCCAGCCAGATCATTCATGCATGTTATGAAGAGCAATGGTCCGAGTATACTGCCCAAGAGCAGCTGATAATGGTAACGATAAATGCAGAGTTGGTGAGTTGTTAACCCTCCTGTGTGGATGCTATGTTCCAGCAGCGGAGTTCCCGCAAGTCCCCCACGGGCTGCCCGGTGGACGCTACCACGTGGCGGCCAAGAGGGACGGCGACAGCAGCACGGGATTGTGGTTTGGGCCGCGCCTAGGACGTAGCAGCAAACAGACAGACTCCGGCCACGAGTCGCCGTGGGCACTCATCACGCTCAGAGGTGAGAGTTCTTCCTACTGTGACGTGCAGAAATTTCAAACTTCAAATTTCCCCAAATAAATTAATCTCTCAACTCCAAGAACCAAAGCACTTACCCAAAGGTAGTCTCCTGGGGACCTCTGCTCCTGCCGCAGTGCCTATTGACCCTGAATCTAACCTTCCCAGTCAATTTAAACTAAACCCAACTGCCATTGAAGAGCGCCAAGTAAGCAATGCTGCCCCAAAGCTGTTTAAATAAATATGTCCCCGCACCTACATCTAACCTACGAACAGAATAAAACTATTTTACAACAATAAATGAAAACACATTTCATTTAAGCCTAAAAACGTGATCCCGTTTATGCGTAATAAGTTAAAGATTATGAAACAAACTTGTAAGAACAATATATTATACTAGCTTAACCCGGCGGACGTTGTCTCGCTTTTAATTTTTCATTCCTTAGTAGAGTTAATGGCAGTGTAGGGAAAGTACGTGCAAAATTCCATACCATTATAAACTACTAACTGACCCGGCGAACTTCGTAACGCCTCACAGTAAACACATGTTAACTTTAAGATTGGTCATGTTCTGAAGTCGAATAGCAATACGGCTTCATTGTGAAAGGTTATATATTCTGGGTCGCTGCATAGTGAATAACAATATTGAAACGATAAAACATATTAATATCATTCCCATAAAACAAATAAATCTGAGTGGATTAATTCACAATTTTCAAATCCAATCCAAACCCAAAAGAAACTTAACTGTAATACGGCTTTTATAGGAAAGATATACAACAGCTGATTATTATAGTAAACGTAATAATATAAACATTGTAATTATCATATAAACACGTGACTTTAATCAGACAGAAAATAAAAATATAAATACATAATCCCCCAAAACCGTTAACTATTAACGTGGTGAATAAAGCTGTTCATTTTTTACAGTACACATTTACTTCATAGTTTAACATTAATGAATGATTCAGATGGCATTGGATAGTAAAGCATACGGTATTGCTAATGGAAAGTAAACCAATCAGCTGTAGCTAAGAAATCAAATGTTTTCATTGTAGACAATTTGTAAACAAACTTACTCTCCATAAGGTTAACATTAGAAATTTAAATCGCCATAAAATGGAAACTTATGGGGTTTTCGAAAATATTTCACTAAAACCTTCCCGGACACATATAGAGCAACTTCCTAAAATGTCATGGCGATCGGATGAGTAGTTTGGCAACGCATAAAGGACATACATACATACATACAGACAGACATACATTCAATTTTATATATAGAGAAAATAACGTAACACAGTATCAAATTGTGCAATAATAAGAAGTCACAGTTAAAAAATGTAAACTATTTAGTCACTCGCATAACAAAAAATAAATAAAAAAAACATAAACAAATGCAAGTGATTCAAACTGTCGTGTATATCTTCAACTAATAGATAGCATAGCAATCAACTGTTGACAAGAAAATATTTATAATGTAAACAAATTCTGGTTCCATAGTATATGGGATCTTTTTTGGGCCTCTAGGGAGAAACCCAATTGAGCTGCAACAAAATTGATGATCCATAACCTTCTCCATGAAATTTTATATAAGTGTGCCAATTTTCATAGCTAACCGTCCAACGGTGTCCGAGTGTATAAACTTCAAACATACAAATATATATACATACATACATACAAACATCCTTTTTTATAAATATAAGAAGAATAGAAAATATGATACTAAAACAGTACAACAACAATAAGAATGTAAACAAAATAAATAGTGAGCTGGCATTTTAAATGAGTAATAGATTCGAATTGCGTCAAATTACACCGAAACAAAGTTTCCGCGTATCTGAAAACATTAGAATCACAATTGGATATTATGCAAATCTTTTCTCTTTCAATCATACACATATTTCCTATCGTAAACTCTGTTACTGATTCGATCTTACTGAAGAATACAAATTGTAAATTAATAATGTTATTGAGGTCCAATAGTAGATTAAAGCTCTTTTTCGCTGTAATAATTTAAACGAAAATGCATTTGATTGCATTATTGCACCACTTCTCAGATCTATGTAATATCTTCTAAACTTTCACTCACAATTAACTCATGGAGCAGTGCTATAGAGATGTTCTATTGATTTCATCAATGTTCTGTTCTTCGATGGAAGTTTCCCAGACTTGAGTAACAATCATCCAGCTACCGACAATAAGCAGATATACCTATTGTTGTGAAATTAACAGTCAAATGAATCCGAGATTCCAATTGATCAAACTATAATTTATTTCTTTGTCCAAGCGTAGTCTACATGCATAAAGTATGAGCAAGTTTTAAGTTTTATACCTGTATCTCAAAATATTTGACATGGATATGCCTTAACTCTGGGGGTGTTGGCAATTTGCGTCACCAAAATTTGAAACAGTGACGTCAAGGTTAAAGGAACAGCTGTGTAGATGGACCCTTTACTCATATCCATGATCTTACCTAGTTCCCACAGGGAAGTAAATGCAACCATTTTTCACAAGGATCTACAAAACGGTTTCACAGAATCTTATACTCTAAAACAAGTAGTGTCCGAAAACCTTGTTCTGTTTAAGGATTTATGATTTTTTGTGTGATATGGGATATTTAGACACGAGAAATCGATTGGAGCAAGGGCTCAAGGCTGGGAAAAATGTGGTTAACGAAGTCAACTGTTGGCTCACACGACGAGACAACATGCTTGAGGAACCGGATTTCACTTGTGATCGACCGGAATGACTTTTCGTGTTTTACTATCATATTTATAATAGCGTACCTCAGAGGATTCAGTCAGCTACTCCTGATACAAAACATTCTTAGAAGAGGGTTATTTTAAATTGAAAATAGTGTTTTGATTGGACTCACAGCCCTGGGGCGTGTGCCCTCAAATGCAAAGTTGACAGCTCTCTGGGGTAGAGACTTTCCTTGTTTTGGGGACTAACGTAGCGGAGTTAATAAGCTAGCCAGAGGTGACCGCTCGGACAATAACACAGTTGTTTGTTTGTTTTGAGATGAATGTGGCGCGATCTTGTAGTCTTGTTATCGACTAGTGCTGGCATGTTCCTTAGACAGAACTGTTAATTAATAGCCCAACAGTGAATGGCATATCAAAGGGACCTACAGTTTAACGTGGAGTCCGAACCACTGCCTCTGAATTACGAACTGGTCTAATTATGAGCGATTTTGATCCAGCAATCTTTGACTGACTAGGCAAGCGCATTATTCTTGAGATACCGTATTGGATTCACCTGAGGATTAACTAGACTGACCATGTCTTACCTTTACCATCCTTATGAATCCTTTTTCCCACTGGTTGTATAATATTCCTAACTGACTTTGCTGAGAGCTTTACAATTCCACCAGAATCTAATACCTAACCACCACCCCTTGTTGCAGAATACCCCCCTAGGCACCAAGAGGCGGCGTTTACACCCCGCTTGGGCAGAGAGTCCAACGAAGACTTCTCCGACGACTACGACAGCAAACACCCTCATGGAGAGCACGTGTAGTTCCGGAACACGCTGTAGAGCGCGCCACCGCTCCGTCACCCGTTCACAGTGACATCGCCTGTGTACCAATCTGGAAATACACGCTTACAACCTCGTTCTGCTTTTCTTAAACACAATGTCTTATTTGTAACTGACTTCCTAAAAACAAAATCCCATTCCATCGTTTTTCATCGTGAACTTTGGTCATAAACATGTGTAAAATTCTAAATTAAAACTGTGCATCGGGATGATTAAAATGTATGCCGGGTCTTTTAACATTGAAACGTTTATGTTGTAGTTTTATCTTTAGAAATAAATATATTTTGTTTCAAAACACTCTTTACGATTTAATATCCAATAGTCCTAGATGGTGGCTTTCCTACTATTATTTTAAAATACTTTAAAACTCTGATCAGTGGTTATGGCATTTTTTTAATTAGTTTTTTCTAGATCAATGAACAATCATTATACACAGAATTGTAAGATGAAGAAATAACGATGATAGGTTCACTCTAGAGACACCTAGTAACATTTTGAAAAATATATAAAAACATTTAGAAATATTTAAATGTTCAAGATGTCTTGAGGCAATCTTGTCTTCCATGGTTAACAATTTGTCTGAGATTCTATTTGAAGAAATTTTTTCGTGGATTTCATAATGAATTTCAAAATTGTGCCCACATTTAGTTCACGCTGAAATTTATTGTTCCTCACAAACCAAGGGGAATAAACAGAAATGCAAAGAATTTTGTTTTGTGGGATTTGTATTTTTTTAGCTTCACGAAACTTAAGGAGGGTCCGCAAACAGTGCAACCATAAGTGACAAGAGTGTGGATGATTGTTTTAATATGAGTAAAGAGCATTCTGTTAACAAGAGGGTAAAGCTTGGTATTTTATTGACGCGCTAATTCCAATTGAATTTTTTATCTTTCCACTGTATTCCACTAGATTTCCACGGATTCCACTGTATTGAACTGTTGTTAATAAAAATATTATTTTGAATACCAACCCCGGAAAAAAGAAGAAACCAACCCAAGAAAAAATCATAAAATTAAGCCTACCAAAAGGCTTTGTAAGTAGTGACAAGAATGTAAATATAATCGTAAATATGGGTCCCAAACTACTAATTGATGCAATTCACTGCTAAATACACCAGTAAATTCAGCAGTGAATTGCGACGAACGCCTTCAACTTGAAGAAGCAACTGCAATATTTATTAAATATCTCTGACGTTAAAACAATACATTTGGACACTGTAAAACAGAGTTTATCCCTCTGTTTTAACGTACAGTATTTAATAATTGCATTTCGAATTTCATAGTATCCAAATATACACTCTGTTTCAAAACAACACTGACTATTACTTACGTAACTGTACTTTTTGATACAATTGAATTGGATACTTTGACACAAAGTATATTTCCCTATTTTAAGGTTTTAGACACAATACAAGGGACCCGTTCCTAATAGTCTGTTTCCAGTTATGTTGGTCAATTTTCGTTTCCTGCTCAGACAACATGCTCAGGCCTCGTAGTTAAGTGGAGTTAAACAGTGATATTAAGTATCAGTGAATAAGTAAAGTTTGTTTAGTTTTTTATATTTTTTTACGAGGGTAAATGCTGATGCACCATCGGGGAGGAAATATCGGTACACTCCTCGGTGTGTGAGACTCTCACCCACTCAACCCCTCGTCTCAGGCTGAAATCTGCCTTGGAAGCACCTATTAAGGTATTACATAAAGGTGAAGCCTCGTATGTGAAGCCACATGGCTACAACATCTCCTTAGCCACCTGAGGAAGGATCAAAGCTGGTCCTGATCCTCTTGTGTCTTTTTTCTCTTGAGAACGTTCTCAACGAATACAGCAATACGTCGCCAGTTCTCAAGAGATGTCGTAATAAGAAGGACAATGTTCTCGGGCGAGATGGCCCCCACTGCCAGTTCCATACTTCTTCTATGGGCTGCCCACCGCTCATACTCAAAAAATGTGTGATAGGCATCGTCCCGGGAAGCATATCCGTACCTTGCCCATCTTTTGGATGTAGTCGCGGAATAGCCCGTGCCCAGTGAGGAGCTGCGTGAAGTTGACCTTACCGAACCCGCGCTCGACCCGGGTTTATAGTAGTAGGCTATAGTAGTTTATTCTCTTTAGAAACCTCAAACATTATAACAATGTCTAAACACAAATATACAGTAGCTGACGACATTTTCTTCCAATAAATAACCACCGAGGGTGATGTACAAGAACATATATCCTGCCCGATGTATCCGGAGGATTACTGTTATGGGACTGAACGTTAACTCCTATTATTTCATTACGGGTTTTCCTTTTTGCATGGGTTTCTCAGCATGGAAAATGCTCATTGTGCCGAAGTCGTGTACCACTTAGATAAATCCAGTATATATCAACCTTACTATTCGAAGGCTACTTTTAAGGGCAGTCATGACGTGAAAAAATGTATATCAGTTTTAGATTTTTGTTGCAAAATGTTCTCGGAAGTTTCTTCTTTAAGTTGGTATATAATATATAGTAGCACGCAGCATTTCAGTTATTTCGCCGACTCCTACGACTCTAAATCTATCTCTTTCACTTCATATGATACAACTTTGATATTCAGTGTGTTGTTTATATTTGTGCGATTGGCAGAATTGTCTTAAGTCTAGAATCAGTACGTTTTTCCCCAAGCTAATAGTTTGTTTATGTTTTGGTGTTTGTTATTGTTTGGTGACTGAGAATTCTAATCCAAAAGTCGTGTTAATGTGGTAATGCTTTGTGATTTTTTTTATCTAAGTGCATCTTTCCTATTGGAATGGGCAATAAAAAGAATGTATGAAGCAGAAACAAACTATAGAAACAATGTGCCTAAACGATTAGGCAAAAGTAATGAACAACCTTAAAGTCTTGCTCGCGCCACAATCATTCTACATTCATTACTCATTCATACTTGGCTTAAAATACCTACCTGGGTAGGTCGCCATTTCAGTTAAAAGTGTTAAAGTGTTATACCTAGTCCTCGGCCTCCATCTAGTTTTAAAGAAAAATTTACTTAATTTTGGCTACTATGAGGCCAAATCAGAATCTTTTGAATATGAAATAGTTAATATTCTCAGCTTAGAAAGTGCCCTTGCTGATTTAACCGTTTGTAAAAAATGTGAACACATTCTAAAGGTAACAAAAAAGTAACTGGTAGGCCTAGCCACAGAACTCAGTATTATTTATCCGAACTGTGAGGAACACAAATCATTCAATCGTGATCACATAACTGTTAAAACTAGCAACAGCCCTGAGTGTCAGGCGGTAACCAAGTTTTATGATTTTAAAATCAGATTTTGGTTATGGTATGAGGGTAACCGGGAAAGGAATGACTTCCGCACGAACCCTATGTGGCATTATCAGCCTCCCACCTCCGCTAACTGGGTTTTCAAAATAGAGAAGGTTATAGGCCAAGCTACAGAAGCAATATGTAGACTGTCCATGAAAGCCTGAAAGTCCTAGAAAAAAACTGTTGAAGAGGCAGTGGCTGTCAACAGCGACACAGAACGCTCCATAGATCTCTGTGTAGCATTGGACGGCTACAGGCAGAGGCGAGGTCATCAATCATTGAATGGAATCGTTTCACTACCTCGGTAGACACTGGTAAGGTCATGGATATCCATTGCACGTCCAAGCACCGTTTGTGTCCAAAAAAACTAGAAAATGAACATCTACAAAACTGCTCTGCTATATAGGAACGAATGGAGGCATGGAGTCGGCAGGTGCTCTCGTAATTTATGGACAATCTCTCGAACATTAGAATGTTCGGTATACCCATTACCTCGGCGACGGGGATTCAAATGCATATCTGTTCGTATTTATCTGAGGTTATAAAGAACATGCCATACTAAAATAATTAAATTATCTTTTAGTACGCTGTTCCAGTACAATAAACAATATAGATCACAATTTCTGCCATTATTTACAAACTTATATAAAATTAAGTTCAAGTACTCTCAACAAATACAAAAATAGTTCTGGCAAAAACGAGATCCAGACGAGAGTGCATTTTTTATGAAATTGTGGATAATACTGTACTTTGATCATATCCCAAGGTTTTTTCTTCAGTAATTTTGAAGAGAAATTTTTCCAAGTATAACCTAGATCAAATTAAGTTGGGAATAAAACGTGATGTTAGAACCGAATAAAATGTTAAAACCCATTTGTTTTGTTAACGTAACAAATGTTACGATTATTCGGTTTGCTATAAAGGAATAATTAAAGCCCAATACTTTTACAACCGAAAAATGAGAAGGTAACGAGAAAGTAAATAATTTATAGTTATCAAGCGAAGGTGAATAATGGGCAAAATGAATTTTTCAAATCTGTGATTTTATACCCATCTTTTTTAGAGTTGGTTTACGATTTTCCTATGAATAAACATATAAATACTGTAATAATAAATACTTGTTCAGGTAACGCAAGGTTAATTTGATTTCATTTCATTTAAAAAAAACTAAATGAGACATAATCAGTCTGGATGGTTTGGATTCGTTTTTAAAGCGTTTTCTAACAATGAAAACAAATTCATATTGATTTTAATCTATAGTTGTTTATTTATTTATATAAATTCTCCACAAAAGATCAAATTTTTAGTAAAACTTCAAAAATAATACTTCATTATTGCTTGTTACTTTATTTTAATACTATCAGGGTCTTCTTCAGTTTCGCCATGATCCGAAGTCAAATATCATTCTGGCTTTGTTGTGAAAGATTAGATATTCTGGGTCGCGGTTTAGTTAATAGTCAATAGTCTTTATTTACAAATTACATTTGTTTACATAACAATGTAACAAATATCATGTATCGTCAAATGTATCGTTCTAACTGCTAAAAACATATTTTTCATCATAAGGCTAAAATAGTACATTAAAAGAGAACAGAAAAACGACAAAAAATCAAATATAACTTTTTAACAAGTTTTCTGAAATTTAACTATTGAATACCTATTCAATATATTGAATAACTATTGCCTGTGATAAAAGAAATTTTCTTAGGCTTTTCCTAAAACTTGAAGGAGAACTTTTGTTTTTTATACTGACTGGCGATTTGTTGAAAAACTGGATACCTTTATAAAATGGGCTTTTTTCATAAGCTGCCGTTCTGTGACGAGGAAAAGAAAGAGAACATCCTTCTCTGGATGAGCCTGGTGTTGTGGTCATGGAAATGCCCTAATTGCAAATGATGGTCTTTGTTTTTTAAAGTAAGAATAAGTATTTCATATACGTAAATACCATACACTGTCAAAATTTCATTTTGTATGAAAATGTCTTTGCAAGAATGACGGGGCCCTAAAGCAATCAACCTCATGATTTTTTCTGATATTTGAGTACTTTCTCTAGATTGGAAGAACCACCCCAAACAGCAATACCGTAGCGCAAAACGCTCTCACAGTACCCATGATATACATCTAGTAGTATATCTCTACTACAAGTTGATTTGAGAATGTGTATTGCAAACAAAGAAGAACTAATGCGTTTTATTAGATGTCATATATGAGATTGCCACTTAAAACCATGTTATTATTTATTTATTATTAATAAACATTATTATTCAGCTTGAACTGAAGGCACTGTGTTTTCTGGGTATTAAGAAGAAGGCCATTGTCATTGAACCATTGCGATAAGTGCTCCATAACTTTTATGGAAGAGTTCGTCAACCCATTTTTATTGACAGAAAAAATTAGATACGACCCATTTAGGTAAGATGGGGTATAAAACATGACAATAATCAAACATGTCATAATTCCAAGCAAAGTACAGACAAAACTATAATTTTATTACACAGATTATTATGAATTGATCAGTCGAAAATGGTTTGAGAAAGTAGGTTCCAGTTTAATGCAGCCAACTAAATTTTTCAAGGGATAATAATCTGAAACTGTCAAAACTATTGCCTACAGTTCCGTACCTAGTTCACCGAGTGGGAGTTATGGGGAGGTTTAGGGGGGGCGCAAATCCCCTCCTCGACGCAACGACACGCGTCCACCCCACGTGCGGAGGGACGTGCCGTACATCGGGTGAACTTCACCGACAAACGTGCTTTTCTCATTAACCATTTGATAATTTAATACCCAGATAGCTACTTTATCTGTTGTTAAAGCGTTACTACAACACAGAGTCGTGACGTATTTGTCGACACGTTAATAACCCAGTTTAATATTACGCCAAACCGCAAAACTCAACATGGTGATTTGGAACTCTAGTCGTATGGTAGTGTGGGGCATTGAGGTACCATTTTGGCTCGGAAATTTTGGAAGACGGTATCCTATAGATTAATTATTGAAATGTCGACCAACCCAGGTAGGTATTTTAAGAAAAGTATGATTGAGGATTAAGTGTAAGATGATTGTGACGCGATCTTATAGTCTTGTTACTGACTAAGGCTGATATGTTTTTTAGACAGAACTGTTAATTAATAGCCCAACAGCCGATGGCAAATAAGGGACCTACAATTTCACGTGGAAACCGAACCACGGCCTCTGAATTATGAATTGGTCTAATTATTAGGATGGTTTTTGCGGATTAACGTAGTATTCAATAGTGCGTTAATCCACACAAGAGAACACTAAATCCACCGACCATCGCCCACAGCTATCCACAATTCGTGACTTCCAAGTAGCTGGATTACAGGACGACGCTACCGTCCCAATCCAAATGTGTATAAGTTGTGTTTTGCAGGTTCTTGGGAAAAAACTTTACTAAAAACTTACTAAGGAAATATTGAAATATTTCAACCTCTACAATGTAGGACGAAAACGAGGGGTGAATTCGCACTAATGTGTTGACTGTATCGATTGTGTTGTAATCGCAGGGACACACAATGAGACATTCGTGAATCGTGGGCCAAACATTGTCAGGATAAGCGGCAAATATGCGTCAGTGTCCACACAATCTCTAATGCATCCTGTCATTGACAACACTCCAACAATGGATAGGTAAACATCACTGACGTACAGCACTTGAAGAGCCTCACCTCTTGTAGAGGTGTGATATATGAAATTTTGACATGGATATGATATGTTTTGGCTATGGGGGGTGTTGGTGATTTGTAAGATGGAAAATATGTAACAGGTTTCCATAGAAACTACCAGAGCTATTGTATTGCATTTTTTGTATAAAAGAATAAAAAAAGCTGTTTAGATAAACTGAGAACATTCCTTTTGGACATATCCATTATCTAACCTATTTCCCACAGGGCAAATGCCAACATTTGATATAGCAATCGACTTAATTCTTTTTACGGAAAACCCTATATTTATAGTGGTTTTGAATCTTATTTCTCCTCTTACAGTATAAACAGTAGATGGAAAAAGTATTGTTTTCGTCAATTTTTTTCAAATTTGAGTTGATTGTGGATTTATCCGTTTTGAGGCTCCCTGAATCCTAAAATGTGATTTTTGGACTAATGTCTTAAATTTGGTACACAGGTGCACTTTGGACATATTTTTCAAGGCATTTTTTTATATATGATTTAATTATTTGATTTGTAAGGGTACTAACTTCAAAAATCAATAGAAAAAATAAGAAAAACACAAATTTCCTTATGATCCGTTTAAAAATTTTTGATAAATAGTTAAATAACCAAACAACCTTAAAATAATAAGCAAATTAGTATTTTTAACTATTTGTCTATGACTAACGGTTCCAGATAAAATAAATAAAATACTGTCCATAGCACACATAGTACGTTGTCTGAGAGCGTTCAATGTTATTCCTATGGAAAATATTAAAATTCAGTTTCCTTCTTCTTTCTCTACAGTTTTCCATGAAACTTGGTTTGCAGTGTAGGGTCACCTTGCGCAACAAATCTCACTCAAAAACGTTAGGTATGACCCGAGGGCGTTAGTCCACTGATGCCGTTTACTTCATACAAAAACATTTACAAGTTGATAAATTTGTCAGTAGGGTCCGAGATTTAATGAGGTTAGAGCAATTATCATCAAATAAACGAATAATAGGGAAGGATTTGACAGTAAAGGATAGACACCTTAATAGGAATAATGCTGTGTTAGCCTTTTTAGGTAACGTACTGGCCCAGGAAATTAAAGGTTACTGGATCGAACCCGGCGACTCCTGTCAGATCATAAACACCTCTGGCCCAGGCCAGAATTGACGATATAGGCCCTAGGCCCTTGGTGATTGTCAGTTGAGATAAAAAAAGTAGAGATTGAAAACAAATAAATCAGGAGTTCCTCTACAGCAATAATGTCCAAGTATTAATAGTTTATTCTTCAGTAGATCTTTGGACCAAGTACAAACCAAAAACCTTCTAAGGAATTTGTGAAAGCAAGATATTGGACGAAGATTGTATATTTATGTTTATACCAAAGTAAAGCCTAAATGGGATTTATCAAAATTCTACGTCATCTTATTTGAATGCTCTGACGTTAATTAATGTTGAATGCTCTGCCTCGGACGGTGGCGACGTCCTGTAATCCAGCTACTTGGAGGTCACGAATTGTGGATAGTTGTGAGCGATGGTCGGTGGGTGTAGTGTTCTCTTGTGTGGATTAACGTCCGCACTATTGAAAGCTACGTTAATCCGCAAAGACCATCCTCATAATTAGACCATTTCGTAATTCAGAGGCAGTGGTTCGGACTCCACGCTCATTAAAATGTAGGACTCTTATTCATGCCATTGACTCTTGGGCTATTAATTAGCAGTCCTGTCTAAGGAGCATGCCAGCCTTAGTCAGTAACAAGACTACAAGATCGCGCCACAATCATCCTACATTCATTCCTCATTCATACTTGGCCTAAAATACCTACCTGAGTAGGTTGCCATTTCAGTTAAAAGTAAAGTATTAAAGTTATTATCTACGTATCCATGTGAAAATGAGAGCTATTTTTATTATGCTATACCTTTTGGAGAAGGTCATTGTTCACTTTTAACTGATACAAAACATGTTCTAATAAAGTTATTAGCTTTCAAAAATCCAGTATTAGCGATATTAGCAACATTTTTTCTAAGTTTTACTGTACATGTCATATTAAAGCGGTTTAACAGAAATATATGACCAGTTGTCAAATTAAAATCAATTAATTGTTTTAAATTCTTTTTATTAATATAAAATATTGAAAAACGTTATCTCAACGTAAACAATTTATCTAAATTTAAAAAATACTGAATCTTACTGAGCTGAAAATTTCTTTACCTTTTTGTCTTTTACTTATTTTGATTTCTAGTTAATTTATACTGTAATAAGTAACTTGTTTCTTAACACTTGAGTCTTACAAACCATAGTCACAAGGTCAGGCTAACTACTAATATTATTTATCTCGTTGGTGAATAAAATTTAAAATATAAAAAATAATGTATAAAATACGTATGTATTTGTGAATACTTTTATTTAACCTTGAATCGAGTCATGGTTCTAGTATATTTAACGTTGAATGTATATATGTATAACAGTAATAGACAATATGTATACGAAGCAAGACGCTTCTGGCGCTTAGTAAGACGCTTAGTAGAGCTGAACGTGGGTTTCAAATAGAACCATCAGTCAGTAGCCAACATTCCCTGACAACACTGTAATTGACTTCCGGTTCTCTGGCATGATGTTTACGGTTATCGATGGATGTAACAATATTAATACGATAGTTTTGGTTGGGTTTTACTAAGCAGTCAGAGAGTCCACTGAAATAAGATACGCCTGGACCACATCAGGAAGCTCTATAGACGGCACGACGTCGCAGAGGACTTGAGGCGCAGGCCAATCGCCATACTGGATGTTCCACCGTAGGTAAACAGCGTGACCTGGCCAGCTAAAGCTTGGGTGCTACAGAAAGCAGCAGAGTCTACCCTGGACCACATCAGGGAGCTCTGTAGACGGCACGACGTCGCAGAGGACTTGAGGCGCAGGCCAATCGCCATACTGGATGTTCCACCGTAGGTGAACAGCGTGACCTGGCCAGCTAAAGCTTGGGTGCTACAGAAAGCAGCAGAGTCTACCCTGGACCACATCAGGGAGTTCTGTAGACGACATGACGTCGCAGAGGACTGGAGGTCCAGGTCCATCGCCATCCTGGATGTTCCACCGTAGGTAAACAGCGTGACCTGGCCAGCCAAAGCATAGGTGTTACAGAAAGCAGACGAGTCCACCCTGAACCAGATCCACATGATCCTTCCTAACAACAGGTCGACGTTAGGTAGTAACAAGGGGTTTAGACTGTTCCCCATCAACACGTTAAAAAGAGGTGTAGACAGACACAAAACAAAACAAAAACGTTCTTATTGCATCTAAGTCGGTATCATTGAAGATGAATTTACGTCAAAGTAAATACGACCCACTTGTTGATGAAGTTGATGGAAACCCTAACTAGGCTACTGCCGACTGACCAACGGGGAAGAAAAAACTGATTCCTTAAAGCAGTTAGCTCCTAGGAGTGACATTTAAATAATAGAACCTTCTATGGAATTATGGAATCCAATATCAGTACCACAACATAGAAACGCCTCAAACAGCAGACCTGAATGTATAAGTCACTGCTGAGGCATCAGGGGAACAAGTTCAAAATCAAAACACTGGTATCCAAGACGTACAACAATACCACAAAACTACCGATGAGCAAAACATGCTCCAGCATATCTACATGACTATTCCATTGGGAGGATGGTGTAGTGAAAATAGTCATATATAATTTTATATACCATATGGTGAATGTTTAACTCATTTGCTATTGTTTGTTAAGTTTCAAATTTTCTTTAATTGTAATTCAGCATTTAGTTTTGTGGTGATTAAATTGTAATGAATGAAAACCCCAGGTTGAGATGGCTTTAATCACCTTCAATTAAATACTAAATTAAAATTAATTATAGAATATAGAAAAACTTAAAAATAATGTAAATATTGACAGGTTAAATATTCACCATAAGGTATATCAAATGACATTTTCACTACACATGTATAGTGTGTAAATTGTCTAACCAGCTTCTTTGAGAACTCACTATCATTCAATCTTTATTGTATACTAGCAGTAAGCCCGTCCTCTGTACGGCTTGTAGGATTCACTATACTGAAATCCTAAAAAAATCAGTACAAGGAAAATAAATAAATACCCAGCTTTATTATTTAGCATTACTTGACAGTTAAACTATTATTATAATTAATTATACGTTAAAATAACTTTTTAATATAGTATGATTTCAAAGACCAATATAAACTAACTGATATTGATTTGACAGCTGTTTGTTTTTCTTTAATTAAAAAGATTTAATTCTTCAAATTAAATGTATAAACTACAGAGACAGCTGATTATTACCAGTAGCTGGTTCATTGATAATTGAAACCACAATGCGAATAAATTGGGTTTTTATATGCTTGTGATTTACTTTTTATGGGGCGGCGAATAATTCCAAGCTTTGAAAAACTTTCTCTGGAATGTTGAAAATGCATCAAATAAGTTTAATTGTTATCAGTTTTCCCGTTTTATCGGAGTAGACGGCGTAAAATGCCTACTGGGGCGTCACAGACAGAGAGGCAGACAGACAAACAGACAGACACAAATTGAGATAAGACTTGTTTCGGCTTCTCTAACGCACGAAACGTAAATATAACTAAAAAAATATTAAAAAAACCCTGAGCAAAGTAAAGATAAAACTCTTAATTTATTTATATAGATGGTAATTTGATTTCGAATCATTACAAGGGTTCGATCATTTTAGGATAAGGAAAGAGAAAATCCCTGGATATAACCCATAGTTCACTTTAACATGTGCAATACGTTTAGTAATGAGTTGTCGTCCTGAAGTTACAGTAGAACTCCAACTATCCGAATTAATGGGGACCGGGACCCATTCGGATAATCAAATATTCGGATAATCGGAGTTTTTTTTTAAATTGCCATTAGAGAGAAAAAAGCGTTTTGATATTGTACTATTTTTTTATTGAATTAAATGTAAGAAACATGATATTTTCACACGTTTTAAATATAAATAAAATGTACTTACATTTTACATGAAAACATTGGCTTCGCGGGGGGAAGAATTATAGCGCACTTAGACTTTTTTTGGACAAATTTTTTTCTGAAAGTGATTCGGATAATTGGAGTTCTACTGTATTGGTAAATTAGTAGACATACAGTATGTGTTTAGAATAATAACTTACTAAAATACAGCACCATCTTTGCTACATGACGGTAAAGAAGATTAGTATGTGTTACCGGCGCGTACTGCATTCTGCTGGAACAGATTTGTAACAACTTCAGAGCTGAGATTAAAAGGATATCTCACCACTATTGAATGTAACTTGAATCACTTTTAATATAATAAGAAACCATCAGGCACGGAAAATTATAATTTACTATCTCTATATATGAAATTGAATATGAGAATGCATGTATGTATATCCTTAATGCGTTGCCAAACTACTTAACCGATCGCCATGAAATTTTAAGAAGTTGCAGACGTGTCCGAGAAGGTTTTAGACAAAAAATATTTTCGAAACTGTAAGTTTCTATTTTATGGCGTTTTAAATTTTTGATTTTAAGCTTATAGGGAGTAAGTTCGTTTACAAATTTCTAAAATGAAAACATTTGATTTCTTAGCTACAGCTGATTAGTTTACTCTCCATTAGTAATATGCTTTACTAGCTAATGTCATCTGAATCATTCATTAATGTAAAACTATGAAGTAAATATGTGCTGTACAAAATGAACAGCTTCGTTCGCTACGTTAATAGTTTACGGTTTTGGGGGATTATGTATTTATATTTTTATTTTCTGTCTGATTAAAAGTCACGTATTTATATGTTGGCCAAATAAAAATAATTACAATATATATATATATATATTACGTTTATTATAATAATCAGCTGTTGTACATCTTTCCTATAAAATCCGTATCACAGTTAAGTTTGGTTCGAGTTTGGATTGGATTTGCAAATTGTGAATTAATCCACTCAGCTTTATTTGATTTATGGGAATGTTATTAATATGTCTTATCGTTTCAGTATTGTTATTCACTATGCCTCGACCCAGAATATATAAACTTTCACAATGAAGCCGTAATGCTATTCGACTTCAGAACATGGCCAATCTTAATCGCCAATCGATTAACATGTATTTACTGACAGGCGTTACGAAGTTCGCCAGGTCAGCTAGTTGTTATATCAAAACTTAAACTTAAAAATACTTTCAATGCTCAGGATTTTATGGTAAATAGGTAAGGAATAAATACTTAAAATGTCTTTCTATTGAAAGACTGTTTAACATGTTTTTACTGAGGTTATATATATATATGTATATGTTTCATACTTTTTAACATTTCTTTATTGGTCGCAATTGGTTAGCCATTATTGGGCTTGGACTTATATAAACACAAAAAACGTTGGAATTAGTTAGAATTAATGTAGCTATTCGTGCCCAATTCGTTGTAACATGGGAGTAAAAGTAAACTTCCTTCAACAATAAATGTATTTACAGTAGGGCCCATTTGAAAACATAAAAACATACTTTAAACATAAATGTGTCCATAACAAGTTATTAGTATTTCCCAATCCTGGTTGATCTTTGAAAAGATTCCTTACGATTATACAGGGTGTACTAGTCTTGAATGATTCGTGCCACCGATATATTATACCGATTTAGATTCAAGCCGGTAATGTAGATTACTCACTGCTTGTTGAGTGCTGCCCTCTTCCGCGTCCTCGGGGGAACTATTTACCTCTCCACTACTCAGATAACGTATCAATGCCTGCTAATTCCACGTATTTCAAATCTTTACAAATTAAAACGCTGTTAAAATGTTCTTTTTAAACTTATTTACAAAAGCGTCAAACAGGATCAATGAAGGAAGACTTGAAAATAAAGAAAGTCTATGTTTCTTTTTCAGTTCTCGATTGTAATTTGTATTAACAAATTGTATGTAACAATGTTAATTGATTTACTCCGGTTATGAAATGAAATTATGTAACTCACATCTTCTGATGAATAATGTTTTGTATAGTTTGTATTATGTTCTCCACCCTTGCATGTCTGAGCGATGCCAGGTCCTCTAGAATATCCATTACTCCTATATCTATAGTATTTTCAGTTATGTATGAATTTCTCACCTCTAACTTGTAATATAGCCCTCATTAATCAATTTCCTATCAGTACTTTTCCTCGAAGTCTTCCATGACTCGTTCAGGTTTAACTTGCGTGTTTTTTTTAAACATTAATTTCTTTCCTCAGTTTCGTAGGCAGTCCTCAGTATTCGTTCTTCGATCAGTTCTGCTCTCGGTTCAAATAATAATATCAGTATAAATATAGAAAAAAACATGTTTAAGATAGAATATCTCCTTGGGTTTAGAATGAGGTAAGCGTTACCGGCCTCTTAGCGATGATCCGTAAACGTTGAACATCGGCTCTGACTTGTTGCCACACTCACATTTCTGTAGAAAGTCTATTTCGAAAAAAATTTTTCATCTGCCCCTGATATGCATGCTTCACTCCTTAAGTTAGTTTCTCAAGATAGTAAACTAAGAACCCCACACTTATGTTACTACCTGCGCAGGCGCCCTAAGATACAGTTCCGGCGAAGAACCTCAAATTCAGATTCCCTTGATTCCATGCTACTGTCGGAAGTCTGGGTTTGTTGATGCTGTCGTAAAGCGTTTGTTGGAAGAGACTACTCCACTTGTCTTAACCGTTCTAATGAGTGCATGATAGGCAGCTGGTACTTTGTCAAGAAGTGCTATCGTTGGTTTTCTACACTTTCAGGTGGGCGAATGCAATTGTACGCTTGCAGTTGGCTTCTCTAGATGGTTCACACAGCAGTTATTGGTCTTGTTGGTAACTTATCTTCTGTGGTAAGCCCCGGGAAAGCCGTTATGTGGTTAATCTGTGAGATTTGCAACAATGACTTCCGTCTACAAGCCTTGCATAAAACTACAAGATCACTCCTTTTGCAACAGCCAAGATAAGAGCGGCGTAGGCTGTTTACTTTTGAAAATACATCACCTTAATGATGGCAATCTTTTCAGATATTGGGCAGTTATTCCAAGATTGCACTAAATCTGGATTTGCCATGAACTGGATAGGCTCAAATTCTTTGACAGCCTATTGGTTGAAGATCGTCATAATTTGATTTTAAAGTGCCTTTGTTCGATTGAGCAAAATTAATGCCTCAACTTACCATCTGCTTAAATTAACAAGAAATTAGTACTATTAAATAAAACAAATGTTTTGATTCAACTGGCATTGTATTCAATAGACTTCTCTTTCACATTTTCAGGTAGACTAGACACTTCTCAGGTGATCAAACAGGATATTTTTTATTTAAGATATTTTTCAGTTTAATACATCCGGATACTGGTATAGATTTCTTTATTCTTTTTTTTAAATTGTGTTTTTTTTTTAATATTATTTTCTTTCCTCAGTTTCGTAGGCAGTCCTTTAGTATTCGTTCTTCGATCAGTTCTGCTCTCGGTTCAAATAATAATAACAGCAGTATAAATATAGAAAAAGACATGTTTAAGATACAATATCTCCTTGGGTTTAGAATGAGGTAAGCGTTACCGGCCTCTTTGCGTTGACCTATACTGGTATAGATTTCTTTATTCTTGATTTTTCGGGATCCTCCACACGTCTTACCCATGTACAAGGCCAAATATGTTCCTTTAAACTTGATTTTCATTAGGGTTCTGGGACAAATGAGAAAAATATATATCACGATAATTATTTTGTCTATGTAGTTTTCTTTCTGGAAATTATTTTCCTTGGTGGGAACTACCGACAGCTTTAATTTACCTTGTTTGGTATATTTTACTCTTAGTACTTGATTCTTCAATTAAATTATTCTGTTAAAATAATATTTCTTTAAACTTGATTTTCATTAGGGTTCTGGAACAAATGAGAAAAATATATATCACGATAATTATTTTGTCTATGTTGTTTTCTTTCTGGAAATTATTTTCTCTCTTCTTTCTTCTTATTTTAATTCTGACAGAGAAGATGAATACATTAGCAGAAGTCATCATAGATGAGTACCAGTGTGGATTCCGTCCTGGCAGGGGTACCACAGACCAAATTTTCACCCTAAGACAGATAATGGAAAAGTTCTATGAACATAACATCAATTTGCACATGCTATTCATCGATTTCAAGCAGGCCTTCGACAGGGTGAAGAGAATAAAAGTGCTTGAGGCTCTAGAAAAATACGGATTCCCTAGAAAATTAATAAACCTAGTGAAAATGACCATGACTAGCACCAAAGGTATGGTTCTGAGTGAAGGAAGAGTGAGTAGGGAATTCACAATAACTGAC
This sequence comes from Nephotettix cincticeps, assembly GCA_023375725.1. Classification (NCBI taxonomy): domain Eukaryota; kingdom Metazoa; phylum Arthropoda; class Insecta; order Hemiptera; family Cicadellidae; genus Nephotettix; species Nephotettix cincticeps. The sequence goes on along the minus strand of CM041789.1, from coordinate 17,577,681 downwards.
GGCGTGAGACAGGGTGACGTTCTATCGGCTTTGCTCTTCAATATAGCACTTCAGAGAGCAATGGAAGGAATTGACAGGAGAGGCAACATCACAAATAGAATGACGCAAGTCTTAGCGTACGCAGATGATGTTGTAATCATTTCAAGAAGCACGCGGGCATTGGAGGATGTCTTCTTGCAGATTCAGAATGAAGCCAAGATAGTAGGCCTTGAAGTAAATGAACAAAAAACTAAATATATGGAAATGAGCACCAGAGGGCCTAGAGATCCAGGAGTTATCAAAATAGGAGAAAGCACATTTGAAAGGATTATAAGCTTCATATATTTAGGAACTGAAATTGACTGCAGAAATAAGATATCTTCAGAGATTAAACGCAGGATAATGCTTGGCAACCGTGCATACTTCGCAAACAGCAAACTGCTCAAGTCAAAACTTCTTACAAGGAACACCAAAATGAAGATTTACAGGACGCTCATAAGGCCAGTTGTCACATATGGATGTGAAGCTTGGACAATCCTGCAAGAAGACTGCAAAGCGTTACTGGTGTTTGAAAGAAAACTGATTAGAAGGATCTACGGCCCAGTACATGAAAATGGTGAATGGAGAATAAGGAAGAATGCCGAGATAGAAGCAATCTTGCAAGGCAAAAATATTCTCCGGTTCGTCAAGGCAAGAAGAATAGGCTGGCTTGGGCATGTGCAAAGAATGACGGAAGAACGAATGCAAAAAGAAGTGCTATATAAGAAATTAGAGGCTGTAAGAAGGAGAGGGAGGCCGAGGGTGCGATGGATGCAGGATGTAGAGAAGGACTTGAGAGCGATGGGAGTGAGAGGATGGAAGCGAAAGGCAGGAGACAGAGAGACGTGGAGGCAGATTGTGGAGGAGGCCAAAGCCCACATCGGGTTGTAGCGCCAGGATAAGTAAGTAAGTTTTCATTAGGGTTTCTTTGAGAGAATATTTTCTTGGTGGGAACTACCGACAGCTTTAATTAACCTTGTTTGGTCTATTTTACTCTTAGTACTTGATTCTTCAATTAAATTATTCTGTTAAAATAATATTTCTTTAAACTCTATTTTCATTAGGGTTCTGGGTCAAATGAGAAAAATATATATCACGATAATTATTTTGTCTATGTTGTTTTCTTTCTGGAAATTATTTTCCTTGGTGGGAACTACCGACAGCTTTAATTAACCTTGTTTGGTCTATTTTACTCTTAGTACTTGATTCTTGAATTAAATTATTCTGTTAAAATAATATTAATTATAAATTTTTTTATCCTTTTTCATTCTTTTAATTTGATCAAGTAACTGCTGTTATAGCTGAATATTCTGTAATAACTCTTTTATATCTAAAGTTTGAACTCTCTAAAAACAAACAAGTGTTTCCTCAGAGGTTGTCAGGGAAATTTGGTGTTATATTTAACGATGGCATCAAACCATTAACATAGAAAAGGGTTGGGGCCATTTCCTCTGCTAATGGTATTCAAGAAATAAAAAACATCGCTGTTTGTCAAAGCTCGCGTGCTGGCAAGATGCCCGACACTTTCTGTTTTGCCTTCGGTTTGCAGATCGTTGTAACTACATAAGAGCTTTGTTACTAAACGTGGCCTTAAAACGCAGGTGTCAATCATAAACCGTGTAAAATAAAATATCATTACACAGCTCAACCTCGTTTTGGTGAGCCAAATGTCAAAAGGACAAATAAACCTTTCGGTAATTAGGGTGATGTTATCATTTATCTCGCAGTTTTGTCATTTAATCCGACAAGAGTGCAGCAGTGTCTGCTAAATGTTTAAGTGTAACAGTATGGAAGCTCTGTGAAATTCGCTTGGTGAAGTGTGCGATATTTTGATCTTTAAGGGAAAAATATAGAAATTGATCTTAAAGGAAAAAATATAGAAATAACTTTTTAAATAGTTAGTACTTATGAAGATATTATGCCAATTTTTTGTGCAGCCAAATTAAATAATAAGCAAGAGAATATTTTTAAACACGACGGTTTATTGTTGTGTAAACTTGAAATCAGAAATTCAAAACATTACAAATAATGTTACACTTTAACAATTGCACAACACTGCTGCACTCTGTCGGATTAAATGACAAAACTGTGAGCTAAATTATACCATCGCGCTAATTAACGAAATGTTTATTTGTTCTTGTTCTTTTGACGTTTGGCTCGCTAACATGTGCGTTTGGAATTAATTATATTTTAGCTTAATTGGGTAATCCCTAAAATTAGTTTCATAAACTAATATCAATAAATTAATCCAGTACTCCCTTTAAACTACATTATTTCTTGAATAATGTATTTCGGGTTTTGGTTGTAATTACTGAAAAACAAGCTACATAATATTGATCGAAATTTTGCTTGCAAAACTACTTCACAAATCATTTTCGTTGATACCTTGTTAACTGTACATCTGATAATAGACATCAACAAAACGACAGGGCCTTTGATAGATGTTTTACTTGTCAGCTGGAATTGATTAGTGTTTTCTTTTTTATTTAGCCAATTATTTAACGAATGAGATTACTTTGGATGAGTTGGACTCAGCATTCCTTCGTCCCTAGGATAAAACGCCTTTTTGTCCCAAGACCCCTAGTATCTAAGTTGATTATTACTACGGCAACAGAATGGGTGTCTCTTTGGTTACGTCCGTTCTGGTAGTTGACACTAGTTTTGTAGTTCTGTCTAGATTTTCTGTACATCTCTAGAGCATTCTGTAGCAGCAGTTTCAGGTTGATAGTCAGTATAGAGTAAAGCTGCCTTGGGTTGTTTGATTAATATGTGTATAGCATTCCGATGCAGCAGTTTCAGTCTGCTCCTCACCATCGAGCAGGAATGTCTTAATGACTCATTTCACGTTCTTTTAACTAGCCCATTTTTTTTAAATATTTCTCTGTCTTTTGTCTATTTCTACCCTTTTAATGAAAGCCAACATCAAAGGGGGTGAATAAGAGTTTGGCGATCGGTATGTTTGTTCAGACATTTTTCTTCAAAATTATTATCCTTATCACTTCATTTTTCCCGCCATTTCTTAGTAATAAGGATCTACATGTATAAGCATGTGTTGTTGTTTCACTTGGAGCGAACATTGATTTGATTGGGCTTCCTCGAATGTATGTTTAAAGCAAACGTCCCTTCAATGGCTTGTTCAGCAAATTGTCAACAACACTTCGAGAATCATACTTTAATTCAGCTTAGTTCATGTTATCCTCATCATCTGAAGAGTTTGTCTGCTCCTGGTACGCTTCACTATCTCGTCCTTCAGTCATTGGTTTAGAAAGAAGAATTATTGTTAACTTTTTAACAACAACAGGTAGATATATTGGCAACAAGAGGGTTAAGCGCCTCCTGCTCTTTTGCAGTCCTGAATAGGCCTTGGTTCGTTGGTACGATCAGTATGTTAAGAGCATTCTCAGGTTATTTCCTGTCTCTTTATCCTTCCATAGTAAATCAAAATCCAAGGAGGTGAATCGATTTTGGCAATTGATAGGGAGGTAGCTGGACATTACACTTTTGTTCTTCTGAGCTCCTGTAGTTTTCGTCACCTCATTGCTTTGTAAAAAGGTGCAATACGCAAGCCTAAGTAAGGATCTGTGTGAACATCTTTTGTCTCTCTCTGCTGGTGTTTTGCCTCACTTGGATCAGAACCAAACAATTGTTGCTATTATTACGTTATGTACTGATGGAGTTTTGGATATCATTTTAAACATGGTGTTTGTGTCACTGACGTGAAGCGTATATGAATTTAAAAATTTGCCTGGGATCGGGCTTTGTAATCTTGAGAATGTTATTGTACCTTATACTTTCATTCTAATAAGTCAGTGGAATAAACCAAGGGTGGAGGTATGTGTTTTTTTGTATAACTTGGAGAAAATATTGATTGATTGGCCATCTTCCAATGGATGTTTGAACAGTGTTAAAGCTATTCTGCTTTCGTCTTGAGTTTGACTCGATTATGTAGAAGTTATTTCTGTTTCTTTTGGTACATCTTGATTTCGAAACGGCTACTAGCATAAAAAACTTCATTTTTCTGGATTGAGACTACGACGGCGGAACAGCTGTCACTTTGTTACGCAATTGAGTCTTACTGGTATAATGCCATTTGTCTTGTAGGGTGACAGGCCACAGCTTTTGTACACCTTCGATTTGCAAGGCTCTTTTTTGCAAGGTTTTTTTGCGGTCACTACATGTGCTTAGGTATCTTGATTGACCAAGTATCAGGATTTGATCAGGTTCCATAACTGTCAAAATTGCAAACTCACGTGTTGTTTTGTTATTTCCCAATGGGTTGGGCTAGAGGATGGCAATGGTGCAATATACGCAAGCCGAATCAAGGATCTGTTTAATTATTTGTCTCCTTCAGGTATTGTTTTGTCTCACTCGGATCAAACATAGAATGGTAAATCATTCTTAATGTGTTATGAAATTGATTTGAGGGTTGGTTGTGCATTTTTTGTTTGGCTGTGTTCTTGTTATCCTCGTAATCAGAAGAGTCCGTCATTTGCTCCTCAGCGTCGAGCAGGGCTGCCAAGTGGGCTCTTTTACAAAGTATACAAGTCCTGAAGAGCCTTCAGTTTGTTGACACGATCAGCAACTGACGAGCATTCTGATGCAGCAGTTTCAGGTTGCTCCTCACCATCGAGTAGTAATGTCTAATGACTTATTTCACGTTCTCTTTTTACTAGCCCATTTTTAAAAATATTTCTGTCTCCTTTTGTCTGTTCCTATGCTTTCCTTGGAAACCAAAGTCAAAGGGAGTGAATAGAGTTTGGTTATTAATAAGTTGGTTCATACATTTTTTCTTCGAAATTATTATTCGCCATTTCTAATTGACAATGTTCAAGAATACAGAAGTCGAAATAAGGACTGTATAAGCATGTGTTTTTGTTTCACTTGAAGCAACGTTGATGGATTGGCCATCTTCCAATGTATGTTTGAACAATGTTAAAGCTATTCTGCTTTCGTCTTGAGTTTGACTCGACTATTTAGAAGTTATTTCTGTTTCTTTTTATACATCTTGTTTTACGAAACGACTACTAGCATAAAAAACCTCGGTTTTTCTGGATTTAGACTACGACGGCGGAACGGCTGTCACTTTGGTTACGCAATTGAGTCTTACTGGTATTGGTCTTACACCTCTGAGCATCAATAAACCTCAGTTTTTCAAGAACCTTATTTCGTAACTGGTTTGGGATTCCTACAGCCTGGGCTTGTAACTCTCATCGTGCGGAAAGAACCTTATTTCGTAACTGGTTTGGGATTCCTACAGCCTGGGCTTGTAACTCTGATCGTGCGGAGATCTTCCTGTACTGGTTTACATTCGATTTGTAAGGCTCTTTTTTTGCAAGGTTTTTTTGGTCACTACATGTGCTTAGGTATCTTGATTGACCAAGTATCATGATTTGATCAGGTTCCATAACTGTCAAAAGTTGCAAACTTACGCGTTGTTTTGTCATTTTCCAATGGGTTGGGCTAGAGGATGGCCCAACCTAGAGAGGTTACCTAATATATATTTTTTCGTAGCATACTTTATTCTCAATCTAGAAAGATCTGTTCATTCAGAAATTGAGAACATTCAAGCTCTCTTAAAGTAATATATGCTTCAACGGGAATAAAAAAAGAAAGTGGTTTAACATAATGAGGCAAGGAAGTAAATAAATTTTGATACCAGTTATTCTTTTCTCTATTGGATCATTATAATGGCAGTTCGCATTTTCTCGTTAGAGTGCGCTTCCATCATTCAAGATAACGGGATTAAGATTCAGCTACGTAATCTATCATTTCATCATTACATCCATCATGATAATTAACTTTGTGCCTAATTTATCCAACTTTTGAACAGCTTAAATATATCAGCCGTTGTATCGGAGTTTAGGAAATAAATCAAATTTGAATAAACACTTTAAAGAATAACGTGTTAAAGATGTCATTTGCGACCCGAGTCCATTTAGAACACTTTGAAACTGAATAAAAAAATCTTTCAACCAAACATGAAGCATCCTTCATTTACTAAATCTGGTTGCGAAAGTAATCTTAAACTTCAACGTAATTTAGTGATTGACGTTTTCGTCCATTTAAATGCTTTTTTAATATTCTTATTCTTGAGACATGGATCAAAATGTTTGTATTTACTTCCCTGTGGGATACAGGTTAGATCATGGATATGCCAACATGGAATGTTTTTAGTTTATTCAAACAGTAAACAAAAACAGATGGTTGCAGGTTAGATCATGGATATGCCAACATGGAATGTTTTTAGTTTATTCAAACAGTAAACAAAAACAGATGGTTACAGGTTAGATCATGGATATGCCAACATGGAATGTTTTTAGTTTATTCAAACAGTAAACAAAAACAGATGGTTACAGGTTAGATCATGGATATGCCAACATGGAATGTTTTTAGTTTATTCAAACAGTAAACAAAAGCAGATGGTTACAGGTTAGATCATGGATATGCCAACATGGAATGTTTTTAGTTTATTCAAACAGTAAACAAAAACAGATGGTTCCTGTACGGAGCCGTACAAATTTGTACAATATTTCTCGCGGACTAAGCGATGACCTCAACATTATAAAACGAGTACTACAGCCATTGACCGGTAGAATTTTTTTCGCGGACTAGCGATGACCTCAACATTATAAAACGAGTACTACAGCCATTGACCACCAAGCCAGATTTTATATATTTTTGAAATAAACAATTAAGAAAGTGTTAAAATAAATTTCCCGTATGAGGATAGTTGAATGAACCGTCGGTGAAACAAATAAACAATGTCCAGTAATCGGAGTAAGGTTTGTTTGCAGTTTAAATTTCATCCGACAAATATAGAAAATGTATTGGGGCCACTCTCGTTGAAGCGGAAAAGTGTCAAAACTATTGCTTTAATTCACGAAGTGTGAAGCTTTTAACAGTTATTAAATTTCATTTGCAAAAAGCACAATAAGTCTGACCTTTGTAAGGGTTGTATACTCAGTGTTATCTTATACTGAGTTTATATTTTGATTAAAAGTCTTTATATATATGTAAGCTACGTTATTTAGTTTTATTTTGTTTTGTTTTTACAAATGGCAGCACTGATACTGGTCATCTTCTGTTCAAACTAAAAGATCTTTAATTTTTCATTTAATTCTGATACCGAAGTACTCGTAGAAAATGTAAGATTTTAAAATATATTAATAAATATAAATTTTAACGAATAGCTTACGATTGTAATGTAGATATTAACTCTAACTTTATGTAAAAAGTTTAATTAGACGTTTACTTAACCATTTGGTAACATTCACGACTATTTTCTTTGATTTCACGTAACTTATTATTTTCAAAATATTGTATTATATCCATTATTTATGATCAATTTTGAAAGCCACTGAATATATGTGTTATAAATTTTGTGTAAAATAAATAAAATATGACCTGTGAATGTTGGCATTATTCGAAATGGGCTATACACCTAAGAGACCTTGAGCAAAGATTTTGGTTATACAATCTCATTAAATAATTTATACATCCGATTGGCCACTGGGTGTATAATCTTTAACAATTGAACACAAATAATAGTACTTTTAATGGTTTGACGATTTTTTTTTATTAGAGAACTCATTATTTCGATGTGTATGGATTAGATAAACAGTAATCAATACCCGCATTAAAATTGTGTAGAATAGTTAATTTCCTAGCAATGTACGACGAAATTCGTTATTTTATTTATAATAATAGGTACAGTTTTCATCTTGTATAACTCATTAGAATCCTTAAAATACAAGTGAGAACTCTTTTGAAAATAAAAATAAAGAGGTATCTAACCATACTTACAGTACTTAATTAGTGAGTAATTCTGAGATAAAAATTAACAGACCATGAGAGATCTGTAATGGTTTCAAACAATTTTTCACATACTGATACCGTTAGGCCCGTATTAGTCTTGGTCACTTGGTGACGTCACCGGTTGCGTCACCGGTTACCTGACTAGTCGGTGGGCATTAGTTCTTCCGGCGCTTATTACACTAGGGTCACCGGTTGCGTCACCAGCGTTTGGTGACTGCCCCGTGACCAGACGAGTCACCACTGGTGACCAAGAATTGTCGCTAGGTATTGAATCAAATGGCACCTATTACACAGTCACCGCTGTTGCGTCACCACTGTATTTTTGTTTTCTGCAGTTCAGTTTTTTCCTATTCTTGTCACCACTAGAAATTTTACTTGTTGAGTAGACAACGCACTACACTGGGACTCAACACAATCATCTTGTCTCCTTTTCTTATCTTCTTCACCACTAGACATTTTACTCGTTTTATATTTCACTTGTTGGCTAGCCATTTTACTCAAAGGTTAACAAAACAGTGCACGTCCTATCCGGATGAGACGACACCGCTGAATGAGTGGTGACTCTCCTGGTGTCGCGGCTGGCTGCCCGTACAGTCACCGGTGACGTCGCCAAGTGACCAAGTCTAATACGGGCTTTAGTTTAGAACCACTAAGGGAGTGTGAATTGCTTCCACGTGACCTCGCTGTACCTAACATGAACATTTTATTTAAATGCAATCGGAAAAAAATCAAAAGTGAACTTAAATTTACGAATTTGACGTAAAAATGGATAAAGGTGAAATATGTACGGTTTAATAATCCTAGGAATTCGTGTGATGGTTAAGGTGAGAAGTCTATCCAACGTAAAATACTAATTTGCGATACTATTAAATGGGAATTTCTTTTCTGATAATTCTATAAGTAAAATATCTATTTAGTAAATCCTAGACTCGGTAAAATACCTAATGCGAGTAACGAAACAATTTTATATGAAAATGCAAGATTATATATAAAAGATAAGTCACTTTTGACTTAAAAGTCCAAAATAGTCGTCTTTTCATTTTCCGTTGAAAAAAAATTTAATAACTTCACTTAGCTTTTAATATCTTAAACTAAAAAGTCATAACTATGAATTTAAGCCGTTCCTAGAATTTAAACGAGCTTACAGTAAATATAAATCATGCCATTGTAATTGAGTATAAAAAAGAGTAATTTCTACAGACTATTTTTCCTCAACGGGAGCTTATTAATTTGGCGTTTATTCCTGCAGAAATATAACCCCACGATATTGTTTCTCAGAATATTGCTCGAGAAGTAATATCACAAAGTCTTTTAGCGTGCGAAAACAATTACATTAAAAATAAAAAAAATTATACCCGTAGTCCACTGACCTGGACACTAAGCCAGTTTACATTAATTATGGATTGTTTGTGATGATTCAAGCTAAGCGTAAACATAGTTAGACAAATAAGATATAAATTTACTTATTATGCATAAGAGTAACTTGGGAATAGAATGTAAGATGGACAATATTTTAAGTGTATATCTTATTAACTAAAAAAATTGTCAGTATAATGTATTGATCTTTTTAGGATTAAAAGTTACAATTTTTACGTTTGAAAATCTGAAGCTTTTAGCCTAACGTTAAATAAATGCCTAATGCCTTGTCTGATCTGCAGCTTCCCAAAAATGCCTAATGTCAGGGTTGACCTTGAAATTAACAGGGCTAGGTTTACACTTAAAACTCTTTCCTGTCTCCTCCTCCACCATCGGTAACGGAAATTGACAACAGTGCTGCAACGAAAACTGATGTCAGATAACACCTTCTAGTTTCAGTTATTAGTTAGTTAATGACTAACGTAGCCCAGTGAATTGCAGGCTGAACGACTGCTATTCGTTAACACTTTGTCCAGATGGTTAGTCATTAACGTTGATCTAAACTGTTATACACAATCGTTCGTTGCGAGTTATACGTTACTGGAATAACAGGAAGTCTCGGTAACTTCGTTGCCTCGTCGATAACACTGTTATTCAACCTGTTATGTTAAATAACTCACATTTCTAAAATATATAAACAATGAAGAAAATTTGATTAAATTAAAATAATATCTATTCCTCGGGAAGGCGTTATAGTAGGATAGGTATTAAATTTTATATGAATTAAATAAAAAAGTAAGTGGCAAGTAAGTTTCTTTAGCAGGCAGTTCTTGGTTCTGGATATTGTAACTTATTAAGTACTAGTTGCATATTATTTCAAAGTTCCAATCTTCAATTCAGGTGGACTAGTATAAAGTGAGTTGATTTGTTAGTGAAATATAGACCTACCCAGATAAGTATTTTAAGCAAATTATGAATGAAAAATCGGTGTAAGATGATCTTGTAGTTTTGTTACTGACTAAAGCTATATGTTCCTCAGACTGAACTGTTAATTATCAGCCCAATAGTCAATGGCATAGCTAAGGAACCTACAGTTTAAAGTGGAGACGGAATCACTGTACCTGAAAAACGAACTGGTCTAATTATGAGGATGGCATTTGCGGATGGACTTAGTATTCAATAGTGCAGACGTTAATCCACCAATCTCTCATATCCACAATTCGTGACCTCCAACTAGCTGGATTACAGGACACGCTACCGTATGAAAGAAATTAGATACATCAAAGCTGGCCATTGAGTTTGGGTGTACTATTGTATCTACCCTTTCAAAAATCAATGTAGTGTCAACATCAATGATTTGAACCCAAACTCACATCATATTATGTGCCATTCACAGTTTCAGCTCAACACACGCCCACATAACAGCACACTATGAAATTTTATTTCATCATCATAGCTTTTTCCAATGAGAAATAATGCAAACGAAACAGAAAGGTTTTGGACACCAGCCAATCCAAGCTTAGCCGAAGCAATCACTGAATGGATCCGTTTGATTTTATCTCGGGGGTTCATGGAAATAAACTCAGGACCCAATTGAATGACTTGTATATTTTATTTTCTACGTGCTACATCGACATTTGCACTCTATACCGATTTTCACTTTTGTGTCAAGTTTTTTTTATTCTACTTTTGACTTATCTTCATTGCAATGTTTTCTGTTCCATAGAACATAATGTGATAAGTTTGATACACATTTTCATCATAAAAAAATGTAAAAAAGGTCATTTTATGCAAAGAAAAGTTTATGTATTACTTATTTACACGTGAATTATACGACAACATTGGTGTAAAAATACATCCCAACTTAATTTACAAAAAATAATTAATTAAAATTATTCCTTACTGATTTTTAAATTAAAATCAATTGCATTTTGAGATTAAAAAACAACTTAGGGGTTTCTGGAGTTTGTAATAGTATTTAGTAATAATTTTTCGTCACTAGACTCGTTATTACAATATGCAAATCAAAGGTAAGTTATTGATAGCATCGAGAACAATAAATCGATTGTTAATAGTGAAAACAATAAATACAAGAAAAAAGATACAAGCAGCTCTTTTTTCTGTAAAATCTTTGTTTTGTACTGTTGTTAGGTCAATATTTTTTGTGGTCTGAATAAAACATACAATTCATAGCAAGGTACTACAAACGTGTTTTTTGTTACTTGCTCAAATTACAACCACGCCTTACGGCTCGGCTATAAATTTGAGCTCGTACAAAACGCTTCACTTTCACCCTTGTAATGAAATTTACTATATTGTCGCTGCAAAATCCAATCAAAGTTTTTTTTCCAAAGCAAACGATTTATGCCATTAAGTTTGTGTAAAATTATCGTTAGCAATATTCAAGCTGTGTTGTACATAACAATGAAAACGTTCGTAAAGAAAATTTCCGCAAATCAATTACACAACTGGAAAGTAATATTTGTAACCTTAATTACTTAAAAATGGAAAAATATGAAAAAAACTTGGTAAGACATTTTGTTTGCTAAGGTTATTTCAAATTATATTCTACTTGTTTAAATATCTGCATTTTAAACGATAGCTATACACCAGCATTTGTTTAACTTAAAGAAAATGCATCCCAACTTCACGTACAAAAATGTTTGTTAAAGATTTTATAGAATAACGCAATAATAATGTTTCAATCAAAATCAGTTTTTAAATGTATTTTAAGATTAAAAGGGAACCTATGAATCTTAGAAAAGTTAGGGATGAAAGTTAGTAGTTTGTAATAGTATTTAGAAATGTTTTTCGTGTTTTTAATATTATTCTAATGTTCTGGTTAGTAGACGTGTAAAAGACAAAGACAACAATTACGTAATAAGCAATGAAGATATATTTGTTCATTTTTAAATCTTTGCTCTAATTTGTGTACTTTCCGCGGTGTGTGCCTGATTATCCCATTCACCATTGGGGCGTCATGGCATAGAATAAGCAATGAAGATATATTTGTTCATTTTTAAATCTTTGCTCTAATTTGTGTACTTTCCGCGGTGTGTGCCTAATTATCTAATTAAATTTTCTGGACGGTGAAAATTATTTGACAGTGGAATTAAAATTAGTCATATAATTGATACTCTTTGCACGGGTTTAACATAATGAAAAGCTTAACTATTTAATAGGTCAAATATTGAATCTAATTAGCAAAGGATTAATTTGTAGTGGGTATTATGGAAAATATAGGAATATAAACACGATGACGTCATTAACTATGAGAGATATAACAATAGGTGTGGAATTATAAAACTCCTATATCTCCTGAAATTTATTTATTGACTATGTTCTTGCAGAGCACGTTATGAAATAATACGCCAGTCGAGGTGAGGTAGGATTAGACAACATCACCATTTTAAATGGCGACCTACCTAGGTAGGTATTTTAAGCCAAGTATGAATAAGAAATTATTGTGGCGCGATCTTGTAGTCCTGTTACTGAATAAGGCTGACATGTTCTTTACACAGAATTGTTAATTAATATCTAAGGGATCTACAATTTAACGTGGAGTCTAAACCACTGCCTCTGAATTACGAACTGGTGTAATTATGAGGATGGTCTTTGCGTATTAACGTAGTATTCAATAATGCGGACGTTAATCCTCACAAAAAACACTAAACCCACCGACCATCGCTCACAACTGTCTTCATTGTTAATTATTCTGTTTTTTCCAAATCTTTGTTAAAATTGATCAACGTTAATTGGGTATATAATGATTAAAATTACTTAGTGACATATAAGGGAGTAAGATACATTATCATGTAAAGGTTAGAATCTTTCAAAAATACTCTTAAAATATAAAAACATTGTTTTTGAAATTCTTTAAAAAAAAAGGAACTCTTAGAATTTGTGTGGTTAATATTAATAAATATTTAACCCTATAACAAACTATTAAGTCAAACAAATCAGAAAATAAATCTGGAATTTAATACAGTTAATAAATGTAACTTCCTTCATAAATATAGAGTTAATAATGTAAAATATGAGCAAAAAATATTGTAATTTACAAATACTGAGAAAGATACATATATGATATCTCAATTTACACTAGAGGGACTCAGGGTGTTTGGAGACAAGTTTGCCTCTCAAACAAAGCCAACGACAGCTACTAGAAGACGCAGTTGGCCTCACACGCCATCTGTTGTTAAAGCTTAGAACTACCTCACCGAGGCGAATCCTTTGTCTAAATCCCTACCTGAAACTTGTTATCTTGTTGTTGTTTGAGTGTACATCCATTTTGTGATGTTATACAACACGTAACTCTGGTACTTTCTAGATTAAATTAACGCAATGCACAATTTTTTTTTAAGTGGATGCTTTTACCAATACATTCTTCACCCACATAGACATACGATAAAACAACGAAATGGTTATGGTTCTAGGCGAGGTTGCAAGTTTAGTGGTTAGTAACATAACGAATAACATGAAAGATGCAAAGCACTGAAAAGTTTAAACACATTGAACAACAATGGAACAAGTGTGAAAGACGGTGCATAAATGCATTTATTGGCCAAACGTATTTAAGAACGTTCCGTTTTTATCGCTAGTTCGAATAGGGCTCGTAAAAGGGTTCTTAAGCCCCCCCCACACATAATCGAGCATTCTCGCCGGACCTGACCTAACGTCTAACATAACATTCAACCTTACAAGAAAGGTGTGTCCCATATACTGCCGAGCATGTTACCGAACAAGTCAGATAGAGTATCTCAGTTTTTAAATGGATGTGAGATGGGGGGTCCACAGGTCCCCGACACGTCAACCTTGTAGCTTATTGTGTTCCCCATAGGCGCTAGATCGGTAAGCCGATTCATGTACCTTCGACGAGGCACTGCAGCTTTTTCCCTAAGCCGCATCCCCACTATGCCGCGCGGCCGGGTCACGCGGCAAAGCCGACTGGCTTGGCCGAATGGCATAGTGAATTTGCTTGTTGTCGGCTTTTGGATTCGGCACGAGCTGCAGTCATTTTTGCGATGTCGTCTGATTAAGATCTGTTATTAGCAGCTGCTTTAGTGAAAATGACTTAAAAGATTTTTGAGTTTTCTTTCAATCTCAACTTTTTCAACTTCAACCAACAACGCAATTTTGTTTAAAGCATCGTTCCGCTTATTACGATTTTTATAATCGGGTGAAACACAGTCCCACAAAATGGGAGCATCTCGGTACGCATCGAGTAGCTCCAAAACCTTATCATTTGACAATCTCCATAGTTCAGCACGTGGTAATCCTCACACGACCTCAGTCAGACTGAGACGCAGACAGCCAAGAAGTAAAATCAGTGCCAAGACAGTGAGATCATTGTTTGCGGACTACTTCTCTTCGGCTGGTAAACAGTAATCAATCATTTAGTGTTTGCAGGACAAAATCAGAAATAGAAGATAAGTCCCGTTATTTACAAAAACTGTAGTACAGTAAGTTAGACTGAGACGCAGATGAGGGTAGTAGCACCTCGGTCTGCAGCTCGGCACGTCCCCACTCCACTTAGCCGATCGGCTTCCTTTGATCAAACCGACAAACAGTCGGTTCGGGATCGGCACGCGGCATAGCGGCTCGGCATACAGCGGCACAAGCCGACGATGCGTCCACACTTGCCAGTTGGCAATGACGATTCGTGCCGCGCGGCGTAGTGGGGATGCGGCTCTATACTAGTGTCAAACAGACGGGGTTTGTCAAAACAGTGGTTTTGGAGCGTATAAGTTTAGCCACATGACACTACTAAATGAACTCGTTATCTGCGAGCCTCAAGACTTAAAAATTGTATGTGGAAGAACGAGGAGACTTTTGAAGAGCTTCAAAATCGCGTTGAAATATTTGTAATAAATCACAAGTCACAAAGCCAATTCACTCATTCAAGCTACAATTGAAAAAGGTGCCAAGACAAATGAGCCGTTGGATGGCTTTAAACGTTCCAACATATGCAGACAGCACGGCTTGAGTTAGGTGGTGCTACCGGACCTGAAATATACGTCGAGTATATCGGTTTGGAACCCACACACTGTCAAATATGTTCGACAAGACGTTGGATCCAGACATGTTGAATAGTGTGTGTGGGGCTTTAGACAAGCAAAGTAGCCGATACAGCACGGATGAAAAACTGAATTGCTATTCAGTGAACCACATATACGCACGAAATTCAATTAATTTTTGTACCATTAAGTCAACATGGACAATAGGTTTCATCATTACAATCATTACAAGATACGCATCAATAATCACGAATTTATTGAGTATAATAATCCAGAAATTGAACTTTTAAATATACCTTTACGAGTGCGAATCTCTACAATGGATTACTGTCACCAGAATTATGAGAGATCTCAGACTACTTGTGAAACGTTCCCGTCATTTGACAGTAAACTGACAGTTCTTTCTTATATTTTTAGGTTTACTCCATCAAACATATCATCCTTAAGAAAATATTAAGCCCTAGCGAGAATTTTTATGCACTCTGTATATTATGACCTCCTAATATGATGAAAATAAAATACAAATAATGTAAAATGCAACATTGTAAATTTGTCCAAGTTATAGTCTAAAAATTATAAAAGTAAAGACCTTATGTATAAAATAACATTTATCTATTGTATTCAATATAAAAAACAAGGTTTCCCACAAACAATCTACTGTGTTTATCGATGAATGTTAAGCTTTGAATTTGTTAAAAGAGTGACAGTTTTCGGAAGATGGATGGTCTGACTAACTTGACATATTTACGATCGATTTCTTCCTACTCAGCGAATATTTTATTGTGCATGTAAGATTTTTAATAGAAATGAAAAAGAGGTTAACTTAAAATAGTCTTTTGTATTTACCCTTTTTACTGCAGTAATTTCAATAAAAACCCCGCAGTGGACTGGACATTGGACAGACCCTTACTAGAGTTACGATAGTCATGAAAGGGAGCAAGTGGTTATTAAGTTAATCAGCGTGATTTTAACACAGTACTGAGTTTTTCACTGTCGCGCAGTCGACGTCTCGTCAATTTCTGCTCTTGCTCCTGTGATGTCTTTTTTCACACTGTCCCACAATATTCTCTTGGGACTTCCTTGTGATCTTCCACCCACCATTCGGCTGCCCTTTTCCCACTTCCCTGAATAGTGATCCTCTGTCTCTCTCTAAGCTCCACCCAAACGTCTAGTTCTAGCGTAGGCTGTCATATCACAATTTCTGTGTAGTTTCCTTAACGACTCTTC
The DNA here is from genome assembly GCA_023375725.1 of Nephotettix cincticeps. Lineage (NCBI taxonomy): Eukaryota > Metazoa > Arthropoda > Insecta > Hemiptera > Cicadellidae > Nephotettix > Nephotettix cincticeps. Next base: position 17,561,248 of record CM041789.1, on the reverse strand, counting down.
ATTGAGTCTAATACTCCATTTTCACATACTGTTCCAAAAATATTTCTTAAAATTTTATTTTCGAAAACAATGAGCTTTGTCTCTTCTTTTTCATTTAGTATCCATGTGTCTGCTCCATACTGACTGGACCATTGTATGGTGAACTTTTATTTTGGTTAAACCTTAAATGTTTTAGGTTAGAATTTTGTTAATTGTATTGTTTATTTCTGGTTATTTACGTTTCCTGCTTGATTTTAAGACTCCAAGGTATTAAAAAAGGTTTTTTCAAAAACATGCTATTCAATATTTATTCCGTTTGAAAGATCTTCTTGTTTTGAAAATTCATAGTACCTTTTTCACAGTTAATTTTTAAATCCATTTTACTGGTATCTTCGACAGATAAATAGCTTTGTTATATCTTAAAACGTATATTTATTTCTATCTTTTGTATCACGTATAATTGTTACATCATCTGCAAAAGCAAGAACATTTAAATTTGTTCCTTAATGTCTGAAGTGCATCTTCTATGGCAATATTGAACAGAATTGGGGATAATCCATCCCCTTGCCTTACTCCGGCTTGTATACTATTTATGTAAAGTAAACTTACAGTAAGAGGTTAAGTGCAGATTGGGCAAGACACCAAAACTGGGATATTGTGTTCCGAGATTATCAAAATGGCCAAGTACTCACGTCTCTAGGGCGGAGATTATTTAAAATCATCTTCGGAAACTATTACGCTAAATTCAAGTTTTTTTTTTACATTAAACTTTTTGGGTTGTATAAAACGTGTTGTACTGTTTAACTTCTTAAGCATTAATTCCATTTACACAACCATACAAACGTAAGATTTAATCGAATAAAGAGAAGTATTTATTTCTATTAAAATTTATCCTTATCCTAATTCTGAACCTTTCTACTAATAAAGTAAGATATTTTGTGTATTTACATTCGGAAGAAGAAACTGTAGGTTGAGAATTTTCCGAATTGAGTCCCCGATGAATCCTCTTTGACGAACAACGGGTGAATAATTGAATTTCCTGTTTTGTTTGGTTGGAAAAAGGAAGAACAAACAAGAACGTTTTTAAGTTTTACCTCTCTATTTTTTTTCTTTCTTTAATAAATCCATCCATAAATTCTATTAAGAATGATAATAAATAGTCGAAAATGTAAAAATCTATGTTTAATGTCATTAAATGCATATAGAGAAAATAATCAAAACAATGTGCCGGTTTGTACTTCTCTATATACTATGATAAAGTTTAAGGAGAATAGATTTTTGCCATAAAAATTTCCAATTACTGTATAGTTAACAGCGGTAATATCGATTTTCAGCCTCCCTGAATAGCAGGAAATGGATTTCAGACTAGCGTCTGTTTGTGTGCAAAACCCGAGATCGCATCGATGTTTCACTTTTGACATGGTTAACTCTGGGAGGGAGGTGTTAAGTTTGTTGTGTAACGCAAAAAATAGTGCAGTGGAAGTGTTTGTTTGGATCATGTTTCCATAAAATCTACCCGAGATATTATATTGAATTTTTACTATTTTGGTTATAAGAACAACTATGTAGATGAACTTGTCCAACCTATTTCCCACAGGGAAGTAAATGCAAACATTTTTACTATGGCATGATCGACAGCCTTTTTTTAAATTTGTTTAATTATGCGATTTTTAAGGGTACATTGATGATCCAAGTATTATGAAATTTCGAATATGGAGACACTTTGGCTATATTTTCAAGACATTTATTATTTTTAAGTGTAATTCGCCCCTAAAAACCTTTAAAAATATTAAATGTAACTATTTTCTCTACAGACGCGCTATTTAATTAATATCACTAGTATAGTGACTCAGGCCCCAAATCATATTCCACCAACCGTATTTCTGTAAAAACTATGGTTCAAAAGTTATGATCTTTGAAATTGAAAACCGAATGAGTAAAGTTTAGTTTTCTAACGCTTATTCCAAACTATATATGCATTATAAAAGTGCATGAAGGAGTTTACTATACAATGAATAACGTATAAATGAAACTATAGAAATAATTCTTTTATTTCGTTACCAAACCACAACAAAGAGATGATATATTATTTTGGACGGTTTCCATTTAGCTCTGATACCATCATTGTTTCCAAAATTGTGGCTAACAACCTTAATAAGTTTCGTCGAGGTTGGCTTGGATGGAAATGTTTTGCAATCTAAATTGTCGATAAGTACCAAGACTATCTTTTAGATTTATAAACAAAAGTAAATAATTAAGCTGTTAAATATTGACCCAGAATATATTACATTGTAATAACATTTCTGGTAATATCCCCGACTAATACTCTACATGAAAATAATATTTTTAAAATGAGTCTTATTGAATTATTTATTTTGGTTATTTCAGTGTGTACGGTTTTCTTAAATCCATCACAACTTCAACTTTAAACCCGTGTAATGTGAATTACACGGGTTTAAAAAAAAGTTTAGAAAAAGTCGGATACGCTGATGACATTGCTGTGGTCCTAACTGCAAGAAGTGTGGATGAGGCACAGAGACTACTCAATCTTGCAATGTCTCAGGTGATGGACTGGATGCGTGACCATGGTCTTTCTCTGGCAACAGAAAAAACCGAGATTGTCCTGCTTTCCAGACGGAGACTCAACCCTGTTTTGCGGCTTCCGCTTGATGGTGATGAGGTCCAAATGAAGAGAGTAGTGAAGTACTTGGGTGTTCAGCTGGATTTTCGCCTGTCATATTGGGACCATGTATCCTCTGCAGCGGAGAAAGCCGAAAGGATTGTGGCAAACCTGTCAAGGCTGATGATTAACATCGGAGGCCCTACTCAAAGTAGACGGCGCATACTCATGTCCATTACTAACTCTGTAATGCTTTACGGTTGTGAATTATAGGCCAATGTACTGAAGAAGAAGCGGTACAAGAGAAAATTGGCATCAGTGCAGAGAAGAGCTGCTCTTCGGATCGTATCCGCTTACAGAACCGTATCGGAACCAGCTGTACTCATTGTTGCGGGGGTCATACCCATCGACCTCCTAGCTTTTGAAAGAAAGAAAATTTTTGAAGTAAATGGCACTTTGAGTCACGCTGAAGTAAGGAGACAAACTCTTGAGGAGTGGCAAAGTCGCTGGGAGAAGGAGGAGAGAGGTAGATGGACCGCAGCCCTGATCACCAATCTTCCTATGTGGTTAGAAAGAAATCATGGGGAGGTGAATTTTTTCACGACGCAGTTTCTAACTGGCCATGGTTGCTTTAGAGCCTACCTATATAAAATGGGACAAGCCGAAAACCCAGAATGTCAGTATGGCGATTCAGCGAATGACGATGCACGGCACACCATATTCTTTTGTAGAAGATGGGAAGCAGAACGTTCTAATCTAGAGGCAGCCATAGGCCAAATATCACCGGACGGTATCGTAAACCGTATGTTATCAAACCCTACATCGTGGAATTGTGTCGCTGAATTCTGCAAGAGGGTGCTCAGTCAAAAGAGAGAAGAACAGCTATAGTGCACCGTTTAGCTAAATAAGGAGGGAATACGAGGACGTATTGCCCTTTGGGCGCATAAAGGCACCCTCTTGAAGTAGTGCAGAAAAGCGTTTCCGAGAGGGAATTCCATGCCTGGACCGATAATAATAATTACATGTATTTTGCAGTAGTGTCTGTATATCGTAAAATAAAGTGATTATTAAAAAAAAGGTGAATTACAAAATAAAAGCATATTCGTAAGTTTATTGCATTCAGCTTACTCTTCATATTCTCCCCCTAAACCCAAATCTCTCCTCCATGTCTCACAACTCCCTACTAGAGATGGGCAAATGAGTACGTTGAGATACTGATTACTCCCGGTACTGGTATTCTCGAGTATCAGATACTTTTGATGATTACTTCGTACTCATGATTACTCACCACGTCTGATATTTGGTACCTCTGCTACAGTGTACCTGTATTAATACCACTAGCAGTACTTATAGTTTATTTACAAAATGATCACTTAATTAAAATAATTTTCATACGTAAGTGGGTCTTATTTTTACTAACAATTATTTATGTATTTTTAGACAGAATATTGAACTCAAATTAAAATATCACATACGTATTATATCAAATAAAATTTGTTTAGTTAAAAATATCTAATTATATTGGGACATAACCTCAAATATCACTAAGTTATCGTAAAAAACTGACATTACAAATGACGTAACAAATGACACTATGAATGGAAAAAACCAGTTATGTTTCGTCAGGATCGCCTGTAAAGTAAACAAAGCTTAAACAGACGATCCAATTGAATCAGATATTGTGTTGGTTTAAAATACTCATTTCAGTTTACACGAGTACAGACATTGTTTATAAATTCTTCTATCATCTATGTAACAGAGTACAGATACTCGAGACGAGTCCCGGGACTGGATTTAGAGGTTCGGTGTTACATGTACTCACAGTAGGAGTTGAGTACTCGAGCACTCCTGTATCAGATACTTTTGGTTTTGAGTATCAGATACACACGAGACTGACGAGTATCTTTACAAAGTATCAGATACTGCAGTCCCGACTCACCTCTACTCCTACTAGAGTAGAATATCCACAATTCGTGACCTCCAAGTAGCTGGATTACAGGACGTCGCCACTGTCCCAGATTTAGTAACGCCATAGTTTCATTTGTTAATAAATATAACCTAATAGTTTACTTTATTAGACTTCAACCTAATAAAGGTAAAGTATCAATTATGCAGGCAAGACAATTTAAATTAAATAGTAATTAAATTATACGATACCAATCTGTGATCCTGTCGAAAATGGCTACGTCATTCAAGCATTAAACCCTTCTCAATCATTCCTGTTATAGCTCGATTGCCTTTCAAACTGATGTTAGAAAGGCCGAAATCATGTGAGGCTGAACCTCATATTTGTTGATTGACCGTTTGATGACGTAGGGTCCTCTGCTGACTCAGGGATAAAGCAATTCCAATATTACTTGCCAAATCCCTCTCTATACTGCTGAAAATGCTACATTTATCAGGAACATAAAAACTAGAACCAATTTGAAATGAAATTGAAGTTTTAAAGTATTTTCTTCCATCAAAAATTATTACAATTTTTTAAATTGGTTAAACCACGTAGCTACCGACTTAGTTAAGAGAAATTTATTTTAAACAATTTAAAAATTAGGGTTTTTCATAATACTGAAATCTTTCAACAGTTGATTATTTTGTCAAGACTGATTGAAAATAGGGGCTGCACTTTAGATACCAACACGCGAATTGAAGCTTATTATTGAATTAATTTTCTTTCAATGCGGTTTAGGAACCCGATGCCACGGTGCGTGCCATCTTCATGGTCTATAAAGTGATTATATAGTCAACTATGTCAATAAACTGAACTAAATTCATTCTCTATTTAGTTTCATATGTGCCCAATTATTTACATCTATAATTTTTAAAATTTTTTTGTCCAGTGTTTAAAGACCTGAATCACTACTCAGCTATACGAAAACATTGCCGAATAGATCAGGTGATTAAAAATGCAGCCTCTTCTCGCAATTATTATTTTTGGGGATAATTTATTATAACTGGGGGGGGGGTTACGTGTCCTGTAAACAAGCTACTTAGAGGTCACGAATCGTGGATGGTTATGGTCGGTAGATGTAAATTTCCCTTTCCACAATATTGAATACTAAATTCGACTGCAAACACCATCATCATAATTAGACCAGTTCGTAATTCAGAGGCAAAAATGGTATGGATCCTTCGTTCAACTGTAGGTCCCTTAGATGTCTTCTGTTGCTGGGCTATTAATTAACAGTCCTGCCTAATAAGCATGTCAATTTAAGTCAGCAAAAAGGCTACAAGATCGTGACACAATCAACGTACACTCTTTTCTCATTCATGATAGTTTGCTATTTCAAAAGGTAATAATAATAGAGCTAACCCAACCACTGATGGTGGTTGGATCTAAAACCGTATCACGTGGCTGATTTTATTCCCTAGTTCCTTTTGAGAGGTAGCGAGGGATAATTCATTTTCTAGAAGTTTTAAGCGAGAACCAAAGACGGATCATCAATATTGTCAAGTCCACGGGACTCATCCATCAATCGACCGGGAACAAGCTCCTCTTGTTTCTATCGAACACTTTAGAGAAAAAATTACAACATTAAACTACTTCGCCAATGGGAATGTCGTTTATTACGAAAAAGAATACGAAGAACTTCGTATTTGTCTATTTTAATTAAAATAATTCCTTTTTATAGTTAAATTTCCCAATTTAATCTTATTAAAGACACTCATTTAAGAGAAAATCACTTTCAATTCTAACATTCGCCAGGTATATTCAAGTAAACCATAGCATGAGTATTTACTATATGGATTATAACATTTCACACAGTAGTACATTAACATAGTACTCTTATATTAACATTTAACCCATAAATCTTTTAACGTAAGTTTTTTTCTTAAGTATAATTTATGACTATTTACAAACTTTCTTTTCTGTTATAAGTCTTGTATTGCTTCACATCAATGATAAAATACTTACTTCAAAAGTTGAGATACATACAGATAAAACAATATGATTTGGTACATCAACATAGCAACGAAAAATTTACTTTTTGAAGAAAATGTCAGTTTTTGACATTTCATGAAGACGTCCCACATCACGATCTTAAAACCTTCACCATTTTGTTTTGGTGGCTCAAAAGGTCGATCTATAGATACAGTTTACACCTAATAAAATTAAAAATACCTAATATTTGATAGCAAAACTTATGCTGCTACTTCAAAATTCCCTGCAACTCCTTTTAGGTCGATATAATAGGAATACTATTTGTCAAACTTTTGCTATTTTTTAATTTTTCAATATTATTCTAATTTTTTCGTACTAAATTATTCTTTCATTCAACGAAAGAGCATCAAGAGCAGATGTGTGCAGACTAAATAACGGCGTGTTTATTTACTTTAAATTCAGTCGGTTTGGTTAAATGAAACCTTAAAATAAACTAACTGAAATTGTTTTAAATCATCAACGTTAACAAATGTTTTAGCGGACCTTTTCCGTTATCCGTATACCATTGTTTAAACAGCTGTTAAATAGTTTTCTGGTGTAATAATTGGACAGGTTGTGTATTTAAGTTGATTTCACACATTAATTTCACTTAATTAAGTGGTTTTCTAGAGTTTATTGACAGTATTAACATCAACCAATCTAACTAAACTCCGCAGAGCGATGTATCGTCGGAAATATCGCGTGTATTATGTATGATATTACGCAAAGTAAATAATAGGTTGCCGACAAACAGCGTTCTGCGGACTTGTGTTTGGTCTTGGTTATTGGTAATTTTAGATCGTTAAAAGCATTTTATACAGTAAGTAACCACCTGAAACCCACGATACCACTGGTTCTGTTACATCAGAAACCAAACCGATATTTAAAAAGTGGTATACGCATAACGGAAATCATTCGTTTGAGCTTATTCACTTTGATCACGAGAGTCGTTTTAGGAATTTTCAAAAACCAAATTAACTAGTGAGGTTCGCGACTGTACTGTTTTGGACTGTTGCCTGACAACATGGTTAGTTGAACCATTTGTTACGGTCGAATAAAATTGTTAAAATGCGTATTGTTGCAAAAGAGCGTTGTCCGTTACCTAATTTGTCGACGTCTCCAGGTTCAATGTGTTGCAGAGGTTACTGATTATAGCCCATTATGAGGCTCTTTGAGGAGAGACATTCGTTCTAAAGGGATATTTGTAAAATAGCCGTTTGGAAGAGTGTTATTCCATAAAAATAACGAACTATTGGAATTACTACATAAAAATACCCTAGAATAAAAATATATAGCAAAGTTGAAATAGACTTACTTCTCTAGATTTTTATTTAATGGCACCATACATTAATGCTAAAAGGAACTATGAGGGTTCCACAAAAATAAATCAACGACAAATATAAACCGACTTATAAAAAAGTAATTTTCGGAGGAAAATAAATAAGGAACATAACAATATTTTGTATTCTACGAAATATTTTAGTATTCTTACCAACTCTTTAAATGTATCCATGTTCTATAATATTATTTCTTAGAATCTGGTATGTGAGATTATTTTAGCAAGCTTTTAATACACTTGTAATACAATTCCAGGTTTTCCTTACTCGGTGATAAAAGCGATGTGGTGCATACATTATATTTCAAATAATATCTAGGCGAAGCGAAGCGAGTTCACAGTTATACTGTTATCCACAGATATACATTTACAGAGTGCCTTCAAACGAAACAAAAAACAAGTGTTTTCAATAAAATTATTTTTTCCTTAATCTGTTAATACGTTAAAGGAAAAAATAATTTCAAGAAGCGATCAGCAAGCTCGAGGATATTATGTCTTTTCAACCTATATGTACACTGACTATTGTCAAGAAGATTTAACATCAGATGGTTATATAATCTTCTACTTTACAATGGTAATTTTTACTACATTTTTAAATTTCCTCTCTAACAATTAGAATTTTAGAATCTACTTGGATAACTTTGTTACTACGTACCGTGGAGCATTGAGAATTATTAATTCTGGACTGGTGTCTTTGAATCATTTCAATATTGGAATTCGACGACGTTCCCCAGAGCTGGCTTCCAACAAGGCCTCAAAACAACTTTGTGAATTTGTTGGAGAATTGGAGAATTTGTTTTGAGCTGATAATTTTGAATGTTGTCCAAGAATTCAGGCCAATTTGTTGGTTCGTATGTCGGAGCGTCAAGTAAGGCGTCAATCTAAGTGCATTCCCAGGTATTTTACTTCATCCGTTTGAGGAAGGTGTTGTTTAAATTTACTGGAGGACATGTTGGAGTCACTTCATGTAGCCCGTGACTCAATCTCCGGCGTTAGGGTATCCAGTCAGGTTGAATAGTGCATATGTTTAAGTACTATTCTATATGTTCGATCTTGCTTTAACTGATAGGTATAGAAAGATACACTACGTTCATTAAGGCCGTGAATTATTTTCCAATAAGCATCGGCTGTCAAAGTCAGCAATCTGATCATATTTTATTGCAGGGTTTTATATACATATTCTGGTTTGTCATTTACTCTAACGACCGAGTCATGTTTTTGATATTTGTTACATCAAAGATGAAGATAGGACGTGGTTAAGGCTCCCGAAGGAGTCCTTCCTCCATACCTACATTGGTATTTTCTAACGGTGTAAACTTGTTGGAAATTGGTAACTGACTTGAAAGATAAACGGGTGATCAAATTTTCTTCTTTTGCGAAGCATGATAATTGGTGGACATGACCTTTTCTGCTCCTACTGTTAACTGTTTTCCAACTGTTTCTGACAATATGAAACAATCATGATCAGTACGCACAGTGCTACTAGATTGTACAGGCCCGTTCACTGTGTATCAAAGAGCAAGAAACCAAAACAATATTTTAGGTTATAAACTGAAAGAACGAAAAACATAGAAAATTAAATTGATTTGAAATGAAATTGAACAAAAAGGTGATAAACAACTGTTGTTATTAGCTTCTGCCGAACGTATCCATTTGTCCTACGAAGTATATATATATATATCTTGGAAATTAAATAATTAACAGAAATACGAACCGCACACAAACGTAAATTATTGTAAACAAAAGCTGTTATGTTGACAAATATTTAACAATAAAAACTTTTGTCACACTTTGACATTTCAACAGCCAATATGATCATGGTGTAATACAAAGACGATTAAATTACAACATGCGAGTGTCCAGTAGAGCAAAACAAGGACATTAGAATATAAACCAGCCGTGTAGGTTTATCGCCGTATTTAGTCGTAATAACGCTGCTTGCCTCTGATAACTTAATAACGTGTTCTATCCGCTTCTGTCGCTGTTATTAGTATAAGCATTGTTTTCACATCGCTAACTTTACAATCCATTAAATTGTTCGTTTAAACTGAACTGTTTAGCTTACATTGAGTTATTTATCAAACAAATATTTATGAAAAATATCAGAGAAATAATTGTATAGCCTTTATAATAATAATACAGAGTGTACTTGAAGTTTCGGACGTGTTTAATATTTTCTGATCTATGAAAAATAAATCTACTTTTTTGAGAAACTATCACTTTTCTGACATGTCAATGTGACGTTTTTCTATTAATAACTTAATAAATCACATATTCTCAAAATTAATGACCAATGCTTAAACCATTTAGAGTTGAAAACTACAAAGACAGCTGATTATTGCCAGTAGGTTATTCATTGCAAACTGAAACTAAATTTTGATAAAAATCGCGTAAAAGTGTGGGTGGTGTTTTGGGGGTGGGGGGGGGGGGGGGGGGGGGGGGGGGGGGGGGGGTTGTTTGGGGGGGGGGGGGGGGGGGGGGGGGGGGGGGGGGGGGGGGGGGGGGGGGGGGGTTTTTTTTGTTTTTGTTGTGGGGGGGGGGGGGGGGGGGGGGGGGGGGGGGGTGTGGGTGGTGGTGGTGTGTGTGTGGTGTTTTTTATATGCTCGTCATTTACTTTTCAAGGGGCGGCGAACAATTTCAAGCATTGAACCCCCCTCTCTGAAATGTAGAGAATGCACGAAATAAGTTTCATTGTCATCAGTTCTCCCGTTTCTTAGGAGAGTATGGTGTAAAATGTCTCCTGGAGCGTCATAGACGAACACACAGACAGATACGCACAAATTAAGATAATGCTTCGGCTTCTCTAACGTACGAACGTAAAAATAACTAAAAACATTAATGACTCCGAGCAATATACAGATAAAACTCTAATTTTATTTATATATATTATTGATTCAAAATAAAACATTATCTGAAAAAAATTATTATCAAAGTTTTAATAACAACATTTGGACATCGTGTTTCGCAGTACAGTTGTGATTTGTACACTGTAGCGGTACAGTGTTGGAGGAAAGATGGCTGTTCCTTGAAATTGCAGGTGGTCTCTTCTCCGATAACCCAATTTAAACACAATCCCTGGAGATTACCTCCCCTACACGCTTCAGAGTGAGGAAGGCCTTACAATGTTTTTCAATTTTTAAATTCAACCAGCTTATATGTTTTATTTGTGTTTTTACACCTTACACCATTTTGTAATCTTTTGAATAAAATCTGTTCAAACACCAGGAGAGTTAACTGTGTTTAACGGAGAGCTCACGTAAGTAATAACCCGATGGCAAACCGAGTCAAAGTCCGATTCTTGCAGGATTTAGTTAGTTCAGTTTTGAAAGTGGGCACAATAAACACTGAGCCAGTTATAAATAATTTATGACAAACTATTAAATGTTGTCACATACTTTGTTAGTTTATAATTACATTATCTATAGTAATATAGCATGTTCATATTAGTTAATATTTGCATTATTAAGACTCTATTGTACTTGGTGCCATTGCAATGTCAATATTAGCTTAAACTTTCTGATACAATTCCATGTATATAATATTTTTTTACTCTTATACACAACTAGTGTTACCCATATTATTTAGATTCTTATTGCGGACATTTTCCATCACGATATTATGTAAAACAAAGTTTCACGACGTTTCGGGATCTGGAATCTGACCCCGTCCTCAGGTGAACTAATATCTAAAACATAGCACAATTAATTATAATAATCAATATAAAAATATAATAACATATAATCCGGACCAAACCGGTATAAAGCTGAAAACATAAAAGTTTAAAGCAGTCAAAAAAACTTACAAACGAACCATACACAACCATTACACACAAAAGAAACCAAACACGTCCGCTCGTCACGGAGACTCAAAGACAACTGAAAGGAAAGGAATGGGCGTGTCCCACCGGAACCGGAAACAAAATGGCCGCCGCCAAAATCCTAAATCCAGGCGAAACACGTCCAATAGGATTTATTATTATTATTTTATATTAAAATGCAAATCCTATCTAATGTACACGAACAAATTAATTGTAGTACAAAATTAACTTTACAGAGCAAAAAACCCATTATTTTTACAAATTTATGCTTAAAAAAAGGCTAATGCCCTTTACGAGCTTTACTACGAGTTAGCATACCATGAGAATTTTGTTTCGGATTTATATGAATATCATTTACCGGTACTTTATTTTCCCTATCTTTAAGTTCTTTACTAAGAACTGGCAGCCACAATGGCCGGATCTAAACTGAAGATTGACTAATTGGTTGGTCTGCTAGCTTCAATTAATAATAACAAAGTAGTGTTACCCGTCACTCCTTGCAGCGATGTACAATTTTAATGTTTGTTTGTCTGTAAAGGAAAGAATAAAGAATTTATTATTATTTATTATTGCAAAACAGACTTATTTCCCAGCACATATAAAATATAGTATAATTATTATTACCTTTCTAAATTTGCGGCCAATCTTTCTGTATTTTAAGCCAAAATATTTGTAAAACCTCGAGTGCATTCATGTGGACTTGAAACATTTAAACATGTTTGAATAATAGAGACAGACTATATAATCTCACACTAGGGCACCTTTGATCAATTTACAGTCTGGTAAATCCACATTCTCACACGAACGAGCACACACGCACACAAAATCAAATATTCGTTAATAATAGTCTACACAATATCAACCATTTATATATTTCAGATAGCAAAAAGAATATATAAAAATATAGGTCTACAAAAACTGATTATTATAATAAACCTAATATGTATTAATATTTGATTTTTATTCGTAATACATAATTCTCAATAATCTCTAAAATATTAAAGTGGTGATTAAAGCTTTTCATTTTGTACTGTATATATTTGTTTCATAGTTGGCATATTTGTGGCATTGGATGGTAAAAATAATCACTAATTATATACATATTTGAACAAATTAACACAGCTGGTAATTTTTGTAATATTGTAATTATTAATTTCAATTTGGCCAAAATATAAACTTTTAATTCATAATCATAAAACATAATCGTCAAGAACTGAATGAGAAACATTCTATTTACTCCTCATACCTTAAGAGTTAAGAAAACATATATTGGAATCGAAAACAAAATTATTTCCCCATAAGACTATTTGAAACTATTTCAAGACTATTTCATGGGAAATTTTAAGACGTATAAGGTAGAGATTTATTGAAAAATCGTCACAAAAACTATTAAACTTTCCTATTTTAGGCCTAAAGAACCAGTATACCAAATATCAGCCTCCTAAGTAATTGGGAAGTGGGAGAATTAGTGATGATTGAGTGAGTGAGGGCTTAGACGTTTATATACAGATGTACTTTTATACTGACTATATCTATTTAAATATTTTTTGTAGTCAAACTACTGCATTTATGAACATCTGACCATATCTATAAACTATACAGCATTCTTGAATAATAAAGCTTGCCTATTGTCTATTACACGAAGGAAGCGTGTCAAAGGGTACGGACACAAATCCACCAACACATAAACAGAATATTCAAACACGCCTACTAACTTTTCCTGCTGTGTAACAATTCACAATTGTCTAAATTCCAGTCTTGACGCCTTCACAGAACTCTTCCTTTTTGCTCAGTCAAAATTTATGTTCGGTATTACTTATTAAATCACTAAAAGCGTTTAAAGTTATTTACATTTCAATTTCAGTCACGTAATTTAAGTTTACTTACTTATGTCGATGTAATTGAAGTAAGAGTTTTGTCTATTTCCTTTATTTATTTATGAAGTTACGTTAGTATTTCATTATTTTAATATGAATCATGTATCTCAAACCTAAGTCGTAAAATCTGTAGCCTACAAAGTATTAAATAAAAGAACATTGAGAAAAAAGGAAACATTTATGTTGTAATAAAAATGTAAATTAAATAATAAAATCTTCCAGTTATAAACAAGTATCACATATTGAATTAATTTGTTGTCATTTAAAGTGATTTTAAGATTTATGGATGAGGATTGCAAAATAAGAAATTTAAAATTTTATTTTTTGTGTGCCCTATCATAAACATAAATCCAAACAGCCAAAACTGGTCCGTATGAGTAGTATTGTCTTCTCGTCCGAGAGGAATACAAAATTGAATCTAAATCCTCCCTCGAGATTATTCGATTCGATGTATCTCAATATAAGTTAAGCTCTAGGACAGGCCAGAATACAAATTCGATATATCAGGATCTCATTTGAAAGCAGATATTTTACAGAATATATTTAGAGAAAGTAATATAGTGAACTGCAAACAGTAGGTACGATATTAACACAATACTGATATGAGTAAAATTGCTGCGGTAAATACAAGCGTAATAGAAGCTCGAATAAAAAATATCGATATTTTATCTGGTGATGTATTGTCAATTAGCTTTCTGTACGTTTTCTTGTATATTAGCTATTTACAGACATAAACAACAAAAGGATACTTTTATTAAGCATTTCAACTCGGTTTTAAGTAATTATCAGCTAGGTAATGTTAAAAACATTTTTAAAATTGGAGACATTAACCTAAATTTGCTAAAAAATAACAAAGTAACTGATGAATATAAATTTACCAGTGCTACCCATGGATATGAATCCCTAATTAACGAGCCAACCAGAGTCACAGATGCAACTTCAACTTGTACTGACCACGCACTTTTTAAAAGCAACATTAGAAATAAACTGAATATTATGTCAGCTGTTATAAACAACAATACTGATCACTGCACGGTAGCGGTGTGGTTCGACTGTCTGCCGCCGACCGACGCTGGCGCTAGTGGCGGTGGCAGTGCCTCAGCTGTTGGCGGCGGAGTCAGCTGTGGCCACCGACTACATTACGCACTCTTGCATGAGCTTTTGACCTCTATGGATTGGTCTGACGTTTATCAGCAAAGTAATGTGTCGGATGTTTTTGATATTTTTTTTTTAGGAAAATTGGTAACCGTTATTAATACTGCTGAAAAAGAGTATAAACTTATGGTTAAAATTAAAAATCCGTGGATTGATATTGAAACTTTTAGAAGAATAAAATTAAAAATAAGTTGATAAAATTAAGGTTTATCCAGAAAATATTAATTTGAAGCAATATTTTAAGAACTTAAGAAAAAAACTGATGAGAGACGTTAGACTATTAAAATATTAGTACTATAGTGATCTGTTTTCAAAATATTAAGTTAATAATAAGAAAACTTGGAGTCTTGTGAAGGAAATTACCTGCCAGTTAGCTGGTTCAATGTTCATAGAATCAATGAAGTTAAATAATCACATTATTAGTGAACCTAAACAAATAGCAAATGAATTTAATAATTACTTTTTATCAGTTTCCGTAAATCTATGCAACAACAATATTATTCCATCTAACTTCATTAACTGTTCATGGAAAGATTGGTTTAAAGAAATAAATAGAACGCATTCAATTTTCTTGGCACCAGAATTTAAAAATGAACTGGTAATAGTGATCAATGCTTTAAAAATGTGACTTCAGCAGGTATTGATGGGTTCAGTTCTGCATTAATTAAGGAGATTCAAATAACATACTTGATGTTTTCTTATATATTTTAAATCGTAGCTTTCCAACTGGAGTATTTCCTCATAAGATGAAGGAAGCTGTAGTTATTCTAATTTTTAAAAAAAGTCTAGCGATAGTTGCTGTAACTATAGACCGATTTCATTTCTATCTCTTTCTTTTCAAACATTTTTGAAAAACTAACGAAGTCTAACGGTTAGCGAAAAATTTTGCTGATTTCAGGCACCAATAAACCAGTCTATACTGGTTTATTGGCGTTAAGTGTCAAATGAGGTTTATTTTATGTGAAATAAACTGTAAATAAACGGTACCAGTGGACTGACACATACTTTCTCCCTTAAGTAAATTAAAAAAAGACAATCTGTAATAAAACTATTGTGTTCTACAAAGTTAATCCAAATATCATTTAATAATTTATTGTTTCAAAAATAATCATCCAATTTCTAAAAATAAAAACAAGAGAGACAAAGTTAAATTAACTTTTCAAATTGTATGGGGGGGCAACCCCCCCATAACACCAAGCTTTTTTGAGCTGGTTTTGTTCGGTGATTTGACCTTACGCTTCATACCAAGTTTCATGGAAAACGGTTGGAAAGTAAGGAAGAAATTGATTTTTTCATATTCTCCATAAGAATAACATTGGGCGCTTTCAGACAACGTACTGCGTTTATCGTAGACAGTAAATTTAACTTTTCTCTGGAACCGTTAGTCGTAGACAAATAATTCTAGATACTAATTTGTTTAGTTTTTTAAGCTGGTTTCAATGGTACCAGTCAAGTTATACTTTACTTTTATTGTTTTTGCTGAAATATAAAAATTTGATTTTTTTGACATTTAAAAGCCCATAACTTTTGAACCGTCATTTTTACAGATATGCGGGTGGTGTCAAATTATTTAGTACTCTGTACACTATAAACTGTCAAATTTTAATAAAAATCGTTAGAGCCGTTTTTGAGAAATTTGGATTTTTCACGTTTTTTAAGGGTTTTTAGGGGTGAACTACCCTTAAAAATCAAATATTCAAAAAAATGAAAAAAACACCTGGAGATACCGTGAATATATACATACATGCCAAATTTCATCTAAATCGGACCAACGGAGTAGGCTGTGGCACTGTACACATCCAGACACACACACACACACACACACACACACACACACACACACAGACACACGGACGGACAGACATCACGTCAAAACCCACTTTTTTGGATTCAGGGGACCCCAAAACGGATATATCCACCCTCAACTCAAATTCGAAAATTTTGACGAAAACAATACTTTCTCCATATACTACGTATAATGGGAGAAAGTAAATGGATTAAAACTGGTTTCTGTAAGTCAAGTTGTTTTTGTTAAAATCTGAATAAAACGAAAAAATCGTAACCAAAATAAAACTTTTTTATATTTGGTCCTCAATAACTCTGTTATCTTAGCAATAAACAAACACATTTTTGGATTACAACCTATAAATGATTTAACCTTGAACAAAATTTTATAAATAAGTTATACGCATTTGAAAGGAAAAGATAAGTTCATTAAAAGTAAAATATTCAAAATTGATAAAAACTTAATTATCAAAATGAAAGATTTATAATTTTTACTTTACACTTGGGTTTTTAAAAACAAATCGAATTCCAGTCCAGCGACCAGTTTTATTAAATTTTTCAGTGCATTTGACATAAAATGCACCTCATTTTACACCTTAATCAGCGATAAAAATAAATTATGGCCTCATTTTAACGAGGGTACTGAAATCCGGGCGAAATAGCTGTAACTCGCTAACGAAGCATTTCCAAAACAATGTTAATATAAAAGTTGTTCATAATTTTTATTGTAGAACACATCCTTCAATTCTTTCCATTTCTTCTTTAATCATCCCGAAAATCACAAAATTTTTACATACATAGTAGGTGTTGAATAAAAAGTTTAATTTTCGTTTGTTTGCTAGCTGTTCTTCCGGCTAAGAAAATTCAATTTGGAATCAATCCTCAGGGATTACGTCAGCATCAATACAACCCAATAAAACTCTCCCTTTGAGCCTTTCATATTTGCAAATATTACATTGAATACATAAAACTTACGACATTTAAATCGGTTCTGAATTCAAATAAGGGTGTATTAATGTTTTAAATGTATTAATGTGCCTATTCTCCATATGATTAACATGGGAAAAGAGTATGCAGGTTTGCTGCCATGATAAACACATAAACTATGATTTTTAAGCATGAATGGATGAACCTCAACCACATAAAGCTAAATATAAATTTTTATCCAAAAATATTGGTTAATAAGTGAAATATTAAAATACATTGATATGAAACAGTAAAAGACCAACATTTGAAATAGTGACGTCATATTACTATAACGACAGCTGTTTAGAGGAACTGAAAACACACCCTTAACATTATTAATGTTTGTATTTACTTCCCTGTGGGAAAAAGAATAGATCATGGAAATGTCTAAATGGAATGTTTTAGCTCACCTAAACAGCTATTCTTATAACTAAATTAAGTCACTGTTTCAAGTTAAAATGGCTCAACAGGATTGTTTGTAAGTTTTAGAAACATCGAATTAGAACAAAAAATACGTTCTGGATTATTCATTCGGTTAGCATAGTTCGTTATTTCATTTTAGAATTAATTTTTAAAGGAAAATAATTGTCCCATCCTACCAATACATATAATATTGCATTCATTGCATCGCTTGAATTATTAAACGGTGGCCTGTTATATTATTTGACCCTTCATAAATAAACAACACACATTATTGTTCTCTTATCGTTTATTGTTTCAGGTTCAGTAGTTTTTATTCTTTAGTAGCATTTAATCTATAAACGATTACTATCTTGCAACACATTTTAAAATACTATTCTTTGCCAAATTTTAAATCCAATATAAATTAGAAGCAATAGTTAAATTTATGAGTGCTTTGGAACGGATACATCCAAGACGGGGAACCAGACCCTGTTGTGGAATAATTGGATCAGAGTATGCTGAATAAATTACGAAGGGCCAGATCATCTGACGTCACAGCCCAAACCATAACGTCTTTGGTGGTAAATATTATAGTCTGTAATATTCTACTATTAAACAAGTACCTAATAAATAATATATTTAATCACATTATTTGGAAACTAACCAAAACTAAGTTGGTATTTTATGGTCAAGGTGAATGTCATGTATTTTATGACATTTAGCTTTGTTACCGAGAAAGATCAGCTGATTCCTTTCCCATGATCATTAACTAACAGATTAGATAAGACTGTTGAAATGGAAACCTGCAATGTAGGTATTTTAAACCAAGTATGAATGAGGAATGAGTGTAAGATGATTGTGGCGCGATCTTGTAGTCTTTATTACTGACTACGGCTTACATGTTCCTTAGACAGGACTAATAATTAATAGCCCAACAGTCCACTGAATTACGAATTAGTCTAATTATGAGGATGGTCTTTGCGAATTAACGTAGTATTCAATAGTGCGGTCGTTAATCCACATAAGAGAAAACTACACCCACTGCCAATCGCTCACAACTATCCATAATTCGTGACCTCAAAGTAGCTGGATTACAGGACGTCGTCACCGTTCCAGTCATAGCCAAATGAACATTAACAAAGGTAACTGGATTCAGTTACACACAAAATTATCTAGCTCAGGATTCAACCGTTATCCTTTAGATAAGGAAGCGGGTGCGACAACCAGTGAACCACTAGGTCATTACATTAGTCATTCTGCATTTTTCGATTACGTGAATAGCTGTTGATGCTTCTATCACGAGGTACTGATCTAATATTTTAGTAATATACTCAGTCAGCTCTCTGACTGGATTTTACTTGATCAGAATCTAAATTCGGTACGTTAAAAAGAAGCTGTCTAATTACTTTGGCTATCCAGTGTGACCTTTGCCCCTTCTTCCCTATTCTCAAATCTCTTCTTTCATCTTCTCTTCGTACAACTATGTTATTCTACAGAATGTTGACCACAAGTATGGCTGAGTATTTAAGGGCCAAGATAAAAAACCGGTCTGAGGTTCGTGCAGTTACTACTAGGCATGATGCTGTCTGTGCTGGAGTTGCCTCGTGTGCGTTTAGACCTTGACAGGAAGCGTTTTGGATACTTTGGCTCAAAATTTATAACCAAATGTTCTTTGCCGGAGGTGATGGTCCAGTCAATAGAAGAAATTACAATAGTTGAGTAATTTTGTGTGGTTTTTGTTTTAACATTTCAATGTAATCTAGTATTGTTTATCCTATTGACTTGAGTTTTTTGTTGGATAACTATTTTGCAGCAATAAATTATTAAACAGTATTTAGATAATCTTGAAACATTATTGTGTTTTTTTCATTGACTTAAGGGATGAACTGTGTCCGTTAAACGATCTGTTACACTAACACTAGTATCGATATTTTTAATCCAAAAAGCTGCTTCCAGAGGCAGACCGGAAGACAATCTCATTACAGGGTTTGTTCGAGAAACAATGCTACCATCTCTGTCTTCATGAATTAAAACTGTCAGCGAACAATGCCCTTTGTTTTTTTAATTACAACAATGTTCCTTTGATCTCATGTGTGCAACTTTCCTCCATAAATATTATCTTAGATTGTTAATGCAGGCTGTAGATAACGCTTCTTTTGTGAATTTTTAATCAACTATTTTGTATGAAACGTCTAATTTAGGTATTTTATCGTTATTCGAAAAATTTTTAGAGGTGATAAAATATATTAATGAAAAAGTGTATTCGCCATCTAAACGCATTTTTATATTTAGTTAAAAATTAGAAAAAGCTTTAATTTATTTCATACAAAATCTCTGAATCTTAAATTAATTTTTCGTGTGATTAAAATTAATTTTTACATTTTTTATTTTTTTACGATTTAATTTTTTTGTACGAAATACATGCATGCAAATTTAATACTTCAAATATTCTTGAGAATAATTTGTAACTTAAACAAAACTCTTTTATTTATAAGTTTTTGGGTAATATTTAAGTAAAATGAAATTTTTTATTACGGTTCAGGTAAAAATATTCCTGAATAAAAAACTATTAAAAATAATAAAATCACGTACTATAATAAATTTTAGAAATGTGAGAACCCCTTTAATTGAGCAAACTTGAATTTAAAAAAACAGATAATGAACTTAACATTTGATGACATGATAATGACACTTTCTGGGTAATCGTATGAAAAATGAGCACATATTAACTGTAAGAATTATGACAACAATAACAAAAATCTTTTGTGTGATCATAAATTTCATAAAGCATGTTATTATTTAGTATAGCAATAAGCATAAAACTTAAGGAATACAATTCGAAAGATTTTGTAAGGAATATGAGAATGATGTGAGTGCAGGAAGGATGTCAAATGTCTGCTTAGGCCTCGTTTGGCTGTAGACTCTCAGTCTATGTATATTTAAGGACGTCAGGTCCTGTTCCGCTCCAATACCCCCCTTCTGAACACAATAAACTGGAAACCTTTGGGCCACTTGAGGTTGTGAAACACGTCATTCGGAATCATGAAGATCGAGGCAATGAAAACACCTTAATTTATAAAAAGTATAAACTTAATACTATTGATACTTGTTTAATTCTTAATGGGAATAAAAATTTAATCCAACGTTTCAAATAACAAAAATGAAGGAAATTGAAAGTTTAACCTTGAAGAATCTACATTTTATCAACTTGGACTACAATCTTGACCATATATGCCTCATCTAAATGTATTATCTACACATTTAGGCTCTAATGATTAAATTAATGCTGCCTTGGAGAGACTACAATCCAAAGCAGGGTGAAGAAGAAACAAACTGTAAATAAAATGTATATATTCAAGTAATTTATGTAGGAAGTAAAGGAAATGAGAGTTTGTTTTATCATCAGTGTTGTAACTTAAACACAGCTGTTATAGGACTATGTCCCCTTCAACCAAGGATAGGTTTTGTGGTTTTTGGTTACGGGTAGTTTAGGTCGTTTATATTATGGCGTGTAGAAGATTTCGGGTTATTGGTTGGCGGAAATTGTGTTTGAGTACAAAGACCAGAGCTGAGCCGAGAAAGAACCCGCGGCTGAACTAATGTCTGGCTTTGCTTATTGAGTTGGAAGGGTTGAGTTTTGGATGGATTTATTCAATTTCTGCTGTTCAGGGTGGAAGGGGATGGAGACAAAGATTAGAACAGGACAGGAATTTTTAGCCCACATCTAAACGATTTATATGGTATCAGTAGGGGAGTAGGGAGTAAGGAAGTCTTAGTCGTGGACAAGGCTGTGCGTATTTCCCCTGACCCGAACGACCGTCCGGACTATGGTCCGGTAGTGAGTAATGTAGACATGGTTAGATTTGGGTACTGGGGACTAGGCTAAGGGGTGTAAAATCTGAGATCTGACACTTGAAGAGGCCTTCAACCACGTCGGAGTGAAGCTAAAGTCATCTATTGCTCCATCAGCGCGGACCTCTCGTGAGGGCTGGACTGGACTGAGAGGGTGGAAAATGTATCCATTTATATATCACTTACTTTGTATTCAATTGTTTGTATCTTATTATCATAAAGTGTTTAATTTACTCCAACTAGTGTTCATTTGATTTATGATCCTGGGTACCTCCACAGCCTAGCTATCGTCATTTAACTAAGACCTTTTGACCCGGTTTTTTGGGTGGTAGGTCAGTACTCTATCCACTCAGCTATGACTGCCACACTTTTTATAGTAACAGTAACAATTAAAATAGAGATTAAAATTATATTAATTGAGAATTATAAACCTCATATTTATTGTTTTTTATGTGTTTAAAGGAACTGAAAATATTCCCTTTAGACATATCCATCATATAACTTATTTTCAACAGAGAAGTTAATACAATAATTTTTTTAATAACTATTTTAAGTTAGGTGATGTCTTATGAAACACAACTAATTCTACAACAGTAAAATTAGTGGTAACTAGGCCCTGGCTCCTCGTTACTAGTATTACAGTACAAGGCAAGTATGCTTTGAGAAACGGCCCCCTAAGGGGGTAAGCTCCTTGTATGAGGAAATAGCTACGAGAAAATGGACCATTATCCAAAGGATCATATCTCATCTTTAATATCGTGTATCTGACTTGTGAGACATGTTATATTTCATAAATAAAATTTAGTATAATTATTAAAATATCATAATTTAACCATGCACACAACTTTTCGTACCGTTCATTTTTTAAACAAAACTTTGATTGAAAATGAAGGAAAGACATAAGCGTATCAATAAATACAATTATTGATACTAATTGATTAAAAACAAATGCAACCTGTTTTTTTTATAAATTTCAAGTGTGCTATTGTGTGAAAAACACGGGTATCTCAATATAAATATTTGTACTCAAGTTCTTTTAACCCCAAGATGTACTGGAAATAAGACAAAACTGAGGAAACCATCCCCTGGGAAATTTTGCCCGTTGAAAGACTTTTCCTTTTGTCCTCGGCTTTGGATTCTTCAATTTCAGATAAAAATATTGTCCTATTATAATTATATGAAAAAACAACTTAAAGTACACGCCCCATTATACAATACATGAATATTGGATTTGAGGCTAAAATTAAATATTTTTCCAGAAAGGTAGACTCTGAGTATACAGAGTGTATCTGAAATAGACTGAAAAACTTTGGGAAATTGTTTCAGGTAAAAAAAAACAAAAATAGCCTGTGAACATATAGCCTATCTCGCTCCGTTTTCCAGCTGTCGGTGTGTATGAGTTTTTACGTAACTTTGGAATTACTAAAAGTATCCTATTCAAACTTGGTAATGGTAATAGAACACTTGGTAATAGACAGTCCCATTGGACTGTCTATTTACTTGTTTATGATAAAACTTTAAAATAAAAAGCCTTTCTCATTTTCCAATTACGTGTTCTATGCCCACCCGCATACACTGGAGAACAGCTCGTGGGACAAATAAAGCACAGACCAGAGTTGAGCAACACATTGAAAGGTGAATAGTACTAATGAAAACCTATTCGTAATTCTAAGATCTGAAAAAAACATCTTTGACTCCTCCGAGCTACAAACTGACACTTGAGTACTCGAATTTCTCAATTTTTCCCTTCTATGCAAATGATTTAAAAAAACGAAGTATATTTGTACTATTTTTGAATACTGTAAATTATTTTTCGTAATTAAATTTTATTGAAGAAAGGTCTGAGGGAAGTTTGCACTTAAAAGAAAGACACAATCGTCAGTTTGATCTCTAGAGTTCCGTTAGTCTTATAAACTATGCATAGACGGGTCGCCGACTCGATTGTGTTCCCATCATCAAATATGCTCCACGTTCAATATTTGACACACGGTACTGAGAACATAAATTCATAAAGCGACTGAATGGGTTAGTTAGTTACTGAAATGGCAACCTACCCAGGTAGTTATTTTAAGCCTAGTTTAAATGAGAAATGAGTGTAAGATGATTGTGGCGTGATCTTGTAGTCTTGTTACTGACTAAGGCTGATATGTTACTTAGACAGAACTGTTAATCAATAGCCCAACAGTCAATGGCATATAAGGGACCTACGGTTTAACGTTGAGTCCGAAACACTGAATCTGAATTACTGGATGGCATTTGCAAATGGATTTAGTAAGGAGGGCATCCTCACCTTAATGATATTTGGGCCAGGGTGTCTTTAGGGACATATTCTCTTAGATTACTGTCAAAGCATTGTCCTGTTCACATCCTAAAAGTGGCATATTTTGGCCTAGTGTATCCCCACTTGTCATATGGCATCGCTATGTGGGGTGGTAACGCTGAAGCGGACTTCCGAAGGTTGTCCCGTCTTCAAAAAAAACCATTTGAATAAGAAAGCCATATTTCTGAACTTTTCTTTCTGATCTGTAGCTAAGCTACAGTTCAGAAAGTCCTGTAGGAATGTCTTCAGGGAGATGGGGACTCTGACTCTGGCTAATCTGCACATACTTCAAACAACTTCTTTCTGCAAATTTAAGTGCATGCCCATTCAAGGTGCATACGTACACGACCATCAGACGAAAGGTAGAGAGTTTTACAGACCATCCAAGAACAGATTCAGAGCTGCCATGAACCTGCCGTCTCAAGCAGGGATTAAGCTCTTGAACAACCTCCCCGAAGATATCAGACTGGAGGGAAACTCGACGAGATTCAGAAATCGCCTTAAGTGCTTCTTGGTTCAGGGAGAGTTTTACCATGTGGGCGAGTTCACCACACATGGTAGGGTGACTGTGCCCCTGGAGGTGTCACTGGGTGAAATATATAGGTTGGGTATTATTATGTTATTATGTGTATATTTATGTATTATTATGTCTTTATTATTATGTTTCCAAACTATTCCACCTTTGAGTCTAATGACGTTGCTACGCAATTATGTAATATTGTACAATGTAAATAAATCAATTATTATTATAGGGAGTATGGGACATTGTGAAAGGAGGTCATGGGACAGTCTAATGGGAGAAGACGACCAGGAACGCTTACAAGGAGATGGATGTTTGATGTCAAATATATCAAGAGTAGATCAGTAATAGATGAGGTACAAGAAATGAATAGATGGAAGACTAAGACTAATATTGGGCAAATCCCTACTAGAGTCCGATGACCACGAAAGTAAGTAAGTAGGAAAAGCTGTGATTCTCAGTCAAGTTGGTCTCAATCTCCATAATCTAGCAATATCTTTTGTAAATTTCTCCTATTCACAGAATTGCACCGTATCAAATAGTGTGTGTTAAGAGTTAGGAAAACTTTTCTCATGTTTAACTTTTCATGAAACAGTTTAAATAATCCACTTTAATTATTAATAAGCGATGAAGGGGTTTAAAATATTAGTATCTAACACCTAAAAATCAATTTCCTGATGATAATAAGTAAAACTAATCCATCAATAGATTGAAGATGCAATAAACAAGTTTTTACAGACTATACTGGAAAACCTGATAGATTAAATGTAGATATAAATCTTTACAAAAACTTGACACCTGAAGCTAAGCTTTAGGGAGGAAACTTTAAAACAAACTTTGCCACGAACAAAGGAAAAGAGGCAGTATAACTCAAACTTAGGCTGGGCTTTATTTTAATAATGGAGTTTTAAACTAACTTCATGCATTTCATAAGCGGTCATGCATTTACATTTTATAAGCGAATTCCGTTATGCAGAACTCCAGATTTAACATTTAAGCGAATTATACTATTCAAAATAAATGTTAGTAAAATGTAGGAAGAGTATTGCATGGTAATTAGGTTTTTAATGCTTTAATTATTTTCGTTTTCAGCTTTATACCAGCTTAATCCACATTACAAGGATCACATTACAGCTCCCAAAACGTCATGAACTAATATAACAATAATCCAATAAAACATAATAATATAATCAATATATTATATGTTATAAACATAATCCAACAATGAATTTCAAACACATAATATAACACTGAGTTAATAATATGATAACAAACTGATAGATTGACTGATACGAGTAGATTTAGGCAGATTAAACGATTCAGAAATATACAATTTAATGTTTTGTATCGTAAACAGATGAACTAAAACATTTAATTTTTTTGTGAGCATAAAACAAAATTCTGGAGCGGAAGTCTCGTTATATTCTCATTAAGGACAGTACACGGTGACAAGTCTGTTTAAAATTAGGTTGTCCTTGATGACATTATGCTAAGTATTCCATTAACCCTCTCTTTCCTACTTAGGTTAATACTTAAATATTCTGAGCTTGTCAACTTTATATTAATGAACTGAGAGTTCTTCTATAAACATTATCTTTGATAAAAATGAACTTTTATTTTTAAACTGTGTATTTTCTGACACAATATTGTTCACTTTACTTTGCCACGACTCAGATCTCCACAATAGCTCGCTTATTAATTAATACCAAAACGAAAAAAATCACTGAGTTGAAAATAAAGATGTGAAAACCTATGAAAAAGGTCTACAATATAGTGTTACAGAATT
This sequence comes from Nephotettix cincticeps, assembly GCA_023375725.1. Taxonomy (NCBI): domain Eukaryota; kingdom Metazoa; phylum Arthropoda; class Insecta; order Hemiptera; family Cicadellidae; genus Nephotettix; species Nephotettix cincticeps. The sequence continues at coordinate 17,534,914 of CM041789.1, read as the reverse complement.
TAATTCCAAGAAATGTGTTTGGTTTTGGAAAATGAAGAAATGTTATCCTGATTTTTTCTTATTTCGGATAAAGTTTTATGACGTTTCGGAATATGGAATCTGATCGTACTCAGGTGAAAAAACCCCTAAAACTGTATGGGTTCCAGCTCACCTGAGGACTTTGTATTTACCTAATGAATTTTAAATAAATTAATCCTTAAAATTCCCATGTATCATTATAGATGTGAAATTAAAATTATCATCCTCACATGATGTTTTGTTTGAAAATTATATATTTCAATATAAAGAATGCAATTAAAAAATGTATTAATGAGACTTCAATTTTTTATACCAAAATTACATTAATGCAAAGAAATTCATAGAGGGTAATACGAAACCCTACAGCGAATTTTAGGTTTCAAGATAAAAGCCTAGCAATATGTCTTGAAAGCCTGCATCAAAATTGAATTTACCGGACAAAGAAAGAGAGAAGGTTTCTCGTCCGGTGGTTATCTTTTAACGACATACTCCTTTGCTCCTTGCAAGGGAAGGACATTTTCTGGATTCACCTTTAAGCTATAATACCTCACGAGCTACAACGTTTAAAATGAAAATAATTATAGCTTTAACCGTTAATATATTCATTTAAATTTTTCAGTATTTTTATGTACGTAATTCAATTAACTGTCAAATGTATAAGATACTATCTATATAAATAAAATTATAGTTTTGTCTGTACATTGCTTGGGATTAGATCTTTTTGGTTAATTTTACTTTTTATTACTTATTACTATAACCTTAAAATACTATGTCCCCTCTGAAATCTACATTGACCGCATAAAAGTTCATTAGAATTATGATGACCTAGGTATTAAATATTTAGGCGTCTATCTTAAAACGTATAGTATTGGAAACTACAAGCAAACAGTGAATTGACAGAAGCGTACATTCAATCAATACTATTTCCATTATCCATTGGAAAATTAACTTTAAAGTCCACATGCACTCTTTTAGTATACAAAACGACCCATCGCCAATTAATCATGTACGCTTCTCCAGTTTGTAGAACCTGCATTTCATTTGGAAAGCTAAACTAAATTCAATTTCAAAAAATTGAGAATTACTGCAATATGTCCGCGGTATATTCATAACGCACGCATACATCAAAATTCAAGATAAAACAAGTTAAAACTTCCAGGTAAACAAGGTAATATCCTAGATTTTTAAGTAGTTTTTTTTATGACGTGTACTTAAATAACTAATTCTCTAAGAATATTAGTAAAACATCCACACGACTTATCTAACTAAGTATATTTTATTAGAAGCTATGAATTAATATTCAATTATAGAATAAATAATAACAAGTAATTGATTTCAAAAATTAACATTGTTTTTAATATTTGTTTAAAATTGTATTAAAGTTAGTAATTTATTGTATTGCATTTAAATTTTTTTGTATAATTTTTAGATATCGGTGCCACAAAACAAAACTTACACAAACAAAAAAAGGGGCGTATCAAATTGTCCAAAATATTTTACCTTCTGTAATTTTTTTCGGATTTTCTTATATGATTTTACACATGAACTAGATCTACTAAGTAATCATTTTCTAACAGCTGATGTTCTGGAAATTGGACGTTAATAAAAACTGTACGATTTAACATGGCTACACAATGTAGTATTGGCGCCTGCGAAACGTCAAACGCAATATGAACGCAGTTTGCGTTTTGCCTAATTTACTACAACGAGTATTTTCGCGGCGTTGTCTTAATATTATCACTTGTGATTTAATAATCCGTTAAAATTATACACTATTTTGCTTTATGAAAATTCTTATGTTAGAGTTAAAAATATTTCCAATAAGTAATAATTAATTTATATTAAATGACCTTGATTGTATGTATGCAATTAAATCTTGAAAAAGTTTAACCAAAGCGACTGCATCTCCAGAACCATTTTCACCCGGAATAATATCTGTAGGAGTATTTGCCTTAAAATACAAATTCCATAAAAAATTATACAACAATTTTATGGGATATGTTTGAAAAATAAGGAAGAAATTGATTTTTTAATATTCTCTTTAAGTAAAACATTGAGCGCTCTTAGACAACGTACTGTGTTTACCAGACAGTAAATTAATATTTTCTCTGGAACCGTTAGTCATGGACTAATGATTGAAAACATTAATTCGTTTGGTATTTTAAGCTAGTTTTAATAATGATAAAAATCCATACATTTTGAATCATTCGTTTTACAGACATGTGGGTGGTGTCATATTATTATTTGGGACTTAAATAGCTAAAATAACCCATGAAATTTTAGTCAAAATCACTGGAGCGGATTTTGAGAAATATGTTTTTTCACATTTTTAAGGGTTTCAGGGGTAAACTAAACTCAGACATGAGTCCGAAAACCACCTTTTTATTCAAGGTGTCTCAAAATGGATATATTCTCTCTCAATGCAAATGCGAAAATTTTGAAAAACAATATTTTATTCATATATTATAAATAAGGAGATAAAGTAATAGTATTGATGGAACCAGATCCAGCCATTCATAGAGCTAATAAATGATAGAAATATTAGTGGAAGGTTCATATATTTCTCTTCAGACAATTTAGAAAGTACATTTTTTAAGAACTAAAAAACCAATGAATTAAAAAAAATATATTTGTTGTAGCTTTTGATTTAACTCTAACAATCAAAAAGATTTTCCTGTTTCCATAGTAAATTATATAATTTCTTTCAAGATAATTCAGGCACGACGACCACTAGGATGAGTTCCTGAAAGAAAATTATTAAATCATTATACAACGAAATGAGAAGCCAAATGAATATTGAAGACTGATGAATTCCTACCAGTAAATACCATAAACAGTGTACCAGTGTAATTCTAGTGTTTTTGGGAACAAAAAGAGGAAATAAAATTTAAATTGATCTGTACGGATCGAGCTTGATGATATCAAGAGGAAACAGTGAAAACGACCTGTCTTGGAGATGTCCTGAACATACTGGAACAAGAGGGAACAACGGAACATGAAGCGAAGAAGATACGTTTTGTATTGTAATTAGTATAGTCTAGTTGTAGTAGGCCTGAAAACCAGGCCGGCCATTCCGAGGTAAGTTTGTATGGTTCCTTACCTCTCTCAGGCGAATGCCGGAATGGTTCCCTAAAGGGCCATACCCCGCCAGGACGGACTCTCTGGTAAGCTACTATTTGAATATTTGTTTCCCATACTCTGAGTAATCTCTGGAAAATCAGTTAAAAGTTGAACTTGGGTGTAAAGTCATATTTTGCTGGATGGGGAGTGATTTTAATGGGATTTTCTTTAATCAAGGCAAATGTTTTTAAGTATACGATGGTTTGCTCAAGTATTACGTAACATTTGAAAATTAACATAAATTAATTTGTTACATATTCATTAACTTCATTCATTTTACCGAAAAGTTATTTGTTATTTTTAAAAACCCTATGTAGTTCGTATTTTCGCCGCTCTGCTGTAGTAGTAATCTGGTGTTTTCGGTAATGGGAAATACTGTTGTATTGATGATTGTTCAATGTTTATAATATACTTGCAGAAGGAGAACAAGTTTACTCTGACACCAAGAGCCTAGAGGGATTCCTAGACATGCTGCTGGAGAAGTGGGTGCCGGTACTGGCGTATGACGATGTGGACAACGAGCCCTCACTGCCCAAGAGAGTCAAGCGAGCGACACACGAATGACCAGAGCCGCTGACTCCGGTAGTTCAGTCTCCAGGGAGACCTCCCTCACCCTACGCGGAGCCCCAGGAGTATTGACTAGGTGGCGTTTGGAACTCAAGAAAATTTCCTGAAGATGCTCAGTGCACTTTTTGTTGACCTGGGGGTATCTTTTAACATTTTTTTTATTAAAAATTTCAACTGCCCATCACCATGGGCTTAGGCCTGTGCAGTGAATTAAGGACATCAAGGTACTATAGCTGCGTGTGTTACACGGTCTAACGAATGACCAGAGCCGCTGACTCCGGTGGTTCAGTCACCAGGGCGACCTCCCTCACCCCACGCGGAGCCCCAGGTAGGAGTATCGACTAGGGGGCGTTTGGAACTCAAGAAAATTTCCTAAAGATACTCAGTGCACTTTTTGTTGACCTCGGGGTTTCTTTTAATATTTTTTCCTATTAAAAATCTCAACTGCCCATCACCATGGGCTTAGGCCTGTGCAGTGAATTAAGGACATCAAGGTACTATAGCTGCGTGTGTTACACGGTCTAGTCAGAGGTGACCGCTCATTATCTGACAGGTGTCGCCGGC